>OX940802.1:28964920-29402190 GCA_954870605.1 Acer campestre
TCCACATTAAACTTGATTAATCCATTGCCCGGAGGCTGCCAAACTTCAGAATTGTGTTTCTTTAGCTTCACCTTATCCCTACAAAACTGAGAAATATTCTGAATGAGGACTGTTATAGGGTCATTGGAACCAACACCATGATGCTTGAACCACCAGGCAACGTGAAACTGAATCACATCCATTGCAATCGTAACAACTGGTTCTTCATCCCTAAAAATCTTGCGATTCCTGAATTCCCATATTGTCCAAAAAAGTAGTTTTTGGAGACAAAGATCTCAATGCGTAGCCTATTCTTTTCTGGGACAGTGATAGGACGACGAGGTGGAGACACTTGCTTGGGTGTCGCTAAAATCATTTGACGACGTAGAGTTGAGAATTGGTGACATCTAGATGGTGTTATAGAAAGCATTTTTCTTATAGTAAATTAGCTGGCTAGAGTGTGTGGCTTTTAACTATAAGATTGTAATTTGAAGAGCGTGTGGCTTTTAACCAGTTTATCTAATATGGCAAACCTTAGGGGGGATATGATAATTTCCCATTAAATAAGGGTACTCTTGGCATTATGAGGATGTTTATACTAATGTTTTAATTTTAAATTTTAGACATGTGTATACTTATAAATATGGGTGTGGTTATCATAATTATGGGTGTCAATATCTGTACCCAAAAGTTAATTGAAATGGGAAATTAAATAGTTTACTAATTCTTTATATTCTTGAACCAAACTGATAATTTTTAGAAAGAATGGTTTTGATATGTTCCCATTAAATTAGATTACATAATAATGCACTTGGCTAATTGAGAATTAGCCCAGAGAAAATTATTATAATTCAGAAGAATTAAACATTGAGAATCAATGTTTCTTGGGATGATGCAACATTATTTGAAGCCTCCTTGAAGCTTTGTGCATGCAAGGTGAAATCCCTAGTAGCCTGGTGATCATCAGAGATCATCTTCACTCTATAGTCTCCATGGAATAGGGAGGCCTTAAAGAAGCCATTAGCGTCGGTCGTACCGGCAGTTGCAGCTGCCTTAGAACCCCACTCTTTCAAGAGTTTGTCTACAACATCCCCAGCTGGCAAGTTCTTGAAATTGTTGTCTGTTAAACACATCCTGTAGCACCCACCTGCACTCCATGCTGACCAAATAACTATTCCATTAACTTTTGGATGAGAATATGCCTCCCTCAACACCTGTTCCAAATACTTTGCCTGCACAAATAAGCTTAATTATTGCTTGGAAGAAGAATTCATAATATCATCAAGCAAACAAACATGAAATTAACCGTCTTATAAGCAAGAACGTAAAAATCGATTTCAATGAAAAAGCTTAATTATTGCTTTTTCAGTGAAAATATTGCTGTGAAAAAGCTTAATGTTCGAAAGAAGAATTCATAATATCATCAAGGAAACAAACATGAAATTAACCTTTTATAAGCAAGAAAGTAAATATCGGTTTTCAGTGAAAATACCAAGAGTTCAAATTTTTGGAATTACGAAGAAATATCCGAACTATTGTTAATATCCTCAAATTATTGATATTTACTTTCTTACTCATAGAGCCTTACCTGACTTGGGCCGCTTTGAACATCCACTTCAGTAAGCCAAATCGGCAATCCTGCTGCTGCTAGGGTATCGATAGTAGACCTTATATAAGGAAGGTTTGGTGTATTAAAATGACCCTCGAGTCCGATTGCCATCTTTGCATTGGCAATGCCTGGATATTTCTGGATTTCCCTCAGCCTTTCAAGGTACTTAGCTGGCGCAGACTGCTTGTCTCCTCTCTCCTCCATAGTATTGTAATCATTCATGAATAATGTGGTTGCTCCATCTAATGTGTGAGCTTTGCTGTAGATAACCCCTGAAAATTTTGTACCAAGCTTGCTTTCAAAGAAGTTCCAATGCAAATTCTCATTAACAACATCCCAAGCAATGACTTGTCCCTTGTACTTTGACATTATTGAAGTTATCCTCTTATTGACTGCCTTCCAAAGATCGGCTGGAGATAGCGAATTGAGCCATCCAGGCTGGTATTTTGGATCGTCCCAGAAGATGTTGTGACCTCGGACTGCTATATTGTGTTGTTTTGCGAAGTTGATCATCGCATCTGGGACGGAGTAGTCTTCGTGGCCAGGGGATGGTTCGGTGCTGTACCACTTCATTTCGTTTTCGAATGTAGTGACTTTGAACCTTGAGGTGAACCAGTTTTGGTAGGCTGGGTTGTTGAGGATGTTCTTGTTCATTGCACAACCAAAGGGGAAGCTTGATGACTTTTGTTCAATGGAGATTGTTGCGTTTCGAACAGGGTTGCCTTGGTTGTCGAGTGCTTGGATTCTTACATTTGTTTTACGGACCTGCCAACGATCCAACATGTTAGTTTGTTCGATCGATAAACATTTTAAAGATTTAGCTACTACTCAACATTGTATATTTGTATAGTTACAGGGTAGTTATGAGATTGGTATAATTTTTTTTTTTTCAAACTTTTGATTTTTGTGTACCATTGGATTTGAATTGAATGACTAATAATTTTTATTTTTTGACAATATCTATTTATCCGAGACGACGTATTTTTCTGCTGACTCAGGAGTCATTTGCCCAAACCCCAAGCTCGTCCATCTACCAACTAAGCTATGCCCTTGTTGGCTTCAACGACTGATAACTATCTCTGTAACTACACAAAATATGTTTAGCAGCATATCCCTTCTTTAATTTTTTAAAGAAACTTTTGATTAAAATTCGATGGATATTTGACTATCAATAACTATATAAATAGTACTTCTTAAAGAAACATAGAAAAATAAGTGAAGATACCTTGTCGATGCTTTGTTGTTGATGAGAGCTCCATTCTTCTTGAGTGAATGGTTGCATTGACAAACTATCGACCCAAATCTCAACCGAGGTGTTCTTGCTCTGAAAAGATTGTAATCAACTATCAGATGATCTAAACCAATAATCAATTAATTAATATTACTATACAATATTGTAAACATATGAAAACAAACAAACACACACACACGCCCACACACACACACACACATACACACCTCAAAATAGAGCTCAGCAGGCCCTGATGCGTCAACTATGAGGCCACCTTTGAGCATAGACCAGCAATTGGCCTCAGCAACAATAGCACCGGCATCTGTGAAACCGTTTCTTGTTTTGAAAATGGCTGATACTGCAGCAACCCCTTTACTCACTTGAATCCAAGCTGCGGTAACACACCCATATATATGTAATACACAATTCAAGTTATAGAACAAAACCTGGTATTGATGTTAATATACACACAAAAAATTAATTATAATTTCCTTCTCTGGTCAGGATGGTCCTGAACAAAATTTATAGACCGTAACATTTCAAAAGTAAATAAGTTATATGTAAGAAAATCAATATGTTTAGTAATAATTTCACCAATCTTCAGTTTATATACATCTTCAAATCATTTTTTTTTTTTGAAATGTTAATTAACTTGTCCAACTAGCTATGAACTGAGACTCCTGATCCTAATGAATCAGTAATAATTATTAATGTTGGATAAAGTAAAGATAGGAAAAGTGAAATGAATGAAATACCAGAGAAGGTGTAAAGCAAGTTTTTTCTCAAGTAAAGCTTTTGCGAGGTACTATCATATGGTTGGCTTCTGCTATGAGCCACCAAGAATTTGTTGCCTCCTGATTCTCTGTGTTGGATTTTAGCTTTTCCAAATGTAGACCATCCTTTCAACCCATGATTCAGCTCTGGGTTTACGATGATTCCTCCACTGTATTGAGGTTTATGAGGGTTCGCCAAACACTAAAATTTGTAAGAGAAGAATAAAATCAACAAAATATATAACTAGAAGTTATTATATAGATCCTTAAATTGCAGGACATAATTGAGTTATGTACCAATTCCACAACATTACATGAAACTAACAGTTTCGGTCTTGAAATTCTTTTTCAATATTGAAGATAAGTAACAAAAAACAATAATAATAAATTAATTACCTTGATAGTGGCTGAGTAATCATAGGACAAAGCATGAGCTTCAAAACCTGCAAGAGAATATATTTAATTTTTAGTTCTAATTAAATTTGTAAAGTTTTATGCAGTTACAAAAAAAATTACTAAAAACTAAAACTGATTAACATGTACATACATATAGAGAGTCATCAATCTAATATAGACATAGAAAACTTTTCAAAATTCATATAAAAATTCTCATTTGTCTGATGCATTTGATGATTATATTTATTTGTGTTCTTTTTTTATCTGTTTATGCAAAACAATAAAAAATATATATTTGAAATAGTGTTAGCTTTTTGATCCATTTTACTGGTTAAGAATTCAAGGTTCAAAGTTTAACCAATTTCAAACTATTGGATTAAGATAAAGTTGAGGTTGATCTAATAATAAGTATCTCACAACCCAAATCAATGAGATTGTAGGTTCAAGATATATTTTCCGTCTCTAAACAAAAATTTGAAAAATAAAGATATTCGAATTTTAACTAAAAACCAATTCCATGGAATTCACAATAAAGTGTATAAAAATTTTCGTTAAATCACATAAATTTCTGTTTGGTTCACAAGTTGTATACTATTGTTTTGGTCAAAAAATAAAAATAAAATAAGTGGCTGCACTACGATCAATATATGGATATATGAAAAACAAAAATTAATAAAGAGTTAGGACAATCCTGATAACTGTTCATATAGCCGAATATGAATGAAATTAATATGAGACTCTATTCAAAACGTGTATTTAATCCTTGCAAGCCATGATCAGAAGTCATGTTGAATAAATTATGACAAAAGTGTTCTTTCTTCGAGGATTAAATACATTTTCTTTCGAAATCATTTCATCATTTAACAATAATTCAATTGTTATAACTTATAATTAAATAATTGAAAATAACGAGAACACAATAATGTAAACTCAAAATAATAAGCGAAGACAGAAAAACAATGGCCCCAAAGAGAAGATATTATTCCATTCCTCACGTATTCTTATCAAGTCACACATATCAAGATGAAAACTTTCCTATTTATAGCCTCACAAATTTTTATCATAAAAAATTATACAATAATTGATATAAATTACAATAATTAATATAAATTATAATATAAATGGATCATAAATCCTTTGAGTGTTACATGAGAGTTCGAGAGAGGGTAAGCTTGACTTATTAGTGTAGACATAATATCCATGCACATTAAATAATGTTTTCAAATTATCATTTATCTTTTTAAGACTTGTATTGTAAAATTGATGATATTAATCTCGAAGGCATCTTTCTGCTTCTCATAAGCTGTTGAAGATTATGGTTTCTATTATGCCCTATTTTTAAACAATTTTTTTTTTTTTTGCATGTAACATTCAAGAGTTAATATTTTGTTTGTAAAATTCGATAAAAAGACAAAATGTTCGTATACAATTGTAAAAAATAAATCTAGCGAAACTTAGAGAAGAAAATACCTGAAGAAAAGAGAGTACACAACATGACTAGCAGAAGCAGATTATTGTTATTCTCTCTAACTGTCATCATATTCTTTTTAGTCATCCAATCAAAAACTAAGAACACATACACACAAACTGCTTCAGTGAGAGAGAGAGAGAGAGAGAGAGAGAGAGAGAGAGAGAGGAGCCAGATGAGATTTAAAAGGAAAACCTTATTATGAATAAAAGACAAATGGTATTACACTATTTTATATACAAATGCAAAAAATAATTAATAGCAATAATTATGGCAGATTTTCATAATATTGATACTGTTAATACCATAAATAGATAACAATCATTTATGGCATCTATTTCTTTTTTGCTGTTTTTTTTTTTTTTTTTTTTTTTTGGTTATTTCGGTTGCTTTATCATTTTGTGGCCATTTTGTTGTTGGGGATTGCTGTGCGTGTGGCACCCTCGGTTTTTTCTTGTTGTGTTTTGTTTGCTTTGTTCAATACAGTTTGCTGTTAAAAAAAAAAAAAAAACAATCATTTATATATATACAATCTCGATCTTATCAGTGCGTACAGATATAACTTCATGAGGATATTGAATGTAAGCCACTCATTATGGAGAAGCGTGCATTCACATTCGAGTCAAAGCATGTAAAACTAGTGACTCACAATCAATATCCTCATAAAGTTATATCAGTGTGCATTGACTTGAATATATATATATATATATACACAAATTAGTTTAGGTAATTTGAACTCATTGCCTCTTTCTACAAAATATATATAGAAAATTATGATTATTTTTCTCTAAAAATAGACTGACCTAATCTACAAACGATCATATGATGAACAATCCTTAGGCAATGTCCATATAGAGAGAGAGAGAGAGAGACAGAGGGAGAGAGTTATAATCCCAAATCAGTTGGAATACTAAAAAGTACTTCAATTTTTTAAAGATGGAATGTTAAAAATAGGAAAATAAAATAAGTAAATAAAATGACATTTTAGAGCATCTCCAATGCAAAAATGGCTTATATACCAATAATTGTTGATATATTAACAATGTCTTGCTTCCTATGTGGCATAAAATAGATTTGATAAACAATCAATTTAAAACTTGGTCTCCAATGCTTATGTCTAGAACAAATTTTTTTTAATGACATTCCTAATTTTTTTTTTCTATTTTTTAAATATTTTATTTTCTTACTAAAAATGGATGAAAAATTAATGTCAGTTTTAAATACTTGCTGAGTCAACCAGAAAAATAATTGTGCAATGGTCTGTTTAAAAGTAGACGGTCATGTTGACAATGTCTAATATTTTTTTTGTCACGTCAGCTTGGGGTTGAATATGCACGGCTGCATTGGAGAAAGATTTATTAACAAAATGTCTGCTAATCTTGTGTGGCATCTTTTTTTTTTTTTTTTTTTTTAACAACCCACTCTTGCATTGGAGATACCTCCAATGCAAAAGTGGCTTGCATTCCAATAATCGTTGACATGGCAACAATGTGAAGAGAATTGCTTCTTATGTGGAGTAAAAATAAACTTGATAGACAATCAACCCAAAAGTTGGTCTCCAATGCTTCGGTCTATAACACAATTTTTTTTAATGACGTGTCCATTTTTTTTTTCATGTTTTATTTTTATTTTATTTCCTTACCACAAATAGATGGAAAATTAATGTAAATTTCAAATACTTGCTAAGTCAACTTAAAAAATAGATGTGCAACAGATCGTCTAAAAGTAGACGGTCATGTTGACAATGTCTAATATTTTATTTGCCACATCAGCTTAAGGTTGAATATGCATGGCTGCATTGCAGAAAAATTTATTAGCATAATGTTTATTAATCCTACGTGGCATTTTTTTTTTTCATAAGTCACTCTTGCATTGAAGATGCTCTTATGTTCCTTTGAGTGCATATTTTGTAAATGGACATTGCATGTATATAATTAATGAATTTCAAAGATATTGGAATGATTGAGGAGACAAATCGTAATCCTAGACAAACCAAATTATAATCAAAAATAATTATGCTTCTTTCATAAACACCATTCTTCTTCTTCACCCTTCATCTTCTTAATCCAAAAACACAAACAATAAAAATTATTTTAAAAGTTTAGAGAAAAAAAATATATATAATAGAGATTCTCCATGGAGGAGATGTGATTCTATATCTCCTCCATTTTCTTAAGAGATCTGAAACAAAAATCTTTATTAATGAAGAATCATGATCTTCTTTTTGGAGAAGATCTAGAACCAAATTATCAATTAATAGAGATATTCCATCTCTATTAATGGAGATTTTAGATTTCATCCTCTGATGGAGATCTGGTTCTCCTCCATTTGATCTCCATAAAGACATAGAGTGAGAAAAACAAAGCAACCTTGAAAATAATAAAGAGAAATATTTTTGGTGTCTTCTAAATTATTTCGAAGACTAATATTTGATTTCATTTATAATGTAATATTTACAATACTAAGAAGGAAACACAATATTTTGCTGTAATTAAGTACAAACAATAAGGCAGTAATCATGCTAATTTGTCTAGCTAAAATCTTGGCAATTAATCAAGTCAACCAAATCAAATTCTAATTAGCTAAAATCTTGACAGTTAATCAAGTCAACTAAATTAAATTAAAATTCAAATCTTGGCAATAATCATGCTATTATTGCCTTATTACTCCCCCTCAAGTTGGGTCGTGTATGGAAGTAACACCCAACTTGGTAAGTAAACAATGAAAAGGATCATTCCCTAGTGCTTTGGTGAAAATATCAGCAACTTGCATTGATGAAGGGATGTACCGAGGAGCAATGAGTTGAGATTGAATTGTACCGAGGAGCAATGAGTTGAGATTGAATTTTTTCACGAACAAAATGACAATCAAGCTCAATGTGTTTTGTCCGTTCATAGAAAACCTGATTATTCACGATGTGTATGGCAGCTTGATTATCACAATGAAATGTTATGGGTGCAAGATGAGCAATTCCAAGATCATTGAGCAAATATTTAAGCCACTGAAGTTCACAAGTAAAATTAGCCATTGCACGGTATTCGGCTTCAGCAGAAGATCGAGAAACTATAGGTTGTTTCTTTGTCTTCCAAGAGATGGGACTAGAACCAAGCATGGTGTAATAACCAGTGGTGGAGCGACGAGTAGTAGGGCAACCAGCCCAATCGGAATCACAAAACCCACTCAAATGAAGACTAGTAGAAGATGATAAGAAAATACCTTTTCCTGGTGAACCTTTAAGGTATCGTAATCGATGAGCTGCATCCATATGACTGCTGCAAGGTGCTTGCATAAACTAGCTTAATATATGGACACTATATGTAATATCTGGCCTGGTGATGGTAAGATAGATAAGCCGTCCAACAAGCCGTCTGTAAGAAGTTGGGTCAGGCAATAATGTCCCATTTGTGGGTGATAGATGTAGATTTGGCTCCATAGGAAATGTAGAGACTCTAGCACCACTCAAACCAGTATCTTTGAGAATATCCAGAGCATATTTTTGTTATGATAAAAAAAATGCCCTTTTGTGATCTTGCAACTTCTATACCAAGGAAGTATTTAAGTCTTCCAAGATCTTTGATGAAGAAATGATGTTCAAGAAATTGCTTGAGACGTTAGATGGCTGATTCATCATTACCAGTGATGATAATGTCATCAACATAAACTAAAATAAATGTTGAGGAATCACCACGAACCTTAGTGAAAAGAGAATAATCTGCAAGTGACTGAGAATGTAAGGATTCCCGTTTATTGATTGGCTTATTTCGTAGATAAACCACATATTGGGGTTTGAATTGTAAGGGTAATTTAGGTGATTGAAGATCAAGCTCAAGTCCCTCAAGACCTCAAGGTGACAAGCACTAGTGTATATCTCTAGTTCTTAGTTTTTCATTGAAGAGATTTAGAAGCACACACACACTTAGCATACTTGCATATGTGTGCATACTCTTCACATGTCACATTACACACTAGCACCTTGTTGATTATATCTTGTTATGTATTTGTGTCTTGTAATTCGTTTCCCGAATATGTTCAGAATCGTCCGCACGTGCACATTGGTGTGCTTGGTTTAGCGCGAGGATTGCCTTCGGAGAATGCCCTTGGCTTCTACTTTGGATTCACCATTTTGCACACTTGCATATTGTGCACAAAGTGGAAAACATGGTATTGTCGCCCTTTGTGGAGGTCGCCATTTATTGGTGTCGGCATGGCGACATAATGATTTTTTCTTAAAAATCATTCAGGTGTAGGGTCGCCATGAAAGGTCGCCTTGAGACAAATGGCGACAAAGAAGTTTTTTTGTTTGTTGCGTCAGAGGTCGCCATTTGACAAATGGCAACTGTAAATGGTGACCTAGAAGAAAAGCTAGTGTCGCAATGAGGTCGCCATTTGACAAATGGCAACCTGGAAGAAAAGCTAGTGTCGCCATGAGGTCACCATTTGACAAATGGCGACCACTGATTTTGTCCAAAACGACATAGCTTCATTTTGATCCCCTATAAATATGCCTCTTTACCTTTAGGTCATTTCAAGAGTTCAAAAATCATTTTTTTTACTTAGAACATTTTTCAAGTGAAAAATCATCAAGAACTCACCTTTAAACACTCAAAGCATTCATTTTGATTCATCAAGTTCATCTAGGATCATCCATGGTTAGTTTTTGCATCATCACAACTTGCTTGGTAAGATTTTGACTAACTTCATCTAATTTTAGTTTCTTTCTTGTCAAGCCATCTCTTTATTTTCTTGTATGCTTTATGTTCACATGCTAGATACTAGATAGAGATTGTTTGTGATGAATATGATTGAGTGTGGTATTTTGATAGCTATCTAGGTTTTTCTTAATCTTGATTAGCTAAGCTTTATGATATGTCATTTAGCTTTTGATATCTAGGATTGATTTCATTGATATATCATCATCCTAGATAAGCATATAGAGTTGCCTTGCTCTTGTTGCATTTTAAGTATTTCACATATTCACTTAGGTTGCATTCTCTTCATTGAGAACTAAGTCTTTTGTTGCTTCCAGGATTAGGTTGCATAAATCACAAGCATTAGGACTAGGTTCACTCATACCGGGATTAGGTAGGTGTGTGATTACTTTTGGGATTAGGTAGTAATCTTTCTCACATTTAGTGGATTCAAGGTTCGAGTGTGGCTCACTTATTAGCCCGTGGTTTTTCCCGTGAGGGTTTCCACGTAAATATCAAGTGTCATTTAATTTCCGCACTATATTACACTTGCTATATTTGTATTGACCATTGGGGTATTTTCGTAATCTTGTCTATTAACGAAAATTGGGTAAAATCAGATAAAATCTATTCACCCCCCCCCCCCCTCTAGATTAATATTGTACACACCGAGTAATTTATTTCAGAGAAAAACCAGCCTTTTTTAAAGTTGAGGAAAATTTGGCAAACCATTACCGTGAAGCCTGTTTCAAACCGTACAAAGATTTATTCAATTTGCAAACAAGTGGCTCCCCTTGTCGAGTAAATCCCGGTGGAAGAGTCATATAAACATCTTCATTAAGGTCTCCTTTTAAAAAGGCATTATTCACATCTAACTGATGAAGAGACCAATTTTTAATAGCAGCAAGTGAAAGCAAAGTACGTAATAGATTCTAATATTTGTGAGGGAATTTAAACTTGTATATTCATTAATAAAGTGCAGTATTTATATACTTTACAATGTTCATAATAGGAAGGTAAGTAACCTAATTACATAAGGAAATACTTGAAGGCTAAGTATACAGCTATTTGAGTTCGTGTGTATCTCTACCTCTATCATGCCCCCGCAAGATAGAGCTACCGTCAAGGATGCCTATCTTGGAACGATGATCTAGAAACTGTCGACGAGAGAGAGGCTTGGTGAGAGAGTCAGCCAGTTGATCATTAGTGTGAACATGAGAGACCCGCAGTTGCTTACGAGCCACTTGATCCCGCACAAAATAAAAATCGATGGCAACATGCTTCATGCGACTGTGAAAGATCGGATTGGCACAGACATATGTGGCGCCAACATTATCACAGTAGATGACCGGAGCACTAGGAACTGTGATTTGAAGCTCGGAGAGGAGATGACCGATCCATGTAAGTTCCGTAGCTGAGGAAGCAATTGCCCGAAACTCCGCCTCTGTTGTGGACCGCGCAACCGTTCCCTGCTTTTTGGAGCTCCAACTGATAGGTGTGGAGCCAAGAAAGATAATGTATGCAGTAGTTGATCGACGATCATCAGGGTCACCTGCCCAGTCAGCGTCAGCAAAGGCATGAAGGCGGAGTGGCGAGTTGGAACGAATGAGAAGGCCATGAGTCAAGGAACCTTTGAGATATCGAAGAACCCGTTTGACTGCTGTCCAGTGAGTCGCTGTAGGACGGTGCATAAATTGAGAGAGCTTGTTAACTGCAAATGAGACATCTGGACGAGTCAAGGACAGATACTGAAGGGCGCCAACTACCTGCCTGTATTGAGTGGCGTCTGTAAGAGCACTGCCGTCAGTTAGCTTTAAAGTATCAGTGACAGAGAGGGGAGTAGTGACCGAATTTGCATCAAGCATATCGGTTTTGGCTAGTAGGTCCCGTGTGTACTTGTGTTGAGTGAGAAACAGCCCACGGTCAGAATGATGAGCCTCAACGCCTAGAAAGAACGATAACAGGCCAAGATCCTTCAGAGAAAACCGGTTAGCAAGAATAGCAATGAACTCACGGACCTGAGACTGAGAGGAACCAGTGATAATGATATTGTCAACATACACCAGGAGATACAGCGTCTGACCCGAGTGGCGGCGAATGAAGAGGGAAGTGTCACACTTGGAGTTGACGAAGTTGGCGGAGAGGAGAAACGCGTGAAGTTCATTGTACCAAGCACGTGGGGCCTGATGAAGACCATAGATCGCCTTCTGGAGCTTACAAACATGGTTCGGAAAGGTGGGGTGAATGAAACCCGGAGGTTGGGCCATGTAGACTTCATCTGTGAGAGATCCCTACAAAAAAGCATTGTTAATGTCAAGTTGGCGCAAATGCCAACCATTAGTAACAGCAATAGTAAGTATGAGGCAGACTGTGACAGGCTTCACAACAGGACTGAACGTCTCATTAAAATCAATGCCAGGACATTGGTGGAATCCCTTGGCCACAAGACGAGCTTTGTACCGAGCCACTGTGCCATCGGGGTGGCGTTTGATACAGAAGATCCATTTACAGCCAACCACATTTTTCAGAGAATGAGAGGGAACCAACACCCAAGTATTATTATTAACAAGTGCATCGTACTCGGCACTCATGGCCTTGCGCCATTCGGGACACTTTCTGGCTTGTGTGAGATTTGTTGGCTCGGTTTGAGGGGGGGAATGGACTGTGGTGTTGAGATCAAAGATGGCCTTTGGTTTAAAGATATTGCTCTTGGACCTTGTGTGGATCACATGGGGAGGAGAAGATGGACTCGGTTCTGCTGGAGGAGGTGCAGAAACGGAAGGTTGGTGGCTGGGCTGACAGACGGAAATGGACTGAGAGGCGGGCAGAGGTGGCAGACACGGGATTGGGCAGCTGTTTGTGGATTGCAGGAGACCTGTGAGAGACGGTGGGTGTGGCTGACCTGGAAGCTATACAGAGGTTGACGTGGTGGGAGGAGAGACAGGAATGACATCAGGAAACGACATGTGTGATGGAGGAGGGGCCTCTAGAGGTGCCGGTTGTACAGGACTGCTAGGAATCGTAGGAGAAGAGGAGACTAAGGAGGACCAGTCCTCGACAGACACGGAGGGACCTGTGGTCGGTGTGGCACTCAAGAAGGGAAATTCGGATTCGACAAACACGACATGACGAGACACATAGACACGATTTGTAGACCGTTCGAGACACAAGTATGCATTGTGTTCGTTAGAGTACCCTACAAAGACACAGGCTCTAGAACGAGGTTGTAACTTGTGGGACGTGTACGGACGGAGCCAAGGATAGCACAAGCAACCAAACACACGCAATTTGCGATAGTTAGGATCCTTGTTGAAAATCAAGGAGTATGGAGTGTGGTGACCAAAAATTTTGGTAGGCATGCGATTAATGAGGTAAACAGCAGTTTGGAAGGCTAGTGACCAAAATCTCAGAGGGAGAGAGGTGTGACTCAGGAGGTTTAGAGCAGTTTCTACCACATGACGATGCTTGCGTTCAGCTGTGCCTACATGCTCAGGAGTGTGGGGTGGAGATTTGAGGTGCTGGATTCCTAAATTTTGTAGGTCAAGGCCAAGAGACTGAGCCTCCCCACTGCCATCTGAGTAAACCGTTTTAATACGAGTGTTGAAAAAATTTTCCACCAGCAATTTAAATCGTCTAAAGACCTGTGGAACATCAGACTTACGTTTTAGGGGATAGAGCCAAGTATATTTGGAAAAATAATCCACAAATATGACATAATATCTAAAATTGTCAAATGAAGAAACATGAGCAGGACCCCAAACATCAGTGAATAGAATCTCTAAAGGTTTATTGCTTTTCAGAGTCGAAGTACCAAAAGGTAACTTGTGACTTTTATTACATAAACAGGCATGACAAGAAGAGAAAGGTGTTTTGCTAACTGGAAGACTATGACTGGAGAGGAGCTTCTGGAGAACCTAGAGGGACGGATGACCTAAACGACAGTGCCACGACTGAGGAGATACCGAGGGAGTGGAGGATGCGAAATGGACCTGAAACTTTGACGCAGACGGACTCGGCTGAGGAGACTGTGGCCAAACATAGATGTTTCCTTTATTCAGGCCGCGGACCAAGGATGCCCCCGTGGTCAGATCCTTCACAAGAAAACAATCAGGGAAAAACTCAATAGAAGTATTATTGTGAGAACAAAATTTAGAGACAGACAGAAGATTTTGGGAAATATGAGGAGAACATAGCACATGTTTCAATTGAAAAGAATTAGCAGGAGTGTGTAGTGTAGTAGTGCCAGTGTGAGTAATAGGAATTGTTTTACCATCACCGACCATTATATCCTCCGTACCACCATACTCTGAATGAAGGGACAAGTTCTGAAGATCCGATGTCATATGATGAGACGCACCAGTATCAAGAATCCAATTATTTTGGTTGGGTTACGATTCCGAGCTCATATGGTTAGCTTGTGGCCATGCTTGAGAGCTGGTTGGTTGACGAGAACAGCATACACGAGCAGTGTGGCCCACCTTGTCACACAATTGACACACAGGGCGTGACTGGTAATTGGAAGCAGGGGACCGCCAATGTGGAGTGAAGTGAGGTGAGTGGGGAGGCCGATAGGTGGCAGCAGAATGAGGAGAGGAACCACGGTAGCCACCTGAAGTCATCCCGTGCTGCTGTAGTTGACCGTGAAAATTGTTGCTGCCAAAGGATTGGTGAGGAGATGCATTACCTTGTGGACCACGGCCTCGACGATTGAATGTACGCTGGTTGTACTGAGCAGTTATCGGAGGGCCAGCCTTTTTGGATTCATCACGCTTGAGAAAGGATTCATGGTCAAGAAGCTTATCATATAATTCCTCGAAAGAAATTGGTGTGTCACGAGCCCGAATAGCGGAAGCAAGAGGCAAGTATGATGGACCTAACCCATTCAGCGTATGGATCACCATCGCACCATCATCAATAGAGTGTCCAATTAACTCAAGACTGTCAAGGATATTCTTGATGCTCTGCTTGTAGTCGGTAACCGATCTGTCAGCCAATGTGACGTTTGTAAGAGAGTCTAAAAGGCCAAGCTTCCGAGTGTTAGACCGATTAGCAAAGGAAGCTTCAAGCTTGTCCCATGCCTGAGCCGATGTGATTGACCGAGTGACAATGGATTGGGCCGCACCTATGCACGTAACCTGAATTGCATGAAGAAGAAGCCGATCCTGTCGCAGCCACACGTGGTATTCAGGATTTGGGACTGTTTCCGGAATTGCTGGAGACTCAGAAGAACTTGCGGAACTTGGAATGACAGCCGAAGGGCAAGGTTTGGTACCATCTAGGTAACCCATGAGTCCGTAACTGAACAGGAGGTTTTCGAATTGAGATCTCCATGCGGCATAGTTTCCACCTTTGGAGAGTTTAATCGGTGTTTGTGTGGAGTTGATGGCTAGTAAGGATTGTGTTTGATTGTTATTGTTTGTTCCCATGAGAATAACAGGTGGAGAAGGAGAATTAGAGGAGGTGGCAGAGGAGGTCGCAGCAGAAGCATTGGAAGAAGTCATTGTGACGGTGAGAAAAGAGATTAGGTGTTTTCCGGTGAAAGTAGAGAAGTATGAGAAAGATACGGCTAGGGTTTTAGGAGCGATGCTCTGATACCATAATAGATTCTAATATTTGTGAGGGAATTTAACCTTGTATATTCATTAATAAAGTGCAGTATTTATATACTTTACAATGTTCATAATAGGAAGGTAAGTAACCTAATTACATAAGGAAATACTTGAAGGCTAAGTATACAGCTATTTGAGTTCGTGTGTATCTCTACCTCTATCACTACGGACCGTTACAAGTTTCGCCACCAGTGCAAAAGTGTCATGGTAATCGATTCCTTCCACTTGATTATAACCCTTTGTGACTAAACGAGCCTTATAGCGCTCAATAGTGCCATCTGACTGAAATTTGATTTTGTATACCCATCTACATCCAATAAATAGGCTTCTTATTGGTGGAAGATAAGTAAGGCTCCATGTGTTATTTTTCTCGAGAGTAGAAATTTCAGCAGCCATTGCATCTCGCCAATGAGGTATTTTGACTGCCTAAGAGAAAGTTTTAGGCTCATCTGCAGAAGATATGGCAGAAAGAAAGGATCTACGTGCAACAGAAAAACAATTAAAAGAGATGTATTGATGTAATGAATGTAAAGTACTTGCCTTTGAAGAATTAGATGGAGTAGGTAACGTATCATGAGTGGCTCTAGCACAATGATAATCTTGAAGATATAGTGGTGGCCGACGATTGTGATGAGGTCTAGTGTCCTGGTCTTGTTGAATTTCAGTGGAATCAAATGCAAATGTTTCATGTGTAGCTGGGGCATTTTGTGGGTTTAAAGAGTATGAAAAACTTAGGTCATCATTAATGGGCATTGGTATAACATTGGTGGGAGAATTTAATTTAAGCAAATCTTTGAATGTAAAAATGGTTTCATGAAAAATAACATAGCGTGAAGTGTAAATCTTTTTTGTAGCAATATCACAGATGCGATACCCTTTATGAGCATATGGATATCCAATAAAAATTCCAGGTTTAGCATGCTGATCAAATTTATGCTTGACATTATGATTGTGAGCAAAACATAAACAGCCGAAAACACGCAAATGAGAATAATTTGGTTTTGATTTAAATAAAATTTCATATGGGGATTTATGTGATAATATAGGTGTCGGCATTTTGTTGATGAGATATGCTGCTATGAGAATACATTCACCCCAAAATTCTAAAGGTAAATTAGCTTGGAATCGAAGAGCGTGAGCAACCTCAAGGAGGTGCCTATGTTTGCGCTCTACAACTCCATTTTGTTGTGGAGTAGCAACACAACTTCGTTGGTGGATAACACCATGATGAGTAAAAAAAATTTGCATGTCTTAAGAAAGGAATTTAGTTCCATTATCATAACGGATTGTCTGAATTTGAGGGAATAATATATCCCCATTTCCATAATGAAGATTTTGTACTTGGCAATTAAATTGAGTTTGTACCATTGAAAAGAAAGATTGTAAAAACATTTTGGTTTCAGATTTGACATGCATGAGATAAATCCAAGTGCAACGAGTAAAATCATCAACAATTGTAAGAAAAAAAGCATACTCTAGTAAAAGATGGATGAGAAAAAATACCCCAAATATCACAATGAATTAATTGAAAAGGTTTAATACTACGAATTAAACTAGATGGAAATGATAAATGACTCTGTTTTGCTTGTGGACAAACTCACAAACATAATTATTCAAACATGAAATAAAATCATAATCTTTAGCCAAATTTTGTAACCGGGTAGACGATAAATGACCAAGTAGCCAGTGCCATAAATCAATATTAGATGAGTTGTTAACAAGGGAGGCTGATGGTGAATGGAAATAGTAGAGCCATTCATGAACATTACCCAGACCAATCCTATTCTTCAATGACAGGTCTTGAAATACACAATGATCATGAAAGAAAGTTACTGACCATTGAAGATTTTTGGTAAGCTGACTGACTGACAATAAATTATATTAGAAAGATGCAATATGGAAAACATTTTCAAGTTGGATTGTGGGTGATAATGTGATAGTTCCTATATGTTTAAATTCTGCATTTGATCCATCCGGTAATTGAACATGAGAAATAATATAGCATGGCTTGTAAGATGAAAATAAGGATAAAGAATAGCACATATGATTTGTGGCTCTAGTATCAATGATCCAAGTTGAATGTGTGGAAGCACTAAGAGATATACCTGCCAGATTTGCATTTGAGTTGAGACTACCTGGCGAGAGCATTGATAAAAGCTTGCTATACTGCTCTTGGGTGATCATGGGAGCTATTACCATGGATGTTTCATCTGACTTAGGAAGAGATATGGATTGATTGTCTTGATGAGCAGGTGGTTCAACTTGTTTAGGAGGGAAACCATGTAGTTTATAACAAGTTGCTTTGAAATGTCCATCACGATCACAATAATCACAATGCGAATGAGGCTTATTTTTTCGGCGATTATCAAAATTGGTTCCTCCTTGTCGATTTGCAGGCCTGAATTGACGGTTAGAAGTACCAGCTATATGATTCTAAACCTTTGCAGCGTTAAGAACAGCCGTGACCGGCATTGGAGAAGACAAGGACTGGATTTCCTGCTGTTTTTCTTCTTAGCGTACAAGAGAATATATCTTGGTTGCATTAGGAAAAGGCTAAGGCTCCACAAGAAGAATTTGGCTTCGGATAGCGGAAAAATGATCATGCAGGCCTTGAAGGAATTCCATGGCTCGATCTTGTTGGAATTTTTCACCAAAAATGCGAGCATGTCCACATGTGCAAGGATTCACAATGACAAGTGAATTGAGTTCATCCTAAAGAGATTTCATCTTTGTATAATATGTTGAAATGGAAGATTCTTCTTGCTTAAGTGAAACAATTGATTGCTTCAATTGGTAAATTTTGGTAGCATTTGACTGAGAAAATCGCTCCTATAAATCCACCCATACTTCATATTCACTGGTTGCATATAAGATACTGCTACGAATATCACTCGCAACAGAGTTAAGAATCCACGAGTTAACAAGATCATTACATCACTCCCACTAAGTCAACTCGGTAGACGAAGCGGGTTTCTTGATTGTACCATTGACGAACCCCAATTTGTTTTTAGCACGAAGAGCCATCGTAATAGATCGGCTCCATGTACCGTAGTTATCCCCGGATAGAGGAGGCGTGACAAGCACAGCTGTTGGGTTATCTGAATGGTGAATAAAAAAATAATCATTAGGTGAAATTTGTATTTCAATAGAATCTAATGAAGGTTGTGAAGAAGTTTGAGCAATGGTTTGAGTCATGATGAAAAAAAAGTGATGGATTCAATGCTTTGATACCATGAGAAAAACAGAGCAACCTTGAAAATAATAAAGAGAAATATTTTTGGTGTCTTCTAAATTATTTCGAAGACTAATATTTGATTTCATTTATAATTTAATATTTACAATACTAATAAGGAAACACAATATTTGGCTGTAATTAAGAACAAACAATAAGGCAGTAATCATGCTAATTTGTCTAGCTAAAATCTTAGCAATTAATCAAGTCAACCAAATCAAATTCTAATTAGCTAAAATCTTGACAGTTAATCAAGTCAACTAAATTAAATTCAAATTCAAGTCTTGGCAATAATCATGCTATTATTGCCTTATTATGGAGAGATCATTTTTCTTTTTATATATATATTTTTCCCAATTTTGTAATAGTTTTCTGATTTTATAAATCAAATAACTTTCCCTTTGGATTTTTGACCACCATGAGCATATTGGCTATCCACTCTGAGTATCAGGAATCCCTAATGAATTTAACCTTTAGGAGCTTGTCTACTTCTTCTTGTACCACGGCATTTCGCTCAGCGTTGAAATGCCTCGGTTTCTGTTTGATTTGTTTAAATGTTACGTCCACTGCCAACTTCTAGGTAACTAAGGTGAGGGGGATACTGGGTATCTCATCGTGACTCTAGGAAAAGATGCTGTTGTACTCCCTGAGGAGTTCCACCAGGCCCTCTCTGACCTCGCTTTCTAGTGCTCCACCTATCTTCACCATCTTGGTAGGATCGCCTTCCCTGATTGGTATCTCCTCTAACTCCTCAGCGAGGTGCCCACTGGCCCATCCCCAATCTTCTACCTTTTCTTCAATCACGTCCGGTATCTCTCCTTCCTCTAGGATATCTTTGTCCTCCTCTTGTACCTTCCTACTTGGTTCGTTGGTCATATGTGCACACTGTTTGACTAACACGGTAGGGTTGGTGGACACCGTGTAACATCTGTAGGCTGCCTGTTGATTTCCTCGAACTTCTCCCACCTCGGTTCTAAACAAAAATTTTAGAACATTGTGGTAGATGGATAACACTCCTTTGATTCCTGATAGGAAGGGTCTTCCCATGATTGCATTGTAGGCGAATAGGGTATCGACCATAACGAATTATGTTATTATGTTCTGCTGTAGAAGAGTTTCTCCAATTATTACCGATAGGATTTGTGACCCAACTGGCATTAGGGAGTCTCCCGTGAACCAATACAGAGGCATGGTACAGCTATTGTGGAAGAGGTTCTTCAGGTTGAGTTTAACGAGTGCTTTTTTGAACAGAATATCAAAGCTACTTCTGGTATTAATCAGGATGAGGTGCTGGTAACTGGCTATTTGCAATGTGATTACCATCAGGTCATCATGCGGCTATATCGTGTTGTAGACGTCATCCTCCATGAAGGTGATCTGGGTTGTACGAGGTGAGTCTCGAGATCCCGTAGTGATCTAGAGTACATCATTACCAGTAGTGAGTCGAGAGATTTTCCTAGCAAGGTTCTTCCTTGAGTTGTTGGAGGTTCCGGCTAGCGTAGGACCGTTAGGTTTTTAGTTTGTCTTGGCATATATTCTATATCAAAACTATTTTCTTGTATTTGATTATTGGTCTTAGGTTGATGATTCGAAGCTTCAAAGAAAGACTTGGCCACAAGATCATGCAAGAAGGTGTCTTCGAAAATGAATGGACTACATTGCACAATTAAGGTAATATATACCTCATTCTTCTTCAAGGCAATAGGCACACACACACAAATAATTTATATGTGTCCTTGCATCATAGTGTAACATTTATATAGCATATTCACATGTTTTTACATGCTTATGCATTGAACTCAAATTCTCATACATTGTAGAATTGTATGTTCTAAGACTATGTCTAGGAAACGGCATACATGTATGACATTGTGCTTATATGTTTATGTTTTATTGTTTTTGGATTTGAATATGATCTCTTATGATTCCTTATTGAGTCCCGGTCATTTCAGTTACTCATATATTTGATTTCGAGTCCAAATGATGTAGCTACACTACTTTTCGTTCTCATTCGTTGAGTTGTGTTTGTCGTCGTTTTCCAAGATGAATTCTCAACCTTTTGTCAAAGTTTCATAGTCATTGTTGTGCGTGAGGGAGTCACAATTCTTAATCTGAAGACTGATTCAAAATCAAAGTTTGCAGGCCTGGATACGGCCGAAGAACGCAAGAGGAGCGCATGAGAAGGTTGCTCGGCCGAATGGCCAAGCATAGGTTCCATGTGCGAGCCTCGTGTGCCACATGGTTGAGACACCTCTCTGCCCATGTGTGCCACACGCGGTCCAAACGTGGTGCTGATGTGTCATCAGCTGGTTGGCCACCTTTTTCCCTCTCTCTCTCTTCCTTTTAAATTTCTCTCATTCCCTCTCATTCATTCTAAGAAGAAAATTTGGAAATCACTCTCACCAGAATTTTCTCTCAACCTTTTCTCACCTTCCAAACACCATATCTTTCTCATATGAAGAAGGAATTGGTTGATTCAAGTTGGAAACTGTTCGTAATCGAGTCCTCTACCTTTTTCAATTAGTCTTGCAGCTATTTGATTTACGTTTCTAGTGGTTCTAAATAGAAAAACAAATCAGCTCGTGGTTTTGAGGTATTGGTCATATCTTTGAGATTTCTTCTTTTATAACCTTCAATTTATTTGGAGTTTCTTCTTCCATATGTATGTATATGTATGGTGAATGCTATTAAGAAAGATAGCTTCATAATCAATCCTAATCAAAATGTATGTATATGTATGGTGAATGCACTATTGAGAAAGATTGTTCATTGGCGATGCATTTATTAGCTACATGAAAAATGTATCGCTAAAACCTATCTTTGGTGACCTTCTAGGCATGATGTCGTTAAATATTTTTCATCAAAGTGACATATTAATTTCTATCTTTTAGCGACGCAATTGTAGAGTTTTGGAGACCCCTATTTGATGTCATTATGGTGATATCGTATATTGTCTCACTAAATGTACTAATAATCGCTAAAAATCCACTTTTAGCAAGACATATTAATTTGTGCAGCGATGATGTCTCTAAAATTATAATTATTATATAAATTATAAATGAAAATAATTAATTTTTATTTTCTTAAAATAAAAGTTTTTACAAAATAATACAAACAATAATGCTAAAATTGAATTAAAAATACATCACTTGACATAAATCATATTTAGTTACATGTTACTTGACATAATTGAAGTATGGTTACATGTTACTTTACATAATAATTATTAATCACTAATATTTATATATTCAGAATTCATTTATTTTCTTTTTAATTTCGTACCATTACATATTATATTCACACACATTTTTAAATAATAATTATAAATATCATTTAAAAATTTATATAAGTTTGATATACATCAACCATGAAACAAAAATATAAAAGGTTGAATATATACTACTAGAATTAAACCTAAAGAAATAATTATAAACAAAATAAAAAATATATAAATTCCAAGAAAATCCAACATGAATACCAACTTAGCTATGCCTTTGTTGGCTTCAACGACTAATAACTATCTCTGTAACTACACAAAACATGTATAGCAGCATAACCCTACTTCAATTTTTTAAAGAAACTTTTGATTAAAATTCGATGGATATTTGACTACCAATAACTATATAAATAGTACTTCTTAAAGAAACATAGAAAAATAAGTGAAGATACCTTGTCGATGCTTTGTTGTTGATGAGAGCTCCATTCTTCTAGAGTGAATGGTTGCATTGACAAGCTATCTACCCAAATCTAAACCAAGGTGTTCTTGCTCTGAAAAGATTGTAACCAACTATTATATGATCTAAACCAATAATCAATTAATTAATATTACTATACAATATTGTAAACATATGAAAACAAACAAACAAACACACACACACACAGAAACACTCACGCAGCCACATACACACATATATACACACACACACACACCCCTCAAAATAGAGCTCAGCAGGCCCAGATGTGTCAACTATGAGGCCACCTTTGATCATGGACCAGCAATTGGCCTTGGCAATAATAGCATTGGCATCAATGAAACCGTTTCTTGTTTTGAAAACGGCTGATATTGCAGCAACCCCTTTACTCACTTGAATCCAAGCTGCAGTAACACACCCATATATATATAATACACAATTCAAGTTATAGAACAAAACCTGGTATTGATGTTAATATATACACAAATAAATAATTATAAGTTCCTTCTCTAGTTAGGACGGTCCTGAACAAAATTTATAGACCGTAACATTTCAAAAGCAAATAAGTTATATGTAAGACAATCAGTATGTTTAGTAATAATGTCACCAATCTTCAGTTTACATATAGCTTCAAATCATTTTTTTTTTTTTTGAAATGTTAATTAACCTGTCCAACTAGTTATGAACTGAGGCTCCTGATCCTAATGAATCGGTAATAATTATTAATGTTGGATAAAGCAAAGATAGGAAAAGCGAAATGAATGAAATACCAGAGAAGGTGTAAAGCATGTTTTTTCTCAAGTAAAGCTTTTGTGAGATACTATCATATGGTTGGCTTCTGCTATGAGCCACCAAGAATTTGTTCCCCCCTGATTCTCTGTGTTGAATTTTAGCTTTTCCAAATGTAGACCATCCTTTCAACCCATGATTCATCTCTGGGTTTATGATGATTCCTCCACCATATTGAGGTTTATGAGGGTTCGCCAAACACTAAAATTTGTACGAGAAGAATAAAATCAACAAAATACATAACTAGAAGTTATTATATAGATCCTTAAATTGCAGGACATAATTAAGTTATATACCTATTCCAGAACATTACATGAAACTAATAGTTTCGGTATTGAAATTCTTTTTCAATATTGAAAATAAATAACAAAAAACAATAATATTAAATTAATTACCTTGATAGTGGCTGAGTAATCATAGGACAAAGCATGAGCTTCAAAACCTACAAGAGAGTAGATTTAATTTTTAGTTCTAATTAAATTTGTAAAGTTTTATGCAGTTTCAAAAAAAATTACTAAAAACTAAAATTGATTAACATGTACATACATATAGAGAGTCATCAATCTAATATAGACATAGAAAACTTTTCAAAATTCATATAAAAATTCTCATTTGTCTGATGCATTTGATGATTATATTTATTTGTGTTCTTTTTTTATCTGTTTATGCAAAACAATAAAAACTATATATTTGAAATAGTGTTAGCTTTTTGATCCATTTTACTGGTTAAGAATTCAAGGTTCAAAGTTTAACCAATTTCAAACTATTGGATTAAGATAAAGTTGAGGTTGATCTAATAATAAGTATCTCACAACCCAAATCAATGAGATTGTAGGTTCAAGATATATTTTCCGTCTCTAAACAAAAATTTGAAAAATAAAGATATTCGAATTTTAACTAAACACCAATTCCATGGAATTCGCAATAAAGTGTATAAAATTTTCGTTAAATCACATAAATTTCTGTTTGGTTCACAAGTTGTATACTATTGTTTTGGTCAAAAATAAAATAAAATGAGTGGCCGCACTATGATCAGTATATGGATATATGAAAAACAAAAATTCATAAAGAGTTTAGACAATCCTGATAACTGTTCATATAGCCGAATATGAATGAAATTAATTTGAGACTCTATTCAAAACGTGTATTTAATCCTTGCAAGCCATGATCAAAAGTCATGTTGAATAAATTATGACAAAAGTGTTCTTTCTTCGAGGATTAAATACATTTTCTTTCGAAATCATTTCATCATTTAACAATAATTCAATTGTTATAACTTATAATTAAATAATTGAAAATAACAAGAACACAATAATGTAAACTCAAAATAATAAGCGAAGACAGAAAAACAATGGCCCCAAAGAGAAGATATTATTTCATTCCTCACGTATTCTTATCAAGTCACACATATCAAGATGAAGACTTTCCTATTTATAGCCTCACAAATTTTTATCATAAAAAATTATACAATAATTGATATAAATTACAATAATTAATATAAATTATAATATGAATGGATCATAAATCCTTTGAGTGTTACATGAGAGTTCGAGAGAGGGTTAGTTTGACTTATTAGTGTAGACATAATATCCATGCACATTGAATAATGTTTTCAAATCATCATTTATCTTTTTAAGGCTTGCATTGTAAAATTGTTGATATTAATCTCGAAGGCATCTTTTGGCTTCTCATAAGCCGTCGAAGATTATGGTTTCTATTATGCCATATTTTTAAACATATATTTTTTTTTTTTGCATGTAACATTCAAGAGTTAATATTTTGTTTGTAAAATTTGATAAAAAGACAAAATGTTCGTATCCAATTGTAAAAAAAAAAAAAAAAAAAATCTAGAGAAACTTAGAGAATAAATTACCTGAAGAAAGAGAGTACACAATATGACCAGCAAAAGCAGATTATTGTTATTCTCTCTAACTATCATCATATTCTTTTTAGAGGGGAGCCAGTTGAGATTTAAAAGGAAAACCTTATTATGAATAAAAGACAAATGGTATTACACTATTTTATACACAAATGCAAAAAAATAATTATCAGCAATAATTATGACAGAATTTCATAATATTGATACTGTTAATACCATAAATAGATAACAATCATTTATGACCTCTATTTCTTTTTTGGTTGGTTTTTTGCTGTTTTGTTGCTTTTTGTTGTTTTTTTTTTTTTTTTTGGTTATTTCGGTTGCTTTCTCATTTTTTGGCATTTTTTTTTGTTGGAGATTGCCGTGCTTGTGGCACCCTCAGTTTTTTCTTGTTGTGTTTTGTTTGCTTTGTTCAATTAAGTTTTCTGTTAAAAAAAAAAAAAAAAAAAAAAAAAAAAAAACAATCATTTATATATATACAGTCCCGATGTTGTCAGTGCGTACAGATATAACTTCATAAGGATATTGAATGTAAGCCACTTATTGTGGAGAAGCGTGCATTCACATTCGAGTCAAAGCATGTAAAACTAGTCACTCACATTCAATATCCTCATGAAATTATATCAGTGTGCATTGACTTGAATATATATATATATATATATACAAATTAGTTTAGGTAATTTGAATTCATTGCCTCTTTCTACAAAATATATATATAGAAAATTATGATTATTTTTCTTTAAAAATAGACTGACCTAATCTACAAAAGATCATATGACGAACAATCCTTAGGCAATATCCATATATATATATAGAGAGAGAGAGTTATAATCCCAAATCAGTTGGAATACTAAAAAGTACTTCAATTTTTTAAAGATGGAATGTTTAAAAAAGGAAAATAAAATAAGTAAATAAAATGACATTTTAGAGCATCTCCAATGCAAAAATGGCTCGCATACCAATAATTGTTGATATGTTAACAATGTCTTGCTTCCTATGTGGCATAAAATACACTTGATAGACAATCAATTTAAAACTTGGTCTCTAATGCTTATGTCTGGAAAAAAAAATTTTTAATGACACGCCCAATTTTATTTTTTTCTATTTTTTAAATATTTTATTTTCTTACTAAAAATAGATGAAAAATTAATGTCAGTTGTAAATACTTGCTGAGTCAACCGAAAAAATAATTGTGAAACAGTCCGTTTGAAAGTAGACGGTCATGTTGACAATGTATAATATTTTTTTTGTCACGTCAGTTTGAGGTTGAATATACACGGTTGTATTGAAGAAAGATTTATTACAAAATGTCTATTAATCCTACGTGGCAACTTTTTTTTTTTTTTTTTTTTTCATAACCCACTCTTGCATTGGAGATACCTCCAATGCAAAAGTGGCTTGCATTCGAATAATCGTTGACATGGCAACAATGTCAAGAGACTTGCTTCCTATGTGGAATAAAAATAGACTTGATAGACAATCAACTCAAAAGTTGGTCTCCAATGCTTCGTTCTATAACACAATTTTTTTTAATGACGTGTCCATTTTTTTTTTTCATGTTTTATTTTTTATTTTATTTCCTTACCACAAATAGATGGAAAATTAATGTCAAATTTAAATACTTGCTAAGTCAACTTAAAAAATAGTTGTGCAACAGATTGTCTAAAAGTAGACGGTCATGTTGACAATGTCCAATATTTTTTTTGCCACGTCAGCTTAAGGTTGAATATGCATGGCTGCCTTGAAGAAAAATTTATTAGCATAATGTTTATTAATCCTACGTGATATTTTTTTTTTTCATAAGTCACTCTTGCATTGGAGATGCTCTTATGTTCCTTTGAGTGCATATTTTGTAAATGGACATTGCATGTATATAAATAATGAATTTCGAAGATATTGGAATGATTGAGGAGACAAATCGTAACCCTAGACAAAACAAATTATAATCCAAAATAATTATTCTTCTTTCTTAAATACCATTCTTCTTCTTTACCCTTCATATTCTTCATCCAAAAACACAAGCAATAAAAATTAGGCTAATTGGCAAGAATACCCCCTGAACTATACCCGAATTTGCACCTTACCCCCTGAACTTTTTTTTTCACCATTAAACCCCCTGAACTCTTGTAATTTGGCGATCGCTGAAGGAATTTGCCCCCTCACCAGGGGGTAGATTCCTTCAGCGATTGCAAATTTATGAGAGTTCAGGGGGTTTAGTGCCGAAAAAAAAAGTTTAGGGGGCACAGTGCAACTTTGTGAAGAGTTCAGGGGGCATTTGTGCCAATTAGCCTAAAAATTATTTAAAAAGTTTAGAGAAAAATATATATATATATATAATAGAGATTCTCCATGGAGGAGATGTGATTCTAGATCTCTTCCATTTTCTTAAGAGATCTGAAACAAAAATCTTTATTAATGAAGAATCATGATCTTCTTTTTGGAGAAGATCTAGAACCAAATTATCAATTAATGGAGATATTCCATCTCCATTAATGGAGATTTTATATTTCCTCTCATGGAGATCTAGTTCTGCTTCATTTGATCTCCATAAAGATATGGAGAGATCATTTTTCTTTATATATATATTTTTCCCAATTTTGTAATAGCTTTATGATTTTATAAATCAAATAACTTTCCCTTTGGATTTGACCACCATGAGCACATTGGCTATCCACTATAGGTATCGGGATTCCCTAATGAATTTGACCTTTAGGAGCTTTTCTACTTCTTCTTGTACCATGACATTTCGCTCAGCGTTGAAATGCCTCCATTTCTGTTTGATTTGTTTGAAAGTTATGTCCACTGCTAACCTATGGGTAACTAGGGTGAGAGGGATACCCAGCATCTCGTCGTGACTCTAGGCAAAGATGTCATTGTACTCCTTGAGGAGTTCCAGCAGGCCCTCCCTAACCTCGCTTTCCAGTGCTCCACCTATTTTCACCATCTTGGTAGGATCGCCTTCCCCGATTGGTATCTCCTCTAACTCCTCGACGGGGTGCCCAATGGCCTATCCCCAATCTTCTTCCTTTTCCTCAATCACGTCCGGTATCTCTCCTTCCTCCAGGATATCTTTGTCCTTCTCTTGTACCTTCCTACTTGGTACGTTGGTCATATGTGCACACTGTTTTACTAGCACAGTAGGGTTGTTGTACACCGTGTAACATTTGCGGGCTGCCTATTGATTTCCTTGAACTTCTCCCACCTCGGTTCCAACTGAAAATTTTAAAACGTTATGGTAGATGGATAACACTCCTCTTATTCCTGAAAGGAAAAGTTTTCCTAGGATTGCATTTGTAAGATCCGTTATTTGTATTGGCTTGATTCCATTGCAAAACGCTCTATATTTGTATTAGTAATTGCTTAAGTGTTTCTTGGAAGAAAAGAGCCTCAAAGGTGAAGAAGCAACATCTTGTGCAAATATCGTCTTCAAGGGGAACATCGCTTTCTTGGATGCTAAGGTATCAAGATTCTTCTTCCTCTTGCAAGGCGTTAGCGCACACACACACAATTCATGCATGTGTGTCCCTGCATCGTTGTGCACCATTTATATAACACATTCACATGATTTTGTATGCTCATGCATTGTACTCAAATGCTCATACATTTTAGAGTTGCATGTTCTAGAACTATGTCTAGGAAATGGCATTCATATGTGAACTTGTGTTTGTATGTTTGTGTTTCTTGTGTTTTGGACTTGAAAATGATCTTATTTGATTCCTTATTGAGTTCCGGTCATTTCGGTTACTCATTCATTAAGTTTCGAGTCCAAACGATGTAGCTACGCTACTTTTCGTTCTCATTCGTTGAGTTGTGTTCGTCGTCTTTTTCCGAGATGAATTCTCAACCATTTTTCAAATTTTTGTAGTCTTCGTCGTGCGTGAGAGAGTCATGGTTCATAATCCGAAAACGGATTCGAATTCGGAGTTCGGATGCCCGAATACGGCTGAAGAACGCGAGAGGTGAGCGAGGAGGTTGCTCGGCCAAAAGCCAAGCAAAGGGTGGCCACGTGTGGACCACGTGTGGAACACGCTGGCCACACGTGGACTGGCCAAAGTCCTCCCAAAAAATTGGACAATTTTGCCCCTCCTTCAATTCTTTTTAAATCCCTCCAATTCCCTCCATTTCTATCAACTTGAAGAAATTTCTGCAGAATTCTTCAACATTTTTGTTTTATTATTTTGATCATAACTCTCTGATACGAACTCGAAATTGAGTGATTCAAAAACCAAAATTGTTGGTCTTGAAGAGAGCTACAAACCACAAGCATTTTCAGAGTCATTTGAATTCGTGATTGGTGGCAGCATGCTGTTCTTCAGTCCGAGTTTCATTGTTGTATGTTAAACTTCTTCTTCTCACTTCATCTTGTGATCTGCACTTTAATCTTTCAATTTGATAGATGATTTGTGTTTAGAATGATGTTAGAACATATTCTAGGGGTGGTTGATCATTTGGTAATTGATTTTAGCTTTGTGATTTTACTTGAACATATATTTGCTAAACTTTAATCTTGAAATTGATTCTAGAAATGATATATGTGATGTGCTTTATGACATTTTCTAGGTTTAATTTCATGATCTAAGAACTAGATTTTTTAGTGTGATATATTGAATATTCATACCTTGTTCTTATTGATATACATGCTTTGATTTCTAGGTATTTTTGTGATTGATTGTTGAAAGCATATCCTAGAATGTATGTAAGCATGTTTATAGAGCTTGATTGATTATCTAGCTTTATTTGTTTGTAAGTGATTCATCTTCTTCTTACTTTCATTATTGATCATCTCTTTAATTGTCTTATTTGATTGATGAAAAGTAATATGAATGATGTTAATTCACATGCTTAGGTTTCTAGATACATTTTGTGATTGAGTTGTGATAGCTTTATTCTAGATTCTCTAATTGCATGTTCATGGAGTGTGTTTGATCAACTTGCTCTATTTGTTTGTGATTGCATCATATTGCTTGTGTGCACTTCACTTAGATCATTGCCTTGTAAAAGGTTGAAGTCTCTTGCAAAGTGAGTGAAGCTTTGTCTTGAGCAAGAAGTCTTGGCTAGGAAAGGATTCCGGATAGCCAAGCAAGAAGCCTTAGTTAGGATCAAGAGGATCCGGATAACTAAGCAAAAGTCTTAGCAAGGAGTTGCGTACTCCGGATGGTTGAGCTAGGGTGGCTTAACTAGGATCCTAGTGATCTAGATTGCTAAGCAAGGAAATCTTCCTAGAGGCTTTTTAGTCTTGGATAGGAAGTTGCTCTCTAGAGGTGTGGGATACATCTTGGATAGAGAGTAGGCTTTGTGAATCACTAGCCCGAGGGTTGATTAGGTTTTGATAGCTTGAAGTGGATATCATAGTGTTGATAGCTTTGAGTGTGTAAGGCCTTTTCGTATAGTGGATTTGCTTTGCCGGTGGTTGTGGATTCAACCCATGGATGTTTCCTCTTTGAGGTTTTACCACGTAAAAATATTGTGTCTCATTTTCGCTTTATATTTCCTTATCTTCCATATGTTCACTTGTATTGATTCTATTGTATATTGATGCTTACATGAATTGATTCATATTATACAATTGTTATATCATTTCAAGTATTCATTTCATTCTTATATTCCGCATTTTTGAATATTGGAAGAATTTGGGCATATACCTATTCACCCCCCCTCTAGGTATAAAACACTGTTGCTTTAAAGGGAATTTCAGCATTGTAGGCAGACGGGGTATCGATCATAACGAATTCTGTCATTATGTTCTGCTGTAGAAGAGTTTCTCCAATTATTACCGATAGGATTTGTGACCCAACTGGCATTAGGGAGTCTCCTGTGAACCAATACAGGGGCATGGTACAACTATTGTAGAAGAGGTTTTTCAGGTTGAGTTTAATGAGTGCTTTTTTGAACAGAATATCAAAGTTGCTTCCAGTATCAATCAGGACGCGGAGCATCTAGTGACTGGCTATCTGCAATGTGATTACCATCGGGTCATCATGCGGCTGTACCATGTTGTAGACGTCATCCTCCGTGAAGGTGATCTGGGTTGTACGAGGTGAGTCTTGAGATCCCATAGTGATTTGGAGTACATCATTACCGGTAGTGAGTCGAGGATTTTCCTAGCAAGGTTCTTCCTTGAGTTGTTGGAGGTTCCGGCTAGCGTAGGGCTGTTAGGTTTTTAGTTTGTCTTGGCATATATTCTATATCAAAACTATTTTCTTGTATTTGATTAGTGGTCTTAGGTTGATGATTCGAAGCTTCGAAGAAAGACGTGGCCACAAGATCATGCAAGAAGGTGTCTTCGAAAAGGAATGGACTACATTGCACAATTAAGGTAAAATAGACCTCATTCTTCTTCAAGGCAATAGGCACTCACACACAAATCACTTATATGTGTCCCTGCATCATATTACAATATTTATATAGTACATTCATATGTTTTTACATGCTCGTACATTGAACTCGAATTCTCAAACATTGTAGAATTGCATGTTCTAAGACTATGTTTAGGAAACGGCATACATGTGTGACATTGTGCTTATATGTTTACATTTTATTGTTTTGGACTTGAACATGATCTCTTATGATTTCCTATTGAGTCCCGATCATTTCGGTTACTTATATATTTGATTTCCAGTCTAAATGATGTAGCTACGCTACTTTTCGTTCTCATTTGTTGAGTTGTGTTCATCTCTATTTTTTAAGATGAATTCTCAATCTTTTGTCAAAGTTTCATGGTTATTGTTATGCGTGAGGGAGTTATAATTCATAATCCAAAGATGGATTCGAAATCGAAGTTTGGAGGGCCGGATACAGCCAAAGAATGCCAGAAGAGCGCGGGAGAAGGTTGCTCTGCCAAATGGCCAAGCATAGGTTCCACTTGTGCCACACGGCTGAGACACCTCTCTGTCCACGTGATACGCGGTCCACACATGTTGCTGATGTGTCATTAGCTGGTTGGTCACTTTTTTCCCTCTCTCTTTTCCCTTTAAATTTCTCCCATTCCCTCTCATTCATTCTAAGAAGAAAATTTGGAAATCACTCTCACCAGAATTTTCTCTCAACTTTTTCTCACCTTCCAAACACCATAACTTTCTCATACAAAGGCGGAATTGGTTGATTCAAGTTGGACACTGTTTGTAATCGAGTCGTCTATCTTTTTCAATTTGTCTTGCAGCTGTTTGATTTACTTTTTTTGTGGTTCTACACAGAAAAACGAACCAGCTCGTGGTCTTGAGGTATTGGTCATATCTTTGAGATTTCTTCTTTTATAACCTTCAATTTGTCTGGGGTTTCTTCTTCTATATTTATGTATATGTATGGTGAATGCTATTGAGAAAGATAACTTCATAATTAATCCTAATCAAAATGTATTGATGAGGTCGTTTGTGTACTCAACAAAATAGTAAAAATGATAGTTTTTGGTTGATTCTTGAAAACTCTTTTAAAGCCACTTAATCCTTTAAAAATGTGATTAGATAGCAAAATAGTGAGCAAGTTCGTTCCACAGGGAAAGGAGTGTTAATTAGATAAATTGACTAATCTTAAAACAATAAAACAAATCATAGAGTTGGATAAATGTGTGGTTTCTAAAGCCACCAATGCTAAACTACTCAAATGAAAATACACAAAAATGTTATGAAAAATAGAATACTCAACACCTTGATAAGAATAGTGAATAAATCAATTAATGAGAGAACTAGGGAATAGATCGATTAACACTTGGATGTGGGTAAGCTACTAGCATCATTAATGTACCAATCTCATTATGTTAACCACTTAGAGGCTTAGATTAGTGGGGTTGATATACCCACCACTAATCTATCCTATCCAATGGGTTCTTAATCACACAAAGGTTGTCAATCCACATGTGAATATATAACAAATTATTCCACTCAAGATAGCAATCAACAAGTGATATACAAGTCAATTATAATGAATGAAATCTAATTAAATTGAATGAATAGAACACATAAGAGATTCATTACAAGCTAGACTAAACCCACAACCAATTGTTCCTCAAATCTATCCCCTAGATTAGGGGTTTAGTTACACATAATTGCAATAAATGAAAAGAAGTAAATGATAAGGAAATAACCCTTGGGTCACCTTCTTTAAGCTCAATCCTTCTTCTCCTCTATGCTCCTAGATGCAAGGAATGGAGGATGAGGAAATGTCTTGGAATGTGGGTGTTTTGGTGGAAAGTTACTAAGGATTTTGGTGGAGAAATGGTGGGATGAGGAATGATGTAGTGAAGTAATCAAGGTTTTGTGTTGAGGGTTGGATGGATTAGATGAGTTCAAGGAGAGAAATGGAGGATGATGAAAAATGTGCCATGGAAGTTGATCTAGATCTGAAATGAATTCTCTGAATTTTTCTCTCTGATTTTCGATGGTTTGAAAGTGAAGAGACGCTCATATATATACTCACTCATGGACATGTACTGGTAACGACTTGATTCGCTGATGTGGAGCCTTGGTCGCTATTTGGTCGCTATGGCGACCATGGAGCGTAAAACGGTTAGATGAAAAGGTCGCTCTGAAAACCATCTTTCTCGCTCTTTGTCAAGTGGCGAACATGACCAAAATGTGTAGAGGTCGCTCTTTGTGCATCAAGGTCGCTCTGGCGACCATAAGTGGCGACCTTGGAAATGTGAAGAGGTCGCTCTTTGTGCATCAAGGTCGCTCTGACGACCATAAGTGGCGACCTTGGAAAAGTGAAGAGGTCGCCCTTTGTGCATCAAGGTCGCTCTGGCGACCATAAGTGGCGACCATGCCTTGAGTGCACTAGGTCGCCACTTGCAAGGGAGGTCGCCAGAGCGACCCCAAGTGGCGACCACACCTGATTGTTTTTGTGACCTTCTGTCGCCATGGCGCTCAAGTGGCGCCCAAGTGGCGACCTTTTGATGCTTTTGGGAACTCTTCTGTCGCCATGGCGCTCAAGTGGCGACCTCCATTGCCCATGTGGCGAAAATGCTCTGTTCTTCTCATTTGTGAGACATTTTTGCACAAGTCCTCCACCTTTATCTCAATTGCTTCTGAAACCTAATAAAACCTGAAACACCCAATTTAACAACATTAAACACGGGGAAATGCCCGAGAATCAAGCAAAAAGAAACGGAAATGAGGGCCAAAATCATACCAATTTTGGCTTGATCAAATACCCCCAAACCAATCTTTTGCTAGTCCTCGAGCAAACATAATAACAAGCACACCCCCAAAAACATTCATAGAGATATTTCAAAGGTTTTTACTTCAAATGATCAATGTGCGAAGCCAAAATGAAGAGATTAAAACCGTTATGCCATGGTGAGGATTTAAACATGCAAGAGCGTGTATAGTTATGATCAAAAACGTGCCACCTTAGACATAATTGTACGCAATGCGATCTTACATTCAAAATGCCAAAGCTTCAAAGCAAAGGTGCTATTAGTTTAGAATGTAATTCGCTTTGATACTAAATCTCACCGGATTCTCTCTTCTTTTCTCCAAGACTCCTAGGTTCACTCAAATATGTGCATGTGCAATATGAGTTCATGTTATGGCAACAAATTGATTGCACATGCTAAACATTAAAACGCAATTTTCTGAAAAGTGATCTCATGAATGGAATTGCAAGCCATGAATTAGAAAGAACATGCATCAACCAAATTGTACAAAATGGACAATCCTAAAGATCATGAAGGTCTTTTCTTTGGTTGTAATGGGGCCTAAGGTCATGGTGAAACAAAGAATGGAAGAAATGGATATCAAGGGACCTAATGATTTCATTAAGGCATACATTCTAATTCTTTAAGTTCCACAAGATTCCCACATATGTTCACACTTCAAGGTGTCCAGGCTCACAATTACACATGTGTATGTTACTCCTATTTTCAACTTGAGTAGCTCAATTACTTCTCTTCCTTTTCTAGGCCCTTTGTGCCTAATTTCTTTATTCCTTTTTCTTTGCTTTTCTTTTCTTGCCAATTCTTTTCTTTTCATGCTCTTCATTTCTTTTCTTTCTTTTCTTTTCTTTTCTCCTTCTCTACAAGCTTTTGTTTTCTTTTTCATTTTCAAACATTTCTTGCTTTGCAAGACTCCTACACACATTCACATGCCTTGGTACACACCTTATATTTATACATTCAAAATTTTACATTGAGTTCCTAAGCCTTAGCGAATCGTTTGGTCAAGGTAGGTCAAGTATTTTAAGGCTATAAGGTTCATGTAGATGTGGTTCATGAAAGAAATGCTTCAAATGTGTTTGGCTTCAAAGGGGCTTGGGAGCACACATATTCAAGTGGTTGGAAGTGTTTAGGCCAAAAAGGTTTTCACATGCATCGCCTAAAATCATTTCTAAAGATTCGTCCATTAAGCAAAATAAGGCATCCACAAGCAGACCATAATATTCTATGGCAAACAACATTTAGTGCAAATGAGACCAAAACATGCTTGTATGAGTGTTTAGAGTGAGTGTTTAAAGAGTGAATGTTTACAACTCAACGTATGCTTTTTAAAGGCTGTGTTTGTGATCCTCACGGGAATCTCCACTATTAATTCTTAGCCTTCAAGCAAATTTGATCATTCACTCAACATTAAGAGAAAAAGATTAACGCATTTTGTTCAATGACACCCTAAGTGGCATGGTGTTAATCTAAACCAAACACTCTCAAACTTGCACAATTCCTCACTACATCATGTAAAGAACAATCTCCACAAGCAAAGCATGCTTAAATATGGCAATATCGCAAAAATTTTTGAAAATTTTGGCACACAATTCTTTTGAAAACCAAACATCATGGCGTTGCGCAAAAGTACCCCCAAACCTAAATTTGACATTGTCCTCAATGTTCAAGGGTGGTAAGAATAAAGACAACAAGCGCAACCCAATAAGTTTCAAGCAATAATCCAACAAGCAAAGGCAAAAACAAAATATTCCAATAATCCGGCATATCGCACCTCAATCATCCATATACAAAATCCAATCAACACATATATCAATAAAGCACAAATGTCCTAAATCCACTACCAAAATCCAATTCACACCCTTATTCTATGCGGAAGCAAAATAAGAGCAAGAAATAAAACAAATTAAAAAGCAAGAAATAAATTGTACCTAGGTGGGGTGCCTCCCACCAAGCGCTTGGTTTTACGTCTTCGGCTAGACGGGCTACTTGGATTGGTCAACCAAATTCCAAGGCTTCGAATTTGCGCCCATATGCAATTAGGTCTTGAAAGTATTTGTCGACCGCTGGCGTGTTCCTAATCACATAAAACAAAGGCAAGTAAATGTTCACTTGAAAAAGTGATTTAGTTAGTTCGGAAAACAACCTATACCATTTGCTTTTTCGTAGGCGACATGGAAAAGTAGTGGGAGGGATATAAGGCTTGGTTTCCTTCACTTTATCTCTCATTTCCTCCTTTCCTACTTCTTCACCTGAAGTACTAGAAGAATCGTTAGCAAAATAATGACTGAAATCATGCTCTACATTCTCACCACTCCAAGGGATGGTGGTAACTTCTTCTAGCTTTGGTGGAAATGGGAACTTTTCACTCTCCTGCCTTTGCATGGCCTCCATGATTGTTCCAATGTGCACTTCTATTCTTCTCAATGAAGCTTCTAGTCCTGAAAATCTAAGTGCACTTGCCTCCAAACATCCATTCAAAGTCTGCTCGTATGCCATTTGTGATGTCCGGATAGCCTCTAGCATTTTTTCCTCGGGATTCCCCTCCTTCGGCCCCATATTGGAAGAATTCGAGTTGTGAGCTCTTTCTTCCCTCGAGTGCCTTGAAGCAAATAATTCCATTTCCCGGTTGAAGTTGGCCAATTGCAATTCATAAGAATCCATTGTTCCTGAAAAGAAAACAAAAAAGAAAAACAACACAAGACACAAAAGAAAATAACACTAAAAAAAATCTAAAATTATAACAAAAATGATAAACAACCTAGAAAATCTAACTACAAAGAATGAGTAACACAAGAACTATGAAAATCTAACAACAAACTAAAAACTAGCAAACGATAATAATTAAATAAAAACAAATGTTAGTAGGCTATTTAATAAGAATATAAATCACAAAGAAAAGTCAATCTATGTAATCAACGCTACCATTCCCCGGCAGCGGCGCCATTTTTGATGAGGTCGTTTGTGTACTCAACAAAATAGTAAAAATGATAGTTTTTGGTTGATTCTTGAAAACTCTTTTAAAGCCACTTAATCCTTTAAAAATGTGATTAGATAGCAAAATAGTGAGCAAGTTCGTTCCACAGGGAAAGGAGTGTTAATTAGATAAATTGACTAATCTTAAAACAATAAAACAAATCATAGAGTTGGATAAATGTGTGGTTTCTAAAGCCACCAATGCTAAACTACTCAAATGAAAATACACAAAAATGTTATGAAAAATAGAATACTCAACACCTTGATAAGAATAGTGAATAAATCAATTAATGAGAGAACTAGGGAATAGATCGATTAACACTTGGATGTGGGTAAGCTACTAGCATCATTAATGTACCAATCTCATTATGTTAACCACTTAGAGGCTTAGATTAGTGGGGTTGATATACCCACCACTAATCTATCCTATCCAATGGGTTCTTAATCACACAAAGGTTGTCAATCCACATGTGAATATATAACAAATTATTCCACTCAAGATAGCAATCAACAAGTGATATACAAGTCAATTATAATGAATGAAATCTAATTAAATTGAATGAATAGAACACATAAGAGATTCATTACAAGCTAGACTAAACCCACAACCAATTGTTCCTCAAATCTATCCCCTAGATTAAGGGTTTAGTTACACATAATTGCAATAAATGAAAAGAAGTAAATGATAAGGAAATAACCCTTGGGTCACCTTCTTTAAGCTCAATCCTTCTTCTCCTCTATGCTCATAGATGCAAGGAATGGAGGATGATGAAATGTCTTGGAATGTGGGTGTTTTGGTGGAAAGTTACTAAGGATTTTGGTGGAGAAATGGTGGGATGAGGAATGATGTAGTGAAGTAATCAAGGTTTTGTGTTGAGGGTTGGATGGATTAGATGAGTTCAAGGAGAGAAATGGAGGATGATGAAAAATGTGCCATGGAAGTTGATCTAGATCTGAAATGAATTCTCTGAATTTTTCTCTCTGATTTTCGATGGTTTGAAAGTGAAGAGACGCTCATATATATACTCACTCATGGACATGTACTGGTAACGACTTGATTCGCTGATGTGGAGCCTTGGTCGCTATTTGGTCGCTATGGCGACCATGGAGCGTAAAACGGTTAGATGAAAAGGTCGCTCTGAAAACCATCTTTCTCGCTCTTTGTCAAGTGGCGAACATGACCAAAATGTGTAGAGGTCGCTCTTTGTGCATCAAGGTCGCTCTGGCGACCATAAGTGGCGACCTTGGAAATGTGAAGAGGTCGCTCTTTGTGCATCAAGGTCGCTCTGGCGACCATAAGTGGCGACCTTGGAAAAGTGAAGAGGTCGCCCTTTGTGCATCAAGGTCGCTCTGGCGACCATAAGTGGCGACCATGCCTTGAGTGCACTAGGTCGCCACTTGTAAGGGAGGTCGCCAGAGCGACCCCAAGTGGCGACCACACCTGATTGTTTTTGTGACCTTCTGTCGCCATGGCGCTCAAGTGGCGCCCAAGTGGCGACCTTTTGATGCTTTTGGGAACTCTTCTGTCGCCATGGCGCTCAAGTGGCGACCTCCATTGCCCATGTGGCGAAAATGCTCTGTTCTTCTCATTTGTGAGACATTTTTGCACAAGTCCTCCACCTTTATCTCAATTGCTTCTGAAACCTAATAAAACCTGAAACACCCAATTTAACAACATTAAACACGGGGAAATGCCCGAGAATCAAGCAAAAAGAAACGGAAATGAGGGCCAAAATCATACCAATTTTGGCTTGATCATGTATGTATATGTATGGTGAATGCACTATTGAGAAAGATTGCTCATTGGCGATGCATTTATTAGCTACATTAAAAATGTCTCGCTAAAACCTATTGTTATCCGAAGATCGTTAAAAGGACGATAATCCAAATAACCACTCCAAAGGGGTCAAGATCGAGATTGATCCTGGCCGGAGGGGTATCAAGTGGTTCGATACCGACTAGGTCCCTGTCAATGCATGCATGATAAAGAATACGTGAAATTGAGTTGGAATTCGTCTTATTGATCTCTCTTCTCCGTTACATGAATACACTGACCATAAATCTATTAAAACACTAGATTACATGAAGGTTTCGATTGAAAATAAGGATCATGGTAGCAATACGGATATTTCAGTCGGTAAATGGGATGATGGTGGAGATAAATCTGTGCCTGTCGATAAGTAGAGTCTCCGGTTCTCTCTCTTTTCTCCTTTTTTTTTTCTTGGCGATGAATAAGTTGTTGTATATATAGGTCCTGTTTGCTTGCCATGCACTCCTACAATCTCGGACTAGGGTTTGGCCGCTTGCAGGATCCTCTTTTTTAGGAAATAAAATCGGAGCTTTAATGCGCTGAATTCTGTCTTTCCTTCCCAGGAGGAGTCAATCACTCACCTTCCTAGTAGGATTCCTATTATAATGTCCTGCTCAAATTAGGACTTTCTGGCGGGAAGGAGTGTACCTCCTTTGTACGGTGACGTTTTACTGGCTCTTTTGTGGAGCTTTTAGTTCTTGGTGTTTAGGATCCTGCTTCCTGGTGTTCCTCTGCTCTAGCGGGCTTCCTACATCTAGTAAGCATCCTGCTGATGGCAGTAGGGGGATATCTAGACAGCTTTGTAGTAAGGTGATCAGTAGAACTCTGTATCGGGGTGCAGCGGGGTTCATAGGAAGCCCGGCTTATAGCCGGGTTTGATCTCGCTGTGAGTTCTAGTAAGTGTTTTTGGTTCTCGGTTTCTTTGTTGAGCTAAGATGCTTGGCGGGGTGGACCCCGCTGAGAGAGTCATGTGTTGGGATTAACCGGGGTCCACTCTGTCGTGGTATCCGGGTTGGGTATTGTTATAGCCTTCTTGTGTCGAGGTGGAAAATTCTTCTTTGGTCCTCCGCCAATTTTGGCGGTTAACAGAAGTCCCCCCTGACTTGGACACTGACACCTTGTCGGGGTCGGGGTCAGGATCTTTTTGTTTGCTTGAAGGATTTTCTTCCTTATCCCCTTACTTTCCTTGTCTGACCGGGTTTCCACTTAAGAGCAGGAAATCCTTATTTTGTCCGTTATAACTGATTACATGTCGACTGTTGATTGGGTTTCCCCTTTTTTCAAAAAGAGCCGTTTTGGCGCGATTAATGCGGAAAACGCCTCAAACCCTCCTTCCGGTCACCGATTCCGGTTTCCAAGTAAGTAACCATCATTCCTCCTCTATAAATAGACCGGCTCTACTGGTGCTTCTCACTTTTGAGCTTTCAAACTTTCAAGGTCGAACGAGAACCAAAATACTCTCCTTAACTTCTTTTCTGACTTACTTTCCTAATTTTCTCAAAATTTCCCCCTCTCTTTCAATGGCTTCTCCTTCACGAATTCCTTCTTCTCATGAAGTTGCTGCTGAACAAAACCCTTCTACAGCGGCGTCTCCTTTTCGACCTGAACCTGCTTCGCCTCCTCAGTCCGATAGCATCGACGCCCTCTTCAGTACGGAGGCGGCCGACGTGGTGGTAGAGTCTCCAACCTCGGAGAGGAAGAAACGGGGGCGGGACGAGGATAGTGACACCCTGCTAGCTCAACGCCGTCGCTCCGCTCGAAACCCGCGAGTTGGGTTGGGTTCCCGTAGTCGACCCGAAGACTCGGTTTTGATCGGTGATGAAGTGGGTGATTTACAGTCTGGTGGCAACGAGGAAAGCGGCGGTCCTGACGTCACACTGGTTGGGGTCCAAACGGGCTCCTTCGCCGCATTTCATGATGGTCGGATTATACCCGACTCCGTTTGTACGGTGGATACGCTCAAAAAATTACGGGAAGAGTACATCATTCCAGAATACGTCACTCTCTCCCTTCCCCACAGGGGTTATGATGTATACACCCCGCCTCCAAACCGCCTACTGATCCACAAAGCTGCTTTTGAGTGTGGAGTCCGGCTTCCGCTGCACCCTACTCTCCGTCGAGCTCTTGTCGCGCTCGAATTGGCCCCCCTCCAAATCTCGTCGGGCTTCTGGAAGCACCTGACGGGGTTCCTGGTGCTCTGGAAGGAGCAGTGTGATAAGGATCGCATCGAGCGGGAGCCGGGGTTGGACGAACTCCGCTACCTCTTCAACATCGCCAGTATGGTGCCTCGGGGTCAATTCTACTTGAGGGCGTCCAACGACTTGAAGTTCACTGTCCCAGGGGCAAATGTGAAGTATTCGGCTCCCTGGAAGGAGGAGTGGCTCGTGGTGGAGGGCAACTGGGGGCATACTGCTTTCATTGGGGGGTATGAGTACCCCGTCCCCACTCAGTTTACAGCGAGGGATAAGTGGGCAAAGGGGACGCTGGCTCCTGAGTCTCGGGAGATTCTAAAAAGGATCCTAAAGAGGGGATATACCAACCTGCAGTATCCCACTCTGGACCCTTTTGAAGGAGCCCGCCTGGATCGGTATCTGAGGATCTCTCTCGCCCTTCCTGGTAAGTTTCACTACGTCTTGTTTCTTTGTTTTTACATATGTGTGCATTCCTTTTTCTGATTCTCACTGAAACTCTTCCCTTCTTGCAGTATCGGCTACCCCAATAGTGACGGGGTCTCCTCCTTCTCCTAGGGCAGGGGATGTGGCCCTGCTTGCTCACTCTTCCCCTGTTCCTTCTCCTACTCCGGCTGCCAAGACTAGGTCGGGGTCCATCCGAGTAGGATCCAACTCCAACCCCTCTCCTGCTCCAACGGGGTCTAAGGCCAAGACTCCAGCTCGTCATCCTTCTACTCCGCCATCCCGTTTGAGGATCCCGGCATTGCTGGCCAGGGCGGCTAAGGCCCGAGGTTTGGAAAGATCGACCCAGAAGAAAGCTGCCTCTACCATCAGAACTTCTCCTGCTCCTCATCCTCTCGCAGCTCTCCCCGTGGATCCTTTGACGATCCCAGTAGAGGAGGCTACCATCAATACTCCTGCTCCTGCTGCTGATGTGGCTTCCGGATCTGGGCTGAGGGGGGCCACCTTTGACGAGGTGGTGTCTAGATTTGCGGCTTCCTGCCCTGGTGGAAGTCTGGTGGATATGGCCAAGCTTCCTACAGATATCTTGGTCACCAAGGGGGCTTCGGTTTTGGCTGAGGTAAACCCCAACTTTTCCCTTTGCTTTTTATTTCCTCTCTCCACCAAGTACTGACTCCTTTTTCTTCTTGCAGGGCTTCAAGTTTGCCATGGCCATGGAGAGGCAGCTGCTAACCTTGAGGGAGGCTTATATTGGCCTCTAAGCGAAGCTAGAGGATACCCAACAGGAGTTGGTCCAAGCCCAACAGAGCGTGGCTCCTCTGCTGCAGGACGCCAAAGATGCTGAAGAAGGGAGGCAGGAGGCCTTGGTAGCTCTTAGGCGTGCTGAACGCAGCCTGGACACTGAGACAGTCAGGTCCTTACGCCGCCGGGAGGAGAGGGAATGCGTGAAAAGGGAGAAGAATCTACTACAGAGCGAGAATCAGCTCCTGCGGGAGACAATAGCAGGCTTGGAGGCTCAACAAGGGCCTTCATTCGAGGATGGCTACTTCACCGCTTGCTACGAGGTGGCTACAGCTTTGCCTCCTCCCTTTGACCTCGAGGCTGCCCTAAACTGGAACCGGGAACAAATACTGGCCAGGGCTGCCCAGCTGGATGGAGAGGGACAAGAAACAGAAGTCTTTCCCCAAGAGGAGGTTCATCCGGGTCATATGGCTGATGTGGCTGCTGAAGTCCAACATGATGGTATTGTGGGAGCTGATCCAGATCCTCCTGCTGTTGAAGAACAAAGAGTGGATCCCGAGTCCACTTCTGGAGCGATCCTTGTGGAGGAAGATGAAGGACTGGCTAGATCCGGGGTTCCTCAGGCTGAAGGGGCTCCAATTGGGTCTTCTGGTGTGGAGGGAGCAGTCCAGACTGAGGTTGTAGCTGAGCCTTTGGGCGAAGGGGCAGCCGGCCAAGAAGAGCATCCAGAGGAGGAAAAAGAAGTTTAGTTTGGCCTCCCTTTATTGAAAATTTTTGTAGCCCGACTGGGGAATGGGGCACCCCGTTTATAAATATAACAGCTTTTTTGAATACTGTGTCTTGTTTACTTTGCACTTAGAAAACTCCCACTGTATCTAAAGTTGTTGATGCTTGGAATCCTGTTGAATGTTTGGACCCTGATGAGTAATAAGGATGATGACTGGACCCCGATGGGTAATAGAGATAAACTATGTGCTTATAACCATAAGAACCAACGGGGTAAAAATCACATCTTCCTCTAATCGGACTCCCTTAAACATGCCATAATATAAAGTGTTATAGCCGTCATTTCGAGAAATCCTACTTCTTATGAACAATTCGTCTTGCTGAGGATGGACTTCTAAGTTCCTTTCTGACTGCTGGTCCGCTGTCGGGGTAGCAAGTGGGAAAATAAAGAGTGAAGCATCCCGATGAGTTTCCCCGATGTTACTGTAGGTTTGTCCTGGGAGGCAACTAAGGCCACTTTAGCACCAGGCTTCTCAGAGGAGGGTATTCCCCGACCGAGGCAGCAGGAGGGCCCTTAGGCTATTTCCTGGTCTTGAGGCGCTTTAACAATGGAGATCCTCTTGGCGGGCTTGACCCAGTCCAAGGCATCAGGAGCGCCCTGAGGCTATTTCCTGGTCTCGAGGCGAAGTAAGGAATCAGGTACCCTGAGGCAGCCCGACTCTTACTGTAATCTGTCCTGGTAGGCAACTAAGGCCACTTTAGCACCAGGCCTCTCAGAGGGGGGTATTCCCCGACCGAGGCAGCAGGAGGGCCCTTAGGCTATTTCCTGGTCTTGAGGCGCTTTAACAATGGAGATCCTCTTGGCGGGCTTGACCCAGTCCAAGGCATCAGGAGCGCCCTTAGGCTATTTCCTGGTCTCGAGGCGAAGTAAGGAATCAGGTACCCTGAGGCAGCCCGACTCTTACTGTAATCTGTCCTGGTAGGCAACTAAGGCCACTTTAGCACCAGGCTTCTCGGAGGAGGGTATTCCCCGACCAAGGCTATCCTGGTAGGCAACTAAGGCCACTTTAGCACCAGGCTTCTCAGAGGGGGGTATTCCCCGACCGAGGCAGCAGGAGGGCCCTTAGGCTATTTCCTGGTCTTGAGGCGCTTTAACAATGGAGATCCTCTTGGCGGGCTTGACCCAGTCCAAGGCATCAGGAGCGCCCTTAGGCTATTTCCTGGTCTCGAGGCGAAGTAAGGAATCAGGTACCCTGAGGCAGCCCGACTCTTACTGTAATCTGTCCTGGTAGGCAACTAAGGCCACTTTAGCACCAGGCTTCTCGAAGGAGGGTATTCCCCGACCAAGGCTATCCTGGTAGGCAACTAAGGCCACTTTAGCACCAGGCTTCTCAGAGGGGGGTATTCCCCGACCGAGGCAGCAGGAGGGCCCTTAGGTTATTTCCTGGTCTTGAGGCGCTTTAACAATGGAGATCCTCTTGGCGGGCTTGACCCAGTCCAAGGCATCAGGAGCGCCCTTAGGCTATTTCCTGGTCTTAAGGCGCTTTAATAATGGAGATCCTCTTAGCGGGGTTGGCCCCGTCTAAGGCATCAGGAGTACTATGTAGTCCCCCTGGTCTTTACTCAGTAACGGAGATCCTCCTAGAAGGTTTGACCCCGTCTAGGGCATCGGGAGCTTTAAGAAGCTCTCCTGGCCTTTAGGCGATTCCGTGATGATGATTCTGTAGGTGATACCAATAGGAGATAATCGGGCATTGGAACACAGGAGAATCATATGGAAGAAAGAATTGCTTTTATTTAATTTCCCAAACGGTACAAATATAAACTCGGGGTGAGCATTCCGCTAGGTACAAGCACAGTTTCTTAAGGATATAATTTTCGAAGGTGATCGGCATTCCATGTATGATCCATCGGGTAACCCTCCATGTCTTCGAGCTTGTAAGCACCACCCTGGAGTGATGCCTTAACCAAGTATGGGCCCTCCCAGTTAGGGGCTAGTACCCCGTCAGACCTCCTTCTTGTATTCTGGGTCACCTTCCTGAGAACCAAGTCTCCTTCTTTGAAATTTCAGGTCCTCACCTTCTTGTTGAAGTGTCGGGCTATCTTGCTCTGGTATACGGCCACCTTCTGTGCGACCTTGCTTTGTTTTTCCTCCAGCAGGTCCAAGCTAGCTCTCAACTTGGCCTCATTATCTTCTGGCTCATAATTTTGAACCCGAAAAGATATGAGCTTATGTTCGATGGGCAAGACCACTTCTGCCCCAAATACCAGGGAGTAGGGGGTCTTTCCGGTTGCTGTCCGCCTAGTTGTTCTGTAGGCCCAAAGTACATTGGGTAATTCTGCCACCCATAATCCTTTCTTCTGTTGGAGCTTTTTCTTTAGGAGCTTCTTAATGGTCTTGTTGGTTGCTTCGACCAGCCCGTTGGTTTGAGGATGGGCCACCGAAGCAAAACGGAGATTGATCCTCCGGTCTGCACAGAATTCTCGGAAGTTGGCATTGTCAAACTGTTTTCCCAAATCAGTTATGATGGCCATCGAGGTGCCGAATCGGCAGACTATGTGTTCCTTGACAAAGTTGGTGGTCTTTTCTTCGGTTATCCGGATGAGTGCCTTAGCTTCCACCCACCGAGTAAAGTAATCTATCACCACTACTGCGTGCTTGGCTTGGCCGGGTGCAGTGGGAAGTGGCCCGATCAAGTCTAGTCCCCAGATGGCAAAAGGGTAGGGAGTGCTGATTGAGGAGAGCCTCTCTGGAGGGAGATGATGAAGGTTGGCTGTTTTCTGGCAAGCCTCGCAGGATCGCGCAAACTGCCTTGCGTCCTGGTGTATGGTCGGCCAGTAGTAGCCCATCCTGACTACCTGGTAAGCCAAAGTTTCCCCTGACACGTGGTTACCACAATCCCCAGAATGCACCTCACTGAGCGCCCAGTGCGCGTCATCGGGATGCAGACACCTGAGCAGAGGGAGAGATTTCCCCTTACGATATAGGTGTCCTTCTATCAAGCAGTACCGGGTAGCTGTTCTCTTGAGCCGACGGGCTTGATCCGGATCTGCTGGGAGAATGTCGCTTTGGAGATAGTCTGCTATTGGATCCATCCAACACGGGAGGCGGCTTACTGGGAGGACTTCTGCCTCTTTCGCTATGCTGGAGAAAGGAACCAATTGAAGGGGTACCCCTTTTGGTAAAGCGTGTCCCTCTCCTGTGGCAATCTTGGCTAAAACATCTGCGCGATGGTTTTTCTCCCTAGGCACTTGCTCTATTTTTACACCTTTGAACTTCTTCATAGCCTCCTGAACCTTAGCCAGATAGGCTATCATGTTGTCACCCTTCGCTTGGTATAATCCTGTCACCTGGTTGACCACTAGTTGTGAATCGCTCCTGATCTGAAGATACTCAGCCCCCAGAGCCCCTGCTACCTTCATTCCTGCTAGGTAGAGTAGGAGTTCTTCACCCGGAATTGGTTTTACCAATAGCGGAGGGCTTGACAGATATCCCTTTAGAGCCTGAAAGGCCTGCTCACTCTGCTCATCCCACTTCATCTTTTTCCCCTGCTTGATGATTTTGAAAAAGGGGAGACATTTGTCGGTGGATCGGGATATGAACCGGTTCAAAGCCGCTATCCGCCCGGTTAAACCTTGCGCCTGCTTGAGGTTTGTAGGAGACTCGAGATCTAAAATGGCTTTGATCTTCTCCGGATTTGCCTCGATTCCCCTTTCATGCACCATGAATCCCAAGAACTTGCCTGCTGCTACCCCGAATGCACACTTAGCGGGGTTCAGCCTCATCTGGTTCTGCCTTAGTACCTGGAAGGTTTGGCGTAAGTCCCCTGCATGCTGTCCTGCTTCTGGAGATTTAGTGATCATGTCATCTATGTATACCTCCATGGACCTTCCTATCTGCTCCTTGAATAGCTTGTTCACCATGCGCTGGTAAGTGGCACCTGCATTTTTGAGTCCGAATGGCATTACCTTGTAACAGTAGAGACCTTGTCCTGTGATGAAGCTAGTCTTGTCTTGATCTGAAGGATGCATCATGATTTGATTGTACCCTGAGAAAGCATCCATGAAACTTAGGAGCTTATTTCCTGCAGTGGAGTCAATGAGCTGGTCTATTTTTGGTAGAGGGAAGCTATCTTTGGGACAAGCCCGATTGAGATCGGTGTAGTCCACACACATCCGCCACTTTCCGTTGGATTTGGTTACCATGACCACGTTAGCAATCCACTCAGGGTACCGGGATTCCCTGATGAATCCGGCCTTTAGGAGCTTGTCAACTTCTTCTTGGACTGCGGCATTCCGTTCTGTGTTGAAGTGTCTTCTTTTTTGTTTCACTGGCTTGAAAGTTGCATCTACTGCCAACCTATGGGAAGCCAGGCCAAGGGGAATGCCAGGCATCTCATCATGACTCCAAGCAAAGATATCGTTATATTCTCTGAGAAGCTCTATCAAGTTACTCTTCACCTCCGGGTCCAGACCTTCTCCCACTTTTACTGTCTTTGTTGGGTCCTCCCTCCGGATCTGGACTTCCTCTAGCTGCTCCACGGGGTTCCCACTGGCCCAACCTCGCTCTTCTTCTTCTGACTCTTCAACAATTATGTCTGGTACCTCTCCTTCTTCTAAAACATAATCATCCTGCTCTGTCGTTCTCTGACTTGGGTAGCTGGCCACTGATGCGCATTGCTTAGCCAATGCAGCGGGGTTAGTTGATACCGCATAGCAGTTTCGGGCTGCCTGCTGGTCTCCTCTTACTTCTCCTACTCCCGATCCTACTGGAAACTTCATCACGTTGTGGTAGATAGACAGTACTCCTCTAATCCCTGATAAGAAAGGCCTTCCTAGAATTGCATTGTACGCAGATGGGGTGTCCACCACGATGAACTCCGTCATTATGTTTTGCTGAAGAGGAGCTTCTCCGACTATCACTGGCAGTATCTTTGTTCCCATCGGCATTACGGAGTCCCCTGTGAATCCGTATAGTAGAGAGGTGCAACTGTTGTAGCAAGAATTCTTCAGGTTAAGCTGCTCATGAGCCCCCTTGAACAGAATATCCACGCTGCTTCCCGTATCAATCAGGACGCGGTGTACTAGGCAGTTAGCGATCTGCACTGTTATGACCATGGGGTCATCATGTGGCTGTACCGTATTGTAGACGTCCTCCTCCGTGAAGATGATCTTGGTTGAGCGGGATAGATCTCGGGGTCCGCCATTGACCTTCAGTATCTCATGGTCAGTGTTAAGCCTGGGAATCTTCCTTGCGTGGTTCTTCCTTGAATTGTTGGAGGTTCCAGCCAAGGTGGGGCCCCCACTGATGGTGTGAATCACCTGGATCTGCTGCATTAGATCCTTTTCTCCTTCTCTCCTCCTTTCCGCTGCTTCTTGCATCCCGCTTTGAACCTGCTTTCCTTCTTTGATGCTATCTCGTACCTGTTGTAAAAATTCGGTTAGGAGTCCTCCCCTTACCAATGCTTCTATCTGGTTGCGGAGACTGTAGCATTCTGAGGTGTTGTGCCCCACGTCTTCATGGAAGTCGCAATACTTGTACTGATTCCTCCTGTCTACCGGGATTTTTATGGGAACCGGCTTTCTGAGTAGACCCTTGTCTCGAATGGCGAGATAGATAGTTTCCCGTGATGCATTGAGAGGGGTATAGTGGTTATATCCTTCTTCCTCTCTCGTTATTCTGGATACATCCTTCAAGGGGAGCTCTCTGGGGGGCGACCTCCTGACCGGGTACCTCTCTTGGTACGAAGGAATAGGAGGCGGCCTGTATGTCGACCGGTTTGGAGGTTGATTCTGAAACTTCCTAGCTGGGGCAGGTTTTGGGGCTTCCTTTTTAGGGCGTGGTGCTAACCGGGCTTCATCATGCTCAATCTTGATCCGGAGTTGTTCCTCAATGTCCACCTGTTCCAGAGCCCGATTGTAGGCTTCCTGGTACGTCTCAGGAGGATGCTTGGCGAAAGATCGGAACAGTCTGCCAGCCCATAAATTCCTCCGGAAATTTGCTAACGTTTCCTTCTCGTTGAACACACCCATCTGGACGACCTCTTTGTGGAATTTCTCCACATAAGATCTCAGAGTTTCACCTCGTTCTTGAACTACGTACTGCAGCAGGATAGGATCCTTGGGACGGGGTTTGATTCCCTGAAACTGTGCACAGAAAGCTTTGGTAAGTTTGGAGAAAGAATCAACACTACCTGGTGGCAATTTTCTGAACCATGTCTTGGCACAATCTGTTAGAGTTGAAGGGAACATCCTGCACATGGCTATCCTGGTTGCACTCTGGACCTCCATCTGGTGTACGAAGCTTTCCAGGTGGCTGACGGGGTCTTCTGTTCCGGAATATTTTTCTGAAGGCATCCTGAATTTGGGGGGTAGCCCCGCCTCCCTAACTCTCTTGGAGAATGGTGCATTCATCTCGCCCAAAGGATTCTTTTGGATCCCCTGATGCTTTCCCTTCTTTAACTGCTCCAACTCCTTCGCCATCCTCGTCATCTGGTCCTCCAGGCGCTGAGACTTCTTGGTTCCGGATCTAGCTACTGAAACTTCATTATCCGAAGATTCCGAATCGATGACTACCTCCTTCCGCTTAACCCTTTGATGCCTTTCCTTGGAAATCCTCCGAGATTTGGCACTTTCTTCAGAGTTGGGACGGGACTCCCTCTCCTTGGACCGCGGTCTTGGTGGGGATTGAATCTTCCTGGGAGGAACCTCAATCGCGGATTTTACCAGTCGTGGTCTGAGATCCGCCTGTCGGACTGGGAGAGGGGGGCCCAATCGGTCGAAGACTGGAGCCCGAGTGCTTGGTCTGACATCGTCCTGGATCCCGGCCGCTTCAAATGGGATTCCCTGGGCTATCATCCGGAGCCGGATCGCTTCTACGTAGGCTGCGGCGTGCTGTTCTAAGACATCTCGGTTGACCTCTTACTCAGCAGGGTTTTGAGGGATAGGGTCTGCAGCCGGTGGGGGCACTGGTGGAGGATTCTCGCTCCTAATGCCCTTACCCCGTCTCTGAGCTCTTTCAGTGGAGGCAAGGGATTGGAGCCCTGATGGCTCGGGACGACCCTGGGAGGACCGGAGTCTCATTCCGAATATCTCTGGGTGGAAGTAGGCTGTTGCTAAACAATGGTTGGGAAAAAGGGTTTCCCACAGACGGCGCCAAAAGTGTTATCCGAAGATCGTTAAAAGGACGATAATCCAAATAACCACTCTAAAGGGGTCAAGATCGAGATTGATCCTGGCCGGAGGGGTATCAAGTGGTTCGATACCGACTAGGTCCCTGTCAATGCATGCATGATAAAGAATACGTGAAATTGAGTTGGAATTCGTCTTATTGATCTCTCTTCTCCGTTACATGAATACACTGACCATAAATCTATTAAAACACTAGATTACATGAAGGTTTCGATTGAAAATAAGGATCATGGTAGCAATACGGATATTTCAGTCGGTAAATGGGATGATGGTGGAGATAAATCTGTGCCTGTCGATAAGTAGAGTCTCCGGTTCTCTCTCTTTTCTCCTTTTTTTTTTCTTGGCGATGAATAAGTTGTTGTATATATAGGTCCTGTTTGCTTGCCATGCACTCCTACAATCTCGGACTAGGGTTTGGCCGCTTGCAGGATCCTCTTTTTTAGGAAATAAAATCGGAGCTTTAATGCGCTGAATTCTGTCTTTCCTTCCCATGAGGAGTCAATCACTCACCTTCCTAGTAGGATTCCTATTATAATGTCCTGCTCAAATTAGGACTTTCTGGCGGGAAGGAGTGTACCTCCTTTGTACGGTGACGTTTTACTGGCTCTTTTGTGGAGCTTTTAGTTCTTGGTGTTTAGGATCCTGCTTCCTGGTGTTCCTCTGCTCTAGCGGGCTTCCTACATCTAGTAAGCATCCTGCTGATGGCAGTAGGGGGATATCTAGACAGCTTTGTAGTAAGGTGATCAGTAGAACTCTGCATCGGGGTGCAGCGGGGTTCATAGGAAGCCCGGCTTATAGCCGGGTTTGATCTCGCTGTGAGTTCTAGTAAGTGTTTTTGGTTCTCGGTTTCTTTGTTGAGCTAAGATGCTTGGCGGGGTAGACCCCGCTGAGAGAGTCATGTGTTGGGATTAACCGGGGTCCACTCTGTCGTGGTATCCGGGTTGGGTATTGTTATAGCCTTCTTATGTCGAGGTGGAAAATTCTTCTTTGGTCCTCCGCCAATTTTGGCGGTTAACACCTATCTTTGGTGACTCTCTAGGCATGATGTCATTAAATATTTTTCGTCAGTGTGACATATTAATTTCTATCTTTTAGTGACGCAATTGTAGAGTTTTGGAGACCCCTATTAGATGTCATTATGGTGATATCGTATATTGTCTCACTAAATGTACTAAACATCGCTAAAAGTCAACTTTTAGCAAGACATATTAATTTGTGCAATGATGATGTCGCTAAAATTATAATTATATAAATTATAAGAGAAAAATAATTAATTTTTATTTTCTTAAAATAAAAGTTTTTACAAAATAATACAAATAATAATGCTAAAATTGAATTAAAAATACATCACTTGACATAAATCATATTTAGTTACATGTTACTTGACATAATTGAAGTATGGTTACACGTTACTTTACATAATAATTATTAATCACTAATATTTATTTATTCATAATTCATTTATTTTCTTTTTAATTTCGTACCATTACATATTATATTCACACACATTTTTGAATAATAATTATAAATATCATTTAAAAATTTATATAAATTTGATATACATCAACCATGAAACAAAAATATAAAAGGTTGAATATATACTACTAAAATTAAACCTAAAGAAATAATTATAAACAAAATAAAAAATATATAAATTCCAAAAAAATCCAACATGAATACACAACAAATAAAATTGTTCTTGTGTACTATCTAACTCAGCTTTCAAGGCAATCATCTAAATTTCTTGTGTTGAAGATGATGGTATTGATGACATCAATGCCTTGTGTACTTTACGTAAACCCTTGATATATGCAGATCAAGGACACGCTCAATAATTTCAACATTTGTTGGTGGTGCTTCGTCTTAAGTTAATTCCCCTTCTAACTTTTGTATTTCTTCCTACGTATAAAATTTCAATTAAGTACATATATAAAAGAAATAATATTTAGAAAAACACTTGAATAAAAAATTGATACTTACATATATATATATATATATATATTTGCTTCTTCACTTTTCCAACCATTATCTTCTGAAAAGTGTGTATCTTTAAACACATCAAGCAAGCTGAAGTGCTTCTCAGGCATTTTTTTCTAAGCGATATAAGAAATAGTTTATTAGATAATATACATATGGTTACAATTGAAAATGTAATTATATTAAATTTTACCATTTCTTCCACAAGCCTACGAATAGATTTGGAACCTCCACAATGTTTAATCTTAAGAGCATCACGACTTTTGGTGTTTCTTTTTGATATAATTTGTATAGAAAAATAATAAATATATCAAATATATCAATGCTATTGGCCCTTGTCAATATTATTTTTAATATATTGTTTATAAGTGGAAATCAATTAGGCACAAATGCTTGAATAACTATTTCTTTAAAATGTGTTAATAAAAAGTGTACCTAGAACTCATCACTGCAGAAATGTTCGCATAACCACACCCAATCAGTTTTCGAGACATTTGTATTAATACAATTTGATAATTGTGTAAAATTGGTCTTATGTTTTTATTAATGGATGGTAATATATATACACATTACATTGCTCATAATAGGAAAGATGTAACCTAATTACATAAGGAAGGAAGTGGGACCTGACGTATATGAGTTGAACAAGGTTGCTTGTGATCCAATGAAACACTACTTCTATCTTGCCCCCGCAAGATAGAGCTACCGTCAAGGATGCCTATCTTGAAACGATGATCAAGGAACTGTTTTCGAGAGAGAGGTTTGGTCAAAGAGTCCGCCAGTTGATCACTTGTGTGAACATGGGATACACGCAGCTGTGGACGAGCCACTTGATCTCGAACGAAGAAGAAGTCAATGGCAACGTGCTTCATGCGACTATGGAAGATGGGGTTGGCATAAACATATGTGGCTCCGACATTGTCATAATAAATAACAGGTGGATTCGAAAGCCGAATCTGAAGTTCAGTGAGCAGCTGTCCAATCCAATTTAATTCAGCTGCGGATGAGGCGATGGCACGATATTCCGCCTCAGTAGTCGACCTCGCAACAATGTGCTGCTTCTTGGAACACTAGCTGATGGGTGTGGTGCCTAGGAAAACAACATAGGCTGAAGTTAATCGCCTATCATCAGAGTCACCTGCCCAGTCGGCGTCAGCGAAGGCATGTAAGAAAGAAGAAGAATCTTTCCGAATAAGTAATCCATGGTTCATTAAGCCCTTAAGATAACGAAGAACTTGTTAACTGCGTTCCAGTGGTTGGTCATCGGACGATGCATGAATTGCGACAGTTTGTTGACAGCGAAGGAGACGTCCGGACGAGTTAAAGACAGGTATTGAAGAGAGCCTACAACCTGTCGGTACTGAGTAGCATCAGACGGCGCATTTCCATCATTTAATTTCAGGGAATCGGTGAGGGAGAGAGGTGTGGTGACAGTGTTAGCCTCAAGCATTTTAGTCCGAGTCAGAAGACCACATATGTACCGCTGTTGAGAAAGAAACAGGCCGCTGGCAGAGGGAAGTGCCTCGACTCTAAGGAAATAAGATAACTGACCGAGATCCTTCAAAGAAAATCGATGGGCAAGGATGGCAATGAACTCCTAAACCTGCGATGATGAAGAACCGGTGATGATGATGTCATCCACGTACACCAATAGGTAAAGAGTGTGACCAGAACGATGGTGAGCAAAGAGAGAGACGTCACACTGAGAGTTGGTGAAACTAGTAGCGAGGAGGAATGAGCGCAACTCATTGTACCAAGCGCGAGGTGCCTGACGAAGGCCATAGATAGCTTTCCGCAGTTTGCACACGTGGTGTGGTGTGGTGTGGTGTGGCGGCATCAACAAAACCTGGTGGTTGTTCCATATAGACATCATCGGTTAGAAAACCCTGCAAAAAAGCATTATTAACATCGAGTTGGCGCAATGGCCAACCATTAGTGACAGTAATAGTTAAGATCAATCAGACTGTGACTGGCTTTACAATAGGGCTAAAGGTTTAAGTGAAATCGATGCCAGGGCGTTGGTGAAACCCTTTTGCCACAAGTCGAGCTTTGTAACGTGCCACGGAGCCATCAGGGTGACGCTTGATACGAAAAATCCACTTACAGCCGACCACATTGTGGGACTGTTTGGATGGGACCAATGTCCATGTAACATTTTTCGTTAGTGCATCAAACTCCTCACTCATGGCGTTTCGCCATTCCGAAACTTTACAAGCTTGAATCAAAGTGGTAGGCTCGGTCTGAGGAGCAGTATGGGTTGTAGCATGTAGGTCGAAGATTTTCTTTGGCCTGAATATATGACTCTTGGAACGAGTCTGAACAACATTTGGTGAGGGAACAGCTGAGGGACCTGATGATATTGTGGACTCGGGTTGCGGACCGACAGCATGTGGCTGGTGAGTGGGAATTGAATCAGCTGGGCTGGTCATTGTGGCTGCTGGTTGCACGACATCTATTTGGGAGAGAGGCGAGTGTGAAGGCTGGCCAGGTGCGGAGGAAGAGTTGATAGGAATTATGTCGGGAAGGGTGGCGTTGGTATGAGGTGGTAGTTCCGGTGGTGGGGAAAATTTAGGGAGGGAATTCTGGTGAAGCCAGTGATCGACATGTGGTGAGGTTGGATGTGTCATGAGATTTGAGGAATTGGAGAATGGAAAATTGTGCTCAACAAATACGACATGACGGGAGACAAAGATTTTACCTGAGGACTGATCCAGACAGAGGTAAGCTTTGTGTTCAGAGGAATAACCTACAAAGACACATGGTCGAGAACGAGGTTGAAGTTTGTGAGATGTGTACGGACGCAACCACGGATAGCAAAGGCAGCCGAACACACGGAGTTTCCGATAGTTCGGCTCACTACCAAAAAGGAGAAAGTATGGACTGTGGTGGTCTAGAACCCTCGTAGGCATGCGATTTATCAAGTAAACCGTAGTATTGAATGCCAAGGACCAGTATTTGATCGGCATGGAAGCATGGTAAAAGAGAGTTAAGGCCGTTTCAACTATGTGTCGGTGCTTGCGTTCAGCAGTACCAACATGCTCAGGCGTGTAGGGTGGCGATTTGAGGTGTTGGATGCCCGGAGTTTCCGATAGTTCGGTTCACTACCAAAAAGGAGAAAGTATGGACTGTGGTGGTCTAGAACCCTCGTAGGCATGCGATTTATCAAGTAAACCGCAGTATTGAATGCCAAGGACCAGTATTTGATCGGCATGGAAGCATGGTGAAAGAGAGTTAAGGCCGTTTCAACTATGTGTCGGTGCTTGCGTTCAGCAGTACCAACATGCTCAGGCGTGTGGGGTGGCGATTTGAGGTGTTGGATGCCTAATTTTTGCAAATCAAGACCAAGTGACTGGGCTTCCCCACTACCATCTGAATATACTGTTTTGATTCGTGTATTAAAAAAAATTTCAACCAGTAATCTGAACCGGTTAAAGACAAGAGGAACATCAGATTTATTTTTGAGAGGATATAACCAAGTATATTTCGAAAAATAATCCACAAAGATGACATAATATTTATGCTTGTTAAAGGATTGGATATGTGAGGGACCCCAAACATCTATAAATAAAATCTCAAACGGTTTATTGCATTGTAAAGTTGACACACCAAACGACAATTTGTGACTTTTATTACAAAGGCAAGCCGAGCAATAAGACATAGCAGAGTTGGACTTGGTGACAAGAAGGCTATGAGCCGAGAGCAGACGTTGCAAAACCGGTTGGGAAGGGTGACCTAGACGACAGTGCCAAGACTGAGAGGAGACGGTGTGTTGAGATGACATAAAGAGCTGACAAGCACCTGGAGCAGACAGACTCGGAAGACTCGAAGTTGGCCAAACGTAAAGGTTCCCTTTATTCTGGCTGCGGACCAAGGATGCCCCCGTGGTCAGATCCTTCACAAGAAAGAAATCAGAAAAAAATTCAACAGATGTATTATTATGTGAGCAAAATTGTGACACAGAAATCAAATTTTGTGAGATGTGTGGCAAACATAAAACATGTTTAAGACAAAAAGAATTAGAGGGAGTGGTTAAGGAAGAAGAGCCAATGTGAGTGATAGGAATTGTTTTACCGTCCCCAACCATAATATCCTCAGAGCCACCATATTCCGAATGTAGAGACAGATTTTGAAGATCCGAGGTCATGTTATGAGAGGCACCAGTGTCAAAGACCCAGTTGTTATGAGGGCTCGACTGATCCGAAACCATGTTATTAGCTTGAGGCCAAGGAGAAGAACCTGGAGATGGGCGCGATCGACAAACTCGAGCTGTGTGACCCACTTTGTCACAAAGTTGACAAATCGGTCTTGACTGATTTGTGGAGTTGGGAGGGCGCCATTGTTGAGAGACGGGAGATTATTGATGAGGCCTGTAGGATCCACCAAATCCATGAGAATGACGGTTACTACCTGTCTGTGCCGCGCCAAAATTCTGACCAAAATTCTGCTGGTGGGCTGTATTGGTGTAACTGTTGTTACCTGTGAAATTGTGTCCCGTATTCGTTGAAGAATTACCGTGATAGCCACGACCCCTGCGATTGTTTGTGCGTTGATTGAACTGAGCAGTTACCGGTGGCACACTTTTCTTCGCATCATCCCGTTTGAGAAAAGTTTCATAGTCAATTAACTTGTCATACAGTTCATCAAAGGAAATAGGAGCATCGCGAGCCTGAATCGCAGAGGCAAGCAGTAAGTATGATGAACTCAACCCATTCAAAACATGTATGATAGCTGCACCATCATCGACGGAGTGACCGATCAATTCAAGGTTATCCAAAATGGACTTGATGCCGTGCATATAGTCTGCAACAGATTTATTAGACAGGCTGACATTCGTAAGAGAGTCGAGGAGGCCAAGCTTGCGAGTATTAGAACGATTTGCATATGTGGTCTTAAGTTTCGCCCATGCCTGGGCAGAGGTGATAGAACGAGTGACGATGGCCTGGGCAACACCGGTGCAAGAGACCTGAATTGCATGCAAAAGAAGACGATCCTGACGAAGCCATATGTGGTAGTCCGGATTCGGTGTGGTTGCTGGAGATGTTGACTCAGCAGAGCCACTGGGGGGAGTAGGGAGAGCTGCTGAAGGACAGATATTGGTACCGTCCAGGTAACCCATAAGATCATAGCCGAATAGAAGATTTTCAAACTGTGATCTCCAAGCAGCATAGTTACCACCGTTGGAAAGTTTGATTGGTATTTGGGTTGAATTGATGGCAATCAACGATTGAGGTTGAGTGGAGGTATTAGTTCCCATGAGGATAACATGAGGAGAAGAGGTAGAGGAGGTGGCAGAGTTGGTAGAGGATGTCATTGGTGAAGAAAAGAGAAGAAAATTTTTGCAGCTAGGGTTTTAGTTTGAAGATTTAGGATCTTTAAGCTATTAATTAGCTTGCTCTGATACCATAAAACAATTTGATAATTGTGTAAAATTGGTCTTACGTTTTTATTAATGGATGGTAATATATATACACATTACATTGCTCATAATAGGAAAGATGTAACCTAATTACATAAGGAAGGAAGTGGGACCTGACGTATATGAGTTGAACAAGGTTACTTGTGATCCAATGAAACACTACTTCTATCATGTATATGGTTTCAATACTACGTCCTGTTATGTATTTTCTTAACACTCGGCTGAGAAGAATAGAAATTGAGTAGAAAGAGATAGAAGAGAGGTTTGGGAAATTATTGTTAATATATTATGCATAATCTCATCCCAATACAGATGGCTATTTATAGGCCATAAAGACGAATGAGTAACAAACTTAAACAAGAAACTAGTTGCAAGTAAATATCAAAATTATGGGAAATAACAATGCTGAATCCATGCCACTATCTCCATGCCACTAACTACATGTTGATCGTGATTCAAGGACCCATTTATTTGGAACCTAACAAATGCTGACTTAGTCAGATCCTATGTCAACAATTCACCCTTGGCCGACCTGGACTGATTCGACCTACGTGGCGCACACATCATTCCGTCCCTCTCAAACCATCCTTGTCCTCAAGGATGAAGTCAGGATATGTCCGTGAAAATCGCCACTTGCTCTCCCACGTCGCATCTTCAGATGGTGCCCCCTCCCATTTTACCAAAATTTCCTCCTTCGGATGATACGTTCCCTTTCGAATGACACGCCTATCCAAGATTGATTCAGGTCGTGGTAACATATTAGATGACTCTTACACCGACGGAAGGATGGATGAGGTAGGTGACAATGAACCAACTTGTTTCTTCAATTGACTGACGTGGAATACGTCGTGAATTAGAGACCCCATAGGAAGCTCTAATTTAAAGGCAACAGGCCCTATCTTTGCCAACACACAGAATGGCCCAAAAAAACGAGGAGATAGCTTAAGAGAGCTCCGAAAGGCTACTGATTTTTGTCGGTAAGGTCGTAGCTTATGATATACATAATCCCCAACCTCAAATTCGACCTCCCGACGAGATTGGTCTATCTGTACTTTCATTCGGTTGAGAGCGATGGACAAATTGTGATGCAATTCTCGTAGAATTTCTGTGTGAGAGTGAAGCAACTCATCTACAACTTGAACCTTGGTAGTTCCCGGAATGTAAGACAGCAAAGTTAGAGGTGGCACTTCATACACAGCTTCAAAAGGTGAGATTTGTGTGACAGAATGCACAGAGGTGTTGTAACTATATTCCGCCCAAGTGAGCCAGTCCACCCATTTTTTTGGTTGATCACTAGTGAAACAACATAAGTATTGCTGTAATGTCCGGTTGACCACCTCCTTTTGCCCATCCGTTTGCGGGTGGTAACTAGAACTCATGTTGAGAGACGTCCCTCGTAATTGGAACAAAGTTTTCCAAAATAAACTAACAAAGACTCTATCTCGGTCACTTACAATGGACATAGGGATGCTGTGCAGATGGACAACATTATCAATGAAGGTCTTGGCCACTGATACAGCCGTATATGGATGCTTAAGTGGAACAAAGTGACTATATTTTGACAGCCGATCCACAATCACCATAATGACTATGTGTCCTTGAGAGGAAGGCAATCCATCAATGAAATCCATGGAAAATTTTGACCAAATAGTTTGTGGAATCTGCAGCGGCTGAAGAAGACCTGAAGGACTCTGGCTGTCATGCTTACCACGTTGACAGATGTCGCAACCTGTGATAAAATCTTTGATTTTCGCTCTTATACCTGGCTAGAAAAAACTTCTTTTAATTTGCTGGAGTGTTCTGTGGTAACCAAAGTGGCCCCCAACTAGAGATGAATGACTATCCGCCTATATAGAGGAAATTAGAGATGACTTGGGACTCAAACAAATCCGATTGTGTTTGAGCCAAACACCATCACACAAGGAGAACTGTGGATTATGTGAATTGGACAACTGTGTATAAAATTGGTCTTGCGTGACCTCCTGTTGAAAAGTGGCCCACCAATCTGATCGTGGCAACGAAATTACGGAACACTCATACTCTACGACTTGTGATAAGGCATCCGCTCCTTGATTATCCTTGCCTTTTTTGTACTGGATGACATAATCGTATCCTAAGATTTTCGGCAGCCATCTTGTTTGGGTTGGCGTGGTAATCCTTTGTTCCAGAAGATACTTCAAGCTACGGTGGTCAGTTCGCACAATAAATGGTTTTCCCAGTAGGTAGGGTTGCCATTTACGGACGGCTTTGACGATGGCCAACATCTTCTTCTCATACGTTGACAAGGCTAACGCTGAACCCTTCAGGGCCTCACTGTAGAAAGCTATTGGTCAACCTTTGGCTTAAGATGGCACCGATTCCTACTCCACAAGCATCACTTTCTATAACAAATGGTTGGTTAAAATCCGGTAGGCACAAAATTGGGGAAGACGCCAACGCACGCTTTAATTGTGTGAAGGCAGCCTCTGCTTCAGGTGACCAACGAAATCCCTCCTTGGAGAGCAACCAAGTAAGTGGTGCTGCTAGCCCGCCAAAACCGCGAATGAATTGGCGGTAATAACCTGCCAAACCTAAAAATCCTCGTACTCCCCTGGTTGTCGTTGGAATCGGCCATTCATTGACTACTTTGGTCTTCGCTGGATCAACTTGTACACCCTTGCCAGATATAATGTGTCCTAAGTATTCTACCTCGGTGACTCAGAAACAGCACTTGGATTCTTTTGCGAACAAACAATTATCAGATAAAATTGTTAGAACATTATGTAGATGTGAGAGATGTTCAGACCATGACTTACTGTACACCAAGATGTCGTCAAAGAAGACCAGAACATATTTCTGAAGATTCAGACGAAAGAGGTCGTTCATAAGGTTTTGGAAGGTGGCGGGGGCGTTTGTGAGGCCGAATGACATGACTACGAACTCGTAGTGTCCTTTATGAGTACGGAATGCTGTCTTGTGAATGTCCTCCTTGTAAACTCGTATCTGATGATAACCTGAACGAAGGTCTAATTTGGAAAAATAATTAGCTCCGTGCAACTCATCAAGTAACTCGTCCATAATCGGAATGGGGTAATTGTCCTTCACTGTGATTTTATTTAAGGCCCTATAGTCGACACAAAAGCACCAACTACCATCCGTCTTTTTGACAAGGATAATTGGTGACGAAAATGGCTTATGGCTCGGTCGTATTAAGTCGGATTCGAGGAACTCCTTCACCATTCTTTCCATCTCAGATTTTTGTTGGTGCGGGTATCGGTAAGGGTGAACATTGATTAGGGTCGTGAAAACCTGATGGTACTCGGTTAGGAGCTGATGTAGTTCGTGTGGGTGTTTAGCTGACTCATCATGGGAATTGGCGCCCTTGTGGCTGTTCTAGAAGTCAGCTGGTAGCATATGAAAGAAAAACCCTAACCCTTCCAAGTTTATCAGCTCCTTGTCACTCAAAACCTACATCGGTTACCGACTTAGACCTTGAAACGTTCGTTTAATTCCATAAAGATAGAAAGTCATAGTTAGTTTCCGATAGTCTGTTTCAATGGGACCAAGGGTTTCCAACCATTGAACACCAAGCACGGCTTGACAAGCAGCAACTAGGAGAACAAAAAAATTAGCATGCATAGCATGTCTTTGGATGATCAGTGTCAGTCCCAAACAGCAACTTGCACAGTCAATTTTTTCACGGTTCGCAACCATAACCTAGAAGGTCTGATCTAGTGTCACAGGCAACCCAAACCGGGACACCACTACTTGGTCTATGAAATTATGTGTGCTTCCCCTGTCGATCAGAACTGCGATGTCTTTGTTTTTTAGTTTCCCCACTACACGGATTGTTTGAGGATGGTTTATGCCAACAATGGTATGAAAGGAGATTTCCGGAATGAATTCCTCCTCTACCGACTCGGTTGTGTTCTCGATGCTGCTGGGCTGATCGGTTGGTGACAAGTCCTTAATCATGAAAAGTTACGGGTGTTGGCAGCGGTGGCCGAGAGTGAATTTTTCGTCATAATAGAAACACAGCCCACGTTCTCTACGTTCACGTGCTTCTTGACTAGTGATGCACCTGAAGGGTACGTTTGTATTTGAGTTCATTTTTTGGAGGGGTGGTGTCCTTAACAGCCCCACAAAAGAATTTGGTGCAGCCCTCTGTGTTTGTGTGGACGCTGGCAGTCGGTATGGAATTTGGGTTGATGGTGATTGTCGATAAGGGGTGTCAGACTTCCTCTACAATTGGTTGTGTTCCTCAATTAATCTTGCAACACCAATAGCATCTAACAAGGTCCGAGGCTTCTTGACCTTAACGTCCAATTGAATTTCATCGCGAAGGCCTGCAACAAAACATGCAACTAAATAATTCTCAGGCAGGTCGTCTACTTGTTGAGATAATTTCTCGAATTCTGTCTGATACACCTATACACTAGTGATTTGCTTAAGGCGAGTCAGTACTCCGTAAGGATCCTCGTAGTCAGTTGGCCTAAACCGCTGGAGCACAGCTTTAGTAAATTCATTCCAAGTGGGCGGGCCTCGATATTTGTTGTACCACCTATGCCATTGTAATGCATGGTCCTCTAGATGAAAAGACGCTAGCTGCACATGTTGTTGTGGCATGACTCCCTTAAAGTCGAAGTATTGTTTGGATTTGTATATCCACCCGTGAGGATCTTTGCCACTGAACTTGGGAAATGAGAGTTTGTGTTGATTGTGGTTCCGGTCAAGCTATTGGTTTTGAGGGGTGTGTTGGTGATCAAGATGTAGGGTCGACGGAGAGTTGTCTGTGCGGTAATTGTATCGGCTAGAAGTGGCTTCGTCAATTGTGGTTGGATTGTTGTTTCCGTCATTGGGCATTTGGTGGCGACTCATACGTAAAGCCCTCAATTCATCCATGATGGTTTGCAGTGTGGAGTCCACTTTCCAAATCTGTCGTCCATGTTACTGAACCTGTCATTCATGTTCCCAATTCTGTCAGTGATATTAGCGAATCCTAACTCATGACGAGCCTGTCGCTGACCTCATTTTGAAATTCAGTGTTTGATTTCGCACGAGTCTCCATGGAACGTTGCTTTGATACCAAAATGTTATGTATTTTCTTAACACTCAGCTGAGAAGAATAGAAACTGAGTAGAAAGAGATAGAAAAGAGGTTTGGGAAATTATTGTTAATATATTCTGAATAATCTCACCCCAATACAAATGGCTATTTATAGGCCATATAGACGAACGAGTAACAAACTTAAACATGAAACTAGTTGCAAGTAAATAGGAAATATTGGGAAATAACAATGCTGAATCCATGCCACTATCTCCATGCCACTACCTACATGTTGATCGTGATTCAAGGACCCATTTATTTGGAACCTAACAAATGCTGACTTAGTTAGATCCTAAGTCAACAATTCACCCTTGGCTGACCTGGACTGATTCGACCTACGTGGTGCACACATAACGTCCTTAACTTTTGGAAATGACTTAAAATGCTTATGTATTTTACAACGGTTGTTACTGAATAACTTTCCTATTGCTCCATAAAGCTTGTTCACTAATATCGTCTATTTGGCAGTTTGCTGGTAGATTCTTGACTATTTGGAGTGATTCGAGCCTGGCAGTTTCTTGGATAAATAGAGATGGCTTTGGTAGGCTAGGGTTAGTGCACTTAATTTATGTCATAAAGCAATTTATATCTTCTAGGATTATGGTATCTATCAAGTACATGCCAAGAGGGTGTAATTCCTTAGCAGATTGTTTAGCGAAGGCTGGTGTAGACTTGCAGGTAGAGAGACTAGAATGGAGTATTTGAGGTTCATTGTTATCTTAAACCTCTTTTTGTTGTTTTGTTTTTGCTGGTCTGCTTCTGTTGTTAAGTCAGGCTTTTTTCTCAAGCCTTCTAGTTGGTTGTTTTGGGTGTCTTTATTCAGATTAGCAAGCGATGGTTTGCTAAGTTTTGGGTGTTTGAGGTTTGTTGTTTCCTTTGTTTGGCTTCGGTCTGGTCTGATGTATCTTGCATTGAAGCCATTTTGGCATTTATTAATAAGATAGCTGTTTTTTTTTTAAAAAAAAAAAACCTTTCCCATTGTTGTGTTAACATATTGGTACACATGTGGCAATGATAAGTCGACATCAAATTTGGCCTAAAATATCACAGTCAACTAATGTTAAATAAAATAATAAAATCAATAACATTGAATTATATTTAAAGATTTACTTACTATTAGAAGATAAAATAATGTGTTTTTCTCAACTTCAGGCATGTGACTCCAATCAACCACTTGTAGTGGGGCAAACTGACGAACAAAAATACCCATTTCAGTTGAAAATTTGTTTGCATGTTCATATATAGGCTCTTTTTGCTTTGGTGTAAATCTAATAGGTATTCGTCCAACAGATTGGACAATCTTATCCACTTTAAGTCCTTGAGTCACTCCACGACATTTCCTCTTCTTTCCTTCACAATTTACATCAGAAGTGTCATCACCAGATGAATTTACCATGGTAAATACAGACAAACGATGTCCTAGAGCCATCTAATCTGCAAAATAACAATATAATTTATACTCTTTTGAACATCCCTATAAACAATACTAGTTAAAATTTTAATCCAAAACTTATACAGTGGATGTTATATATGTTCCAATGTCATATTACGGATAAATTACTTTTGGAAAGAATCAATGAAATATCAATAAAATCACTATTATTTTTTGGATTAATTTTCTATTTCAACAAAAACAAATTACATCCCAATCGTAAATGAAACAATATATATATAAATATATATACACTAACCTCAGAAATTGCTTGACATTCCAAAATAGGGTCTACAGAAAACCTTTTAAAAAGGAAAAAATGAATTAAGAAATAAATAAATAAAAAGATACAAAAACACAGGAAAAAAATAGCAACAGTAATTCATAAACATAAGGGAAAATTTGTTAATTTTTTCAGTTATTTTCATATAACGTTTAATATTTTTATGCCTTCTTAATTGCATGAAGAGACATGGATCACTATTTGTTTATATTACTGTTTAAATCAGTGTTACATAAACCTGAACAATTATATGAACACAATTATATCTAAACCTTTAAAATTTTACCTTAAATGGATATACATGTGAAAGAAGGATCCCTATATATACACTCATTCACGACATGAAATCAACAAAAAATAAAGAAAGAAAAAAAAAACACATGAAGCCATTATAATTTATAGGATGAAAAATGGAGGCAGATGAAGAGAGGGAAAAAGAAAGAGTACCTAATTAGTATATGTAAATACATAAAATAAATAAGAGTGAAAAGCTAAATACAATTGAAAAATCCAACATATTCATCTCTAAAACATGCAATTGATGCCAATGTATGAGTAAATCTACGAATTACATCCATCATATATTCAAAATAGTAGCAAAAATTAAGAGTTCAAGTCAATGCTAACTGGAAAATAATCTAGATATTAGAGAACTTACCTTACCAAGTAAATTAATTGTAACCCACATATGTGTCTTAGTGATTTCTTCTATAACTAAACACATAGATAGAAGTACAAATAAAATAAGATACTAACAACAAAAATAAAAATAAATAAATGGAGGAGGCAGATGAAGAGAGGGAAAAAGAGAGAATTAGTACCTGTAAATGCATAGAACATATGATATTCATAGATAAAAGAGCATTATTGCTTCCAATGATGAGTTATCTGATAGATTTGCACTACAACAGATTGGGTCTTTTACGGCTTGATTTTTACGGTGCGCATAAAAATAGCGTCGTAAATGTTATCATTCACGACGTGCACACAAATGCACGTTGTAATTGTGATGCATAATTTCTCAAAGACGACGCGCATTTGAAGAACGACATAAGAAAGAGATTATTTACGGCACGCATATGAGGAACGCCGTAAAAAAGAGATTATTTACGGCGTGCATTTGAGGAACGCCGTAAAATAGGATTATTTATGGTGCACATACGAGGAACGACATTAAAAAGAGATTATTTACGACGCGCATATGAGGAACGCCGTAAAAAGTGAATGACTATTTACAGCATTAAGTGCAAGTCGTAACTGTGATGCATAATTTCTCAAAGATGGCGCGTATTTGAAGAACGCCATAAAAAAGAGATTATTTACGGCACGCATATAAGGAACGCCGTAAAAACGATATCATTTATGGCACACATATGAGGAACACCGTAAAAAATAGATTATTTACGGCGCGCATTTGAGGAACACCATAAAATAGGATTATTTACGGTGCACATATGAGGAATGCCGTAAAAAAGAGATTATTTACGGCGCGCATATGAGGAATGCCGTAAAAAGTGAATGACTATTTACGGCATTAAGTGCAAGTCGTAATTGTAATGCATAATTTCTCAAAGACGGTGCGCATTTGAAGAACGCCGTAAAAAAGAGATTATTTACGGCGCGCATATGAGGAACACTGTAAAAAACGATATTATTTACGGCACGCATATGAGGAACACCGTAAAAAAGAGATTATTTTACGGTGTGCATTTGAGGAACGCCGTAAAATAGGATTATTTATGACGCACATATGAGGAACGCTATAAAAAAAAGAGATTATTTATGGCGTGCATTTGAGGAATGCCGTAAAAAAAAAGATTATTTATGACGTGCATTTAAAGAACACCATAAAAAAAAAAAAAATTATTTAAGGCTTACCTATTGCGTGTCTTTCCCAAAATGATGCAATATATGGATCATTTTGTTCATCCAAAGTGGTTCTCTATCGTGATGAATTTTGTTTTTTCCCAATAAGTTCTTCATAAGGATCAATAACTATTAGTCTTGAGAGGTTTTCTATTATTTTTAAAAAAGAACCAAACCGTCGGAATCAGAACCGGAACCGAAACCGTTGGTTCCGAATCGAAAACCGAAACCAGAGTCATGTCTACTTCCGAGTACAATTAACGATTGACCCTTTGATCTGACAATATATGATTTTAACAAAATAGTTTAATTAAATGTTATAATAAATGTTTTTTAGTATCAATTTGTTTATCATATAAAAATAAAATTTAAATTAGTGGAATCGATCTACAAATAAAACTTTGATTGAAAAATAATCAATAAAATTTTAATAACAAGTAGAGGTTATATATAAATATTATGTATTTAGTAGCACAATCAAAGTAGCAGCAAGGTGGATAAGGCTTGGCTTGGTTCACTCATGAGTGCTGAGTTCAACACTCCATAAGAACACCATTTAATTGTGTGTGGGCATGGGTGGGTTGTGCATGGTGGGTGGGTGTGGTCATGCATTGTGTGTGGGCATGGGTGGGTGGGTGGCTGTAGGGGGTCATACGTCATTTACGGCGTTCTTTGCGCGTAGTAAATGGGGAAGATTTTGGCAATTTGAAGCTTATTCAACTCATCTATGACATTCATGAATTTATGATCAAGTATAGTGCTGTTTCTATTGTCTTTAGACATCGACAAGGAAATTTGGTTAGTTTTTCTACATTTTGCATTTTAGTTCTTTGTTTTATGGGTATATGTTGGCTGTTGTGACAACAACTTACTGGGAATATTTTTTTTTGTTTGTTTTATTTTGGTGCTTCCGTTTGTGTAGTGGGGCTGTTGGTGTGGGGTGTTTCTGTGCATGTTTTGACTCTGTTTTTGTACCTCCTTTTATTTTTGTTTGGGAGCCTGGTTTTCCTTGTGTGGGGGGACTGCTTTGTTGTATTTTTCTCTTCTTTTTGTCTCCTTGGCATGAATAAAAATACCGTTTCAAAAAAAAAAAAAAAAAAAAAGAATTATAATGAACCATTCAACAGAAAAGTAGGAAACCTGATACCACTTTCTTTTCAATTAACTCCCAATTATTATATTTTACTAAACAAATTAACCAAAATATAGGAACCTTAGCACCACTTTCTTGCTATTATCTTCTTTACATTGGCGCCAAAATGGCTTTATTATATATATATATATCTTATTTAATTCTAATGTATTTAATTCTTATGTTATTTAAATAATTAAATTATTCTTTATTAAACTAAATAGAGAAATCTTCGATTGTAAAATTGTTAAAAATTTAATATTTAAATAATTTTAATTAACAAAAAAAAACTATTTTTCTGATGATTTTTTTTAATAATAACAAAACTACATATTTTAAAATAAAATAAAAATAAACATTGAAAAAACTCATATACATTTAAATATAGTTGTTGTAGAAAAAAAAAATAGCCTTTACAACCTTCACCTTTGACTTCTGAATTTTTTAAAAATTATTTTTAATATTTAATAGCATCAATTTTTATCTTCAACATAATGTTAAAATAAAAATTAATTCTGGTTAAAACATAAAATAAAAATTAATAAAATATTAAATTTATTATTTATTAGTATCATAAATATTGTATTTACTAAAAGTTATGTTATACCTGAATGCATATATATGATTTTTATATTAAAAATTATTTTAAATTTGCGTTTTTGTAATGCTAGTATTTTATAAATTTCAGAAACTTTTAATGCATTATTTTTCTTAAGCTTTGGTATCATAGTCAACCTGTATAGAAGTCTTGAAGAACACAATAGAAGTTTTCATTTTTCTTTATTTATAATTTTTTTTTTTTTTGAGAATTACAAAAACTATTACAATAGGATTCTCAGGACCTGCCGAGATCGAACAATATATGTGTGGCCCACATATATACTCTCATAACGGGAGATAAAAATTTTTGGCTACTAACATTTTTATATTAATTTAATTTAATCCCAGATATCTACCCCCATAACAGGAGATATAAAATTTTGGCTACTAACGTTTTTGTATTAATTTAATTTAAGCCTAGATATCTACTCCCATAACGAGAGATATAAATTTTTGGCTACTAACATTTTTTTATTAATGTAATTTAATAATAACTTTCATAAGTATACATATATATTTTTAAGTATTACAAGTTACAACTATTACAATAGGATTACCGGGACCTGCCAATATAATACAATACATATGCGGCCTGGATAACTACTTCTACAAATTGGGAGAAAACTCCCCACACATACTTGTAAGACAATACATGTGCGGCCCTAATAACTACTCTCACAAACCGGAAGAAAACTCTTTACACATGCTAGTAAAATGCACATTGTGGGAATTGAACCCCTCGCCATCACTGTGGAAGGGCAAAGCACTGCCATCTCTGCTAAAAGGTGATGTGCACAATTTTGATTAGTATTAAATTATAACAATGTGGTCTATAATTTAGTTAATTTATACAAAAATAAGTTAACCGTATGAGTAAAGTCCATTCATAATCAAAAATCACCTAATATTATATATATAGTCCCGTTCTGGTTAGTACGTACTGATGTAATAACATCAGTATCAATGCATGTTGACCACTGATTATGGAGAAGCTTTGACAAGGGTATACACTTTGAGTCAAAATATGTAAATCTAATGGTCCACATCCATGGGGTTATATCAAATAGTACATATGTGGTCTAGATATATATTCCTATAACGGGAGATAACAACTCTCACAAACGATTTGAATTCTCACCACTAATGTGGAAGAGATATACACTACCACAAGTGCTAAGAGGTGACACAATTATACTTGAATTTTTTTTTTTATAAGTTTTATTATAAGTTATTTGGTTTTTTTTTTAAAATTAATAAAGGGAAACGTGGCAGCTGAAGGCTGAAAGAAGTTATTTTTACATTATTATTATTATATGATATGGTTATTATATATTTTCATAAAATTATATATGATATTAGACAATATGAGGTTGATTTAGTAGTATACCCCTACACGCAGCCACACCACGAGGTTGACTTCAGCGAGGGGACATATGATAGCTTCAGGTTGAAAGAAACTATTTTTTTTATATATATCATATTCTTATTATTTATATCATTTGATTATATATGAATCAATAGTATTAATGTAATATATAAAAATAGCTTCTCATATATTATATCATATACATATTATTATATGGTTCGATTATAAATGATTCAATTTTTTTCTTCCGTAAAGTATAAGATTATATAAATTCTGGGTTTTTGGGGAAGGGGAGAAATCAAACCCACGACTTTATTAGTATATTTGTGAGGGATTTACCATCGAATCATTCTCATCTCGTCAATTCAATAATTTCTTTAATTCCACCAAAAATTATATTAGTTTATAAATATCATATTCATATTATTATAGCATATGATTATATTTGATTCAATAGTATTAATTTGAAAATTAAATAACTAGTTTTAATAATACTTGATTCACCGTAAGGATGTCAATGGTATGGGTCAGGGATGGGTTTTCTATTACCATCCTCAATACCAATTTCTATGAGAAAGACCAACCCAATGAATACCCACCTTAAAATAAATAGTGCAGGTACGGGGATTCCTAATTAGGGGATCGGTTTTTTGCCTCATACCATCCCAATCCCTACAGTCCAATGTGGTTTGGTGGTTTAAACGCTTATTCAGCTTAGTAATGTTCCAAGTTCGAATTGAACCTATGTGGTAAATAATTTTTTTATAATAATATTTTATTTTATTAATTCAAGTTACCATATATTTTATATGGTAAAAAATAAATATTTAAATTTACCATATATTTTATTTGAGAAGCAAATAGAAATTAATTTAATTAGCTTTAAAAAATAAATTAATTTAATTGATTAAATAATAAAAATTGGGATTGCTCGGTGTTTTCAAGACTACTGCACACTGATACACATAATATTTATAATATATATTTAATACATATATATATAATAATTTTTTTTAAAAAAAAAAACCCAATTGACCGACACATTTTTTTCTCCCTGGTCTGAACTCTGGTTCTCAATTTCCAAATCCCCAATTCCAAAGTATTGTTTTCTGATCCTATCCAAAGTCCCAAATTCCCAAATTGACAAATTCCCAATTCGTGATTCACAACAACCCTAGATCAAAACCAACAGCCTATCCCATCGCCATAACCACCTCTCGTCGCCGCCGGAACTCAGAAGCAGGCGTCGTCACCGGTTCAGTTGTCGTCGCCAGATCGAAGCGCCGTCTCTAATCTAAGCGTCGTCGTAGCAATACACAATAACAACTCTTTAATTGTGAGTTCTCTTTTACTTTTCTCTGCTATTTCTAACAATTTTTATATATATGCTGTAAGTTTGTCAACAATCTATCTCTCGTTTTGGGTGTTACTCACTCTTGTACATTCATTGATTCTCTTCATATACTTGTTTTTCAATTGTTTGGGTTTCTCTAACTGTCGTGTTTAATTCTTGTAGAATTATATTAACTGAGTAAGAAATTGACTCAATTTTCTGTTATGATCTGATTGTATTCACAACCTTGTTTATGTTTTAATGTTTGAATCTTTGAAGTTTAGGAGTTGTGGTCAAAATCAAAGGTGGTGAGGAATATAAAGTAGATACAATGCCAATCTCTAATTTGTATATATTTGTAGTTTCATAGGATCTGAAATCTAAAGGAACTTTCTCTAATTTGTATATATCTGTTTTGCTTTGTTTTGTTTTCTATCCTTTTGGCTTTGAGAAGTTAGTGCTGCTTGTGTATTTTCCTTGAAAATTACAGAAACTTTCTTGACAGAATGACACAAATGTCCTTCATTCTGTTAAAATGTTAAGTGATAATCTTGATAGAATTTTTTACTATTGTTCTCATCATTGAGAAGAATACATCTTTGCATGTCTTGATATAGGATTTTGTCTATTTTATAAACTGCAATATACATTGTTTGTTTTCAGAGACTATCCAAAAGTTTATCATCCTAAGTGTGCAAACAAAGATGATTCTGTGTTGGATAGTGATGTTCGATGGACCTGCGGTAAGTTATGATTAGCTGTGATGATACTTTCACAATGTATTTGCTTACGATATGATATGTAGCATGTGTGTATTTTTCCATGTATTTTAGTATGCATGTGTCTATGTGTGTATATGTAGATGTATGTCTGTATGCATACTTTTATGAATGCACTTATATGTGAATCATTGTATACATGTAGTTGTGTATGTTTAATGCATATGTATATACGTTTGTATGTGTGTGTGTGTCTTTGTACATTTGTGTGTGTGTGTATTACTCTTGCAAAAGTAGCTCACAATTTTGGTGATATTTGGTTGGCTGCAAGGAGAGTTGAAAGGAATCAGAAATCCCTAATTCAAATTCCCTAACTCAGGTACTACTTTCTTCCATTTTTTTCTTTATTCCTCTCTCTTCTACGTATGATTACAAGATATGAATTACTTTCTTTTGTTCTCAGTTTCATATTATGATTTTTTATTTATTTTAATTTATCTGAATGTCGATTACAAAAAAAATTGATAACGTGATAGCTGATTTATATAGATATGGCATTTCACAAAGTTATTAGAGATGAGTGTATCATGGTGAGGTGGTAGATTTATCTGAAAATGTTTCGAATATGAATACTATGCATAATAATGAAGTATTGGAAGAGGGTGATGGATTGCTAGAGATTCTACATAACATGGGGGGACAAATTCCTATGGGTAGTTGATGCGGACCAGATTGCGGACTCGTATTTAGGACGCTTAGTGCACCCAAAACGAGCCTAGTTGACAGACTCCTAAATCACGTGCGCAACAAGCTTCGTAATCTTTGTTCGAGTAGGATTTGTTCTCTTATTTGGTAGTCTTTGTTTGCTTTATATTTGTTCTCCTTTTTAGATAGGATTTTCTTTTCAGTATTAGTTTAGTTAATCTAGAAGTCACTTCCTTGTGGAAATCGGCTTAGTGCTTTTCTTATTTAAAGATGTTTGAACCCAGTTTGTTTCTCAGTTTTTGATGAATAATATTACTAGAGTTTTACTCAATTTATCCTTCTTTTTTATGGAATTCAATAGAATCAATAGGCATTAGAGAACACAAGTTGTTCATATCAGTGAGATTGTCTTTCTCTAAACTTCCGTCTGCATCAGTTTGGTATCAGAGTTTAGTACAAAAAAATTTCGTCGTCATGCCACCAAGAAAACGTCAGAATTTTCCAAACACTCATAAGGCTCCGGTTGACGAAGTTTATGAACGTGACGAGATCGCACAATTACAACAACAAGTGGAGGCGTTAACATAGCAGTTGGCTACCATGGCGCAACATCAGGGGACTCCAAATCTACCATCTGCAGAGGAGGAATCTGTTGATGGTGATAACCTGTTTGCCCCTCTTCAACCAAGACAGGGAAGACATGTGGTTGATGACTCAAGGCTATGGGAGTTGGGGTTCAAAGTTGACATTCCTGAATTTCATGGAGGACTGCAACCGGAAGATTATTTTGACTGGGTAGCCACAGTGGAAGAGGTGCCGGAATTCAAGCAAGTTCCGAAAAATAGGCGAGTGGCGCTAGCTGCAACTAGGTTAAGAGGACGCGCAGGGGCTTGGTGGCAACAACTAAAATTAACCAGGAACATGCAAGGAAAAACCAAGATCATAGCGTGGGAAAAGATGAAGAAACATATACATGGTGCCTTCCTACCTCATAATTACGAACGGCTCATGTTTTAATGGCTACAGAACTTGAAGCAGAGTAGTCGAACAATTGATGACTACACGGTGGAATTCTACCAATTAATTTCATGGATCGCCATTGTAGAGTCGGATGATATGTGAGTTTCACGATACATAGGAGGTATGCGGACTCAATTTCAATATGTTCTCAATTTATTTGATTTAGTGACCGTATCCGGAGCTTACCAAATCGCCTTACAACTAGAGAAACAATTTGCCCGGAGGAATATAAGTGGGGGTAGCTTGGGACAGAATGGTAGCAGTGGGCATTTCATAAACACACCAACACCAACAACAGCACCATCCACCATTACAAGGCCAATCGCACCATCACCACCAACAACACCAAGTTCACGTTTCAAATGTTTTAGCTATGGGGAAACTGGCCACAGATTTGCGGATTGCAAGAATAGAGCACGAAAAGGACTGTTTGTGGATTTTGAGGAAGTGCAAGAAGAGTTCGATGATACCGAGACCGATCTAGTGTTTGATGGCACTGAAATAACAGAAGAAGAGCGCCTAGAGGGTGACTTTGGGCCGCTTCTTATGGTACGCCGCAACTGCATCGCTCCCCGTAGCATGGAAGATGATTGGTTATGTACTAATGTGTTTCAATCAACCAACACAATTGGGGGGGGGGGGGATTTTTAAGTTTATCATCGATTCCGGAAGTTGTGAAAACATTATCTCTGAAGAAGCAGTCAAGAAGTTACAGCTGGTAACGGAAGCTAATCCGTGACCGTACAAACTAACTTGGTTAGACAAAAGTAATGGCATAACAGTGATACGGAGAAGCCATGTCTCGTTCTCAATAGGGACAACCTACAAAGATAACGCTTGGTGCAATGTTGTCGCTATGGACGCATGCCACCTAGTGTAAGGGAGACCGTGGTTATATGACCAAAGAGTAGCACATGACAGATTTTTGAACACCTACACTTTTGTATTCAATTCAACAAAGATTGTACTTTTGCCAAAAAGGGAGATAATAGGGAACACCCCATCTGGCGATAATAACAACTTGCTGTCATTGACCAAATTTGAAGCTGAGGTGAAAGAATCAGGAATTGTGTACGTTTTGATAGGAAGAGAGGAGACTAAACCTAGCTGCATTCCTAGTAAAATAAAACCAATTTTGGAAGAATTCAAGGATGTATTTCCAGTAGAATTACCAAATGATCTACCCCCACTGCGTGACATACAACACCAAATTGACCTCACGCCAGGTGCAGCTCTACCTAACAGACCACATTACCGAATGAGCCCTAAGGAACACGAAGAATTAAGGCGCCAAGTAGAAGAGCTGCTACAAAAAAGGCACATCAAGGAAAGTCTTAGTCCTTGCGCAGTTTTGGCTCTCCTAACCCCAAAGAAGGATGGTTCATGGAGGATGTGTGTTGATAGTCGGGCTATTAATAAAATTCACTGTCCGTTATAGGTTCCCAATTCCAAGACTAGACGATCTTTTAGATCAATTGAGTGGAGCCATGGTCTTTTCTAAACTAGATTTAAAGAGCGGATATCACCAAATTTGCATCTGTCCTGGGGACGAGTGGAAGACGGCCTTCAAAACTCGAGAAGGTCTTTCTGAGTGGCTTGTAATGCCTTTCGGATTATCAAATGGTCCAAGTACATTTATGAGGGTGATGAATCAAGCCTTACGGCCATACATTGGTAAGTGTGTAGTCGTTTATTTTGATGACATATTGATTTACAGTGCTAATCCTGAGTTGCATTTGCAACACCTCCGAGATATTTTGGTGATCCTACGTAGGGAAAAAAATTTCGTAGCAACAAAAAAATGTGGATTCTTGACAGAACAGATCCTATTTTGGGGATATATTGTTTTGTCGAATGGATTGTCAGTGGACCACTCCAAGGTGGAGGTCATCCGACAATGGCCACAACCGCGAACAATTACTGAGGTGCGAAGTTTTCATGGCTTGGCCTCGTTCAATCTTCGATTTATCCCTCATTTTAGCACCATTATGGCTCCAGTAACCAGCTGCTTGAAGGCGGATAGTAACTTCGTGTGGTTGTTCGAAGCAGAAAATGCGTTCCAAGAGATCAAGCGACGACTGACGATAGCCCATTTCTTGGTTTTACCCAACTTCTCCAGTCCTTTTGAGCTGCACTGTGGCGCTTCAAAATTGGGGATTAGAGCAGTATTGAGTCAAAGCGGCAGGCTTGTGGCTTATTTTAGTAAGAAATTATCAGGAGCTAAGCTACGCTATAGCACATATGATGTCGAGTTTTATGCCGTGGTTCAAGCGATTAGACATTGGCAACACTACTTATTTTTGCAAGAATTTGTCCTCTATGCTGACCATGATGCGCTCAAACATATGGGCAGCCAAGACAAAGTGTCTTCTCGACATGCTACGTGGGCAGCGTATCTCCAAAAATTTACGTTTGTCATCAAACACAAGTCAGGCGAGTTAAACAAAGTCGTGGATGCACTTAGTCGGCGTCGAAATTTTCTACTCGACATGAGAGTTAAGGTAATGGGATTTGACACCTTCACAAGCTTATATCACACTGATAATTTTTTTACTATTGTGCTGAAGAAATTAGAAGAGAACCACCAGTCAAAATTTGTGCTGCAAGAAGGCTTTATTTTTAAAGGAAATCAATTGTGTGTCCCAAATTGTAGATTACGCGCCAAGATAATCAAGGAGCTGCACAAGGAGGGTCATGTGGGAAGAGATCGAATCTTCTAGTTGGTGGCCACATCTTATTTTTGGCCGACCATACGGAAAGAGGTGGGATGGTTTGTAGAGAGGTGTCGTGTGTGCCAGGTTTCCAAGGGGAGTGCCATGAATGCAGGGTTGTATATGCCCCTCCCAATTCTAGAGTAGCTATGGTCAGAAATCAGCATGGATTTCGTGTTGGGCTTGCCACGAACACAAAGGGGTTTTGATTCAATTTTCATGGTTGTTGATCAGTTCTCGAAGATGGCACATTTCATTCATTGTAAAAAGACATCGAATGCCATCAATATTGCTCAGCTTTTCTTTCAAGAGGTATACAGACTTCATGGGTTGCCAAAATCAATTGTGTCCGATCGAGATACGTGCTTCCTTAGCCATTTTTGGCGCAGCCTTTGGAAAATGATGAACATGAAATTGAACTTTAGCAGTGCCTACCACCCTCAGACTGATGGTCAAACCGAGGTAGTTAACAGATCTTTAGGAAATCTCTTGCATGGCCTGGTGGGAGATCAATTGAAGACATGGGATTAGAAACTTAGCCAAGCTGAATTTGCTCATAATCATGCTACTAACCGCAGCACTCAACTCAGCCCATTTAAGGTAGTGTATGGTTTTCTTCCGCGATGCCCTCTTGACTTAGCACTATTGCCTACTAGTGCCAAGGTTCATCGCAAAGTAAATGATTTTTCTACAAAACTAGTTGACGTCCATGAACAAACTCGTTGGCAGTTGAAGGAGTCCACAACTCAATACAAGGTAGCTACGGATCGTAAGCGGCGTCATGTCGATTTTAGTGTAGGGGACTTTGTTTGGGCAATATTGACTAAAGATCGTTTCTCTATTGGTGACTACAACAAACTTTCGCCAAGAAAAATCGGACCAGTCGAAATTATTGAAAAAATCAACTCAAATGCTTATCGTCTCAAACTGCCTACCCATGTCAAGACAGCTGATGTGTTCAATGTTAAACATTTGGTTCCTTACCGTGGCGACTCGTCGTCTGGTGATGAGGATGAGTTGAATTCGAGGTCGAATTCCTTTCGACCTGGTGAGGATGATGCAGACCAGATTGCAGACTCGTATTTGGGATGCTTAGTGCACCCAAAACGAGCCTAGTTGGCAGACTCCTAAATCACGTGCGCAACAAGCTTCGTAATCTTTGTTCGAGTAGGATTTGTTCTCTTATTTGGTAGTCTTTGTTTGCTTTAGATTTGTTCTCCTTTTTAGATAGGATTTGCTTTTCAGCATTTGTTTAGTTAATCTAGAAGTCACTTCCTTGTGGAAATCGACTTAGTGCCTTTCTTATTGAAAGATGTTTGAACCCAGTTTGTTTCTCAGTTTTTGATGAATAATATTACTTGAGTTTTACTCAATTTATCCTTCTTTTTCATGGCATTCAATAAAATCAACATGCATTAGAGAACACAAGTTGTTCATATCAGTGAGATTGTATTTCTCTAAACTTCTGTCTACATCAGTAGTGGATCGATAGATGACCAAGATGAGTGTGTTGAAAGTGATCATGTGCAACCCGGGGTTGCTGCGACAACTTTTGATGAGTTGTTACAACATGTTCAACAAGAATTGTACCCGTGTTGCACACAATCTTCATCATTAAATTTTCTTGTTAAGTTGATGCATATTAAGGTGTTGAATCATTGGAGCAATAAATCATTTGATATGTTAATTCAACTATTAAATGAAGTGTTGCCAGATGGTAAAAATATTCTAACATCTTATTACGAAGCAAAGAAGATATTGCGAGATTTAGGGTTAGGGTATGAAGCAATTCATGTATGTAGGTATGACTGCATTTTATTTTGGAAGGAACATGATGATAAAGATAAGTGTCCCATATGTGGTGAACCTAGGTACAAAAATACCGATAGGAAAGGTAAATTGATACCTCAAAAACTACTTCGTTATTTTCCTTTAAAGCCTAGATTGCAAAGATTATTCATGTCAAAACATACGGCTCTTGATACGAGATGGCTTAAAGAGAAACGTGTTGATACAAATGGAATTTTAAGACATCCAGTTGATGCTAAAGCATGGAAGGAGTTTGATAAAAACCATAATTGGTTTTCTCAAGACCCTTGAAATGTAAGGTTGGGACTTGCTTCCGATGAGTTTAATCCATTCGGAAATATGAATAATGCTTATAGTATGTGGCTGGTGATGCTTATTCCATATAATTTTCCACATTGGAAATGTATGAAAGATCCGTTTACAATAATGTCCTTGTTAATTCCAAGACCACAATCTCCTGGAAAAGACATCGACGTTTTTTTGCAACCATTAGTTGATGAACTTAAAGAGTTATGGCATGTTGGTGTTGAAACTTATGATGTTTCGAGTCGATAAAATTTTCAATTGCAAGCTGCTGTAATGTGGACTATAAATGATTTTCCTGCTTATGGTGATTTCTCTGGTTGGAGTACAAGGGTATATGGCGTGTCCTGTTTGCAATGAAGATACATCATCGAGGAAATTGATAAGTAAAATTTGTTACATGGGTCATCATAGGTTTCTGCCAATGAATCATCCATGGCGAAGGAGTAGAAAACATGATGGTGATACTGAACATAAGAAAACCCCTTCAATTCGTAAAGGAGATGCTATTGTACAACAACTACAATATGTTAGAGATGTCAAGTTCGGAAAGAATCTTAACAATCCAAATAGAAAAAGTAAACGTACATTGAATGAGTTGAATTGGACAAAAAAAAGTATCTTTTTTCAATTGCCATATTGGTCCACTCTTGAAATAAGACATAAACTTGATGTTATGCATATAGAAAAAAATTTATATGATAATATTTTAGGGACATTATTGAATATAGAAGGGAAGACAAAAGACACTGAGAAGACTCGTTTAGCTTTGGCTGACTTGAATATTAGACAAGAATTGCACTTACAACTTAAAGATAATGGATCGTATGCAAAACCACAAGCATGCTATACATTAACATCAACGGAGAGAAAAGATTTTTGCAAGTTTCTAAAATCAATGAAGTTTCTTGATAGTTTTGCTTCAAACATAGCAAGATGTGTGAATGTCAGTGAAGGCAAGATATTAGGGTTGAAAAGTCATGATTGTCATGTTATATTGCAGAGACTTATTCCAGTTGGCATTCGTGCTTATCTACGAAAGGATATATGCACTCCGTTGATTGAATTGTCCAATTTCTTTCAAGGGATATGTGCAAAGACTTTAAATGTTCAAGATTTGGAGAAACTAGAAGAAGGGATTGTCTTAATTTTATGCAAGTTGGAAAAAAAAATTCCACCGGCGTTTTTTGATGTTATGGTTCATTTGGCTGTTCACTTACCATATGAAGCAAAACTCGTTGGACTAGTTGGTTATGGTTGGATGTATCCAATTAAAAGGTACGCTTATAAATTATTAAACACTTATCAATATTTATCAATATTAATTTCAGTATAACACTAACTATATGATTTAATATTATTTACAGGAACTTAGGAAAGCTTAAACGTTTTGTGAAAAAACAAGCTCATCCAGAAGGTTCAATTGCCGAAGGTTATATTGTGAATGAATTATTGACTCTTTGTTCTATGTATCTTCGTGGAATTGAATCTAAGTTTAACCGTGATGAGCGAATGATGATGGGTCTCGCTCAAGTCAAAATGCTGAACGAATGTTTATATTTTCACAAAAAGTACGTCCATTTGGTGCAACACATTTTATACAATATTCACAATAAGATATAAATACAGCTCATTGGTATGTCTTGAATAACTGTGAAGAATTGAAGCCATACATGGAGTAAGTGACATTCTTGCTCTTTCAAAACAATTAGACTTTCATTCATAGTAGATATGTAATTTTTTTTTTTTGTTCCTGTAGTAAACACTGTAGGCAATTACAACAGGAAAGCAATCTGAATTTGATTGAAAGGCATCAAAAAGAGTTCGCTAAATGGTTTGCACAACTCGTAAGTAATTCTTATTGTTGAGTTATTATTATTATTTGAATTCAATATAATTAAATATATATCATTATTGCATATTTGTAAAATTATAGATGAAATCTTTATGACCTGATGGGTCACCGGAAGCCACAAATGACTTGTATGCATTAGCCTGTGGTCCACATAATCGTGTGGAATCATATCCCGATTGTATTGTAAATAGTGTTCGGTATAACATTGAAGAGCGAGATAAAAGACATACAACCCAAAATTGTGGATTAGTTGTGGATGGAGAACATAAAAATGCCATAGTTGATTTTTACAGCATTTTAAAGGTATGTTTAATTATCGAGTTATCTTATTTAAGTGTGATTGGATTGACATGAATGTGAAGAAGAAAAGAATTCAAAAGGATTACAACTATACTTGCATTGATGTCAACCACAAATGGTACGAGAGTGATCCTTATATTCTTGCAATTCAAGCACACCAAGTGTTTTATGTAAATGACCATAAATTTGGATTAAGTTGGAAAGTTGTTAAAAAAATTCAACATAGATATAGATGGAATGTGCCTAAAAGGGAGGAAGAGGTGGAAGAACAAGAGGAGGTTGTTGAAACAACAATTCTTGAAGTTGAAGAAGAAGATTTAGATGATTATCAGTTTCATAAAGAAGATGTTGAGGCACATACATTAAATCCAAATGTTGTGTTCCCTAACCAAAATGATGATATGGCTGATATTGATGATGTGCATGAAGATAAAACATTAATCAATTATAACAATGATGATGAGGAAATCGTGCAAAACAATGATGATAGTGATATCGATGTCTAGGTACATTAGTGGTATGTTGTTATCTTTTTTATTTGTCAATTTATTTTATGTTATGAAGAAAATTTTAATTTTAACTATTGTATTGATTATGATTTTAAAGTAATATGCATGATCCTTTCTGGAAGAGCTTATGAGTTTTGGTGATCTCATTATTCACATGTAAGAAATCATATCATTAACTGAATAAATTGTGCATGCTTCTTTATCTCTCAAATTTGTTTATCTTGTGCATTTTTCAGGTCATTAGAGATTTGAATTTCTTCTACCGTAAGTAGAGGTTTGAATAAATTTAGAAATATTAAATTATTTCTTTCAGTGGATGGTTGGCTTAACTTGGATTTACCTTTATTTTTTTATTAATTCGGATTCTTGTCTTTACCTTATTGTTGCTTGGTTTTTCTGTTAGGCACCTTCTGTTGGTGACTCTAGTTGATGTGTGAATGATTCATCCAATAATCTCCTTTCTCTCCCTAGTTGATACATTGTGGGTTATATCATCATAGAAAGTCCTATTGTGCATCATCAAAATCTTAAACACATCTTTAAAAGCTCCAACGCAGTAAGTCTCACTATGTTTATTAAAATATACAAAAGAATTTGGAGAATTTTGAAGAATGAAGCAATTGGAGAAGCTTTGTTTAGACTGTAATAAAGATAATTTTATTATGTATTTTCATTTGTATGAAATTTATTATCTCAATTTTATTTGCAATATTTAAATGTTTTTATTGGTTGTATCTTCCTTTGTTTAATTTTGAGGTATTTTTAAAATAAGTTGTGGTATATTTAATCTTTTTTTTTTTTTGTTTCATGATTAAATAATATAATATATATATTTATCATATGTAATAATGATAAATATAAAATTAATTATCAAGTAAAAAGATATTGCTGATAAATAGTATATATATTTAAAATATAAATTTAATTAATATGATATTAATTGTTTAAAACTATAAATATTATTACAGTTAGTTACCCTTTTATTGTGCTGCTAAAATATATAATGACATCGTCACTATAGATAATTTAAATATGAATTATTAATATATATTATATTTAGTTACCCTTTTATTTTGTTGCTAAAATATATAATAACAGTGTCACTAAAGTTAATTTAAATAAGAATTATTAATATATATATTTATATATTGGTAATAAAATTATAAATATGGGAGCTAATATTGACACCCATAAATATGATAAGCACACCCATATTTTAATAAAAAATTTAATTACAAAAATATCCCAATAGGAATTTACCAATAAGGATAAATTAGTTTAATTAAAAATAAACAAAATACTATGTGCACTCATTAATTACACTCATATCTTCAAATATATCACTTTATTTATATTTTTTTTTTAAAAAAAAACCTAATTAAACCCTAATTCTATTTTTTTTTTAAACCGCAAAACATTTTTTTTTTGAAACGATCGCCAATATATTTCGAATGACAAAGAGAAAACAACACCAAGCCACAACAATAAAGGCCAAAAAACGAAAAAACAGAAAAACAAACGCAGAAAGCTACAGCACCAAGACACCAAACGACCTCCAAAAACAAAACAAAATAAAGAAAAAGTCAGCAGAACAGAGCACAACAGAGTACATTAATAATCTATGAAGAATGTATATATATATTTAAGTATTCTAATGATGGTTCTGTTACTAGTGTAATAGTGTAATTTTGTTTTCCTATGTTAAAGAACAAATAGCAGGGTTTTACTTCGGAGGAAAGCTTGATAGCTGAAAGCCTTGATATTACTCTTAATAATTCTGTTATTTATTTATTTTTGTAAAGAAAAAATAGTAGGACTTTACTTTTCATTGTTGCACGCTCAAGCACTTTTATTCATATAATAAATATCATAAGCATGTCTTAGGTAAATACACAACCTGAAATTGGCATGAAGTAGAGATTCTCGTAATTTAAGAATTTAAGAATTCCCGAGACTATGTTTTCAAGCATGGAGAACTTAAAAATTTATCATTTGTAAAATTGGGTGTATTAATAACTTATAAGGGTTTATAAATAAATTGTATTAAAATAAAAACATTCATTTGATTAAGGGTACTATTGGCATTAAGATGGGTGTTTATAGTAATGTTTTAATTTAAAATTTTAGACATGTGTGTACTTATAAATATGGGTGTGTTTATCATATTTATGTGTGTCAATAGCCGTACCCATTATACACATATCAAAAATGTCTAGAATTCTAAAGTTTACAGCTCAATGCTTCAAATAATGTAGGTAATAACATCAGTTGGCCCATCTTATTATTTTAACAATTTAAATAAATTAATAATTTTTTCAATAATTCTATTAACAACGAAAACAGAAACAAAATCAAAATCAATTCATTTTAAGATTTAATTTCCTATTATTTCATTCATTATTACCTCATCTAGCGTGTGTGAATTATTTATACTTAGTATTATTTATTTAGATATCACTAGAAGTCTAAAATAAGATAAGTAATTATTGAACTATTAGGCCGGTCAAGTACAAGATTTTCTGTACGGGATCGTCGATTGCAATCAGTAGCAATCTAACAGCTACATGTGCCTACTGAATTATCACCGGTAGCAATCTAATAGCTACCTATAGCAATTGACGATTTGGTACGAAAAATTCGATCCCCAGTTGATAATTGCTGCATTAGGCTGGGAGTTTACGACTATCTTTATTAATGCTTTTTGTTAGGTTAATTTTATTATTGTTATTTTTGAACTATTACAATATTTTGGGATTGGAGAGGGGGCATGACTCGAGCTCACAATCTCCTGTACGTAAAAAAAAAAAAAAAAAGGTACTTACAATTGAGTGTATCTCATCTTTTCTATGATTATGTAATTACTCACACACGATCTTGATTACGTAATTGAAACAAAAATCGAAAAAAAAAAAAGATTAATTTGATTATAGATAATTTTCTAGATATAAAACAGCGGCACATTTAATTTATTTGTATCATTACTTTTAACACATAACAAAATTACATTTTGTTGAAAAGTATCAAGTGTGAAATTTGTATTGCGTGATCTAGAATATTAGTTTTTGTGTTGGATTGATCCCCCGCAATGCTAAATTTTTGGCTTCACCCTAGCTAACAAAACCGAAACAATTTTTGCGTGATGTAGGGTTGGACTTGTGCATCTGTCAACTTCTTAGAGAATTCAGCACGCCCAGTCATATTTGCTCCAGCTCCATTACACTTGTATTCTGCAAAATAAACAGTCCTGCAGTGCATTGCCATCATTAATTTATCAGTAAACTGTTAACGTAATTAGTTGCAATTAATGATCTAATATTAATGCATGGGTAACACAAGCATATTTGACTTACTGCCTGCGTTCAGGTCTTCCATTCTCGTCCCATGCAACGGGAAGGACAACGTCGGTCATGGAGGTGTAGGCAAAAACCACTCTAGGATAGGGCATCCAAGCCCTGCCCAAGTAGGTCCTCTTCCCTGTCCCGGTAACTTGGCAATGCACAAAAGAGAATCCCACGTCCTCTGCCAAACTATCCCTAGCTTGTGCCGTTATCACAGTAATATCTTTATCCCCCAGCACGTGTAGCTGCGTGTTCAAATATATCGACTTTCCCCTTCCGAAAATGAAATCAACCGTGCCTTCAATGTAGCAATCCTTGAAGAAATGTATCCCCTTGTCATCGCACAACGTGTCCTGGAACCCAAGCATTTTGCATTTGTAGAAAGCAACTTTCGTTCCGGAGATCCTCAATGCCAAAGCCTGACCTCCGTTCTTAGTACTGTCCGGCCTTGGTGCAGAATTCTAACAAAAACACACTTGATTATAGTTATTAATGTTTATCATTGAATAAACCAAAACATACGTGATATTTACATACCTTGAAAACAATATTAGTTGCCACAAAATAGTCAGATTGGACAATGACGGTGGCGCTGTCCATGGTTCCGTACTGCAACGCCGTACCAGATTGGGTGATAGTTGGCATGGCATTGGGCGAGCCATAAAACGTAATGAAGGGCTTAGTGCGTTCGATTGTGATCTTCTCCCGATATTCACCGGCACCAATCCGTATAACGATTCACCTGGTGTTCCCTGAGGGAATGCTTTTGATGGCATCATTTATTGTCTTAAAATCACCGGTTCCATCTTGCCTCACTGTGATAACCTGAGGATTATCCTCGGCTGTCACCAGTTCAGGGTCCAGAGTCGCATTCCTAGATCCGAACGCTTGTACGTTGGCACTAAACCAGCTTGTCACCGCTAAAGCATCAGCCGGAATTGGCGTTGTATCATCGGAGACTACAACATGTTCGATTAGGAATATTGCCAACAAGATCGCCAAATGAATGGTGGTGGGGGTGCTTCCTTTACCGGACATGTTTTATTTATTTATTTATTTTACGGGCTTACCACTAAAATACCTGTTTTGAAATGGTTTTGTAGTGATTTTTGAGAACGTAAGAATGGTGAGAATTTGTAAGGCGGGAGGATGAGAGGGTGAGTGGGTAAGCTGAATAGTAGGGCATTACTATATGTGGTAAAGCATGCATGGTAAGAAAAGAAGTAAATAAACAAAAATATAAGGTGGGAGGATGAGAGGGTGAGTGGGTGAGCTGAATAATAGGGCATTACTGTATGTGGTAAAGCATGCAAGACTCTTCATTTTACTCCTCAGTCCTCACGCACCTAATCTTCTTTCTTATTTTTTTCTTTATTACTTCCTCCATCAAAAAAGAGAAAAAATCTACCGAGTCATGAATCTTTTTGCATTTCAATAATTAATATGTACAATAATTATTAATATGTACAATAATTATTTTGCATACAACTAATATAAAAATTTAAAAAATATATGTAACCACAACTTTGAGGATTTTTTTCTAGGAAAATATCTCAATATTTTTCAATAATATTAAAATCAATGGTAGGATTTATCAACAAAAAAAAAATAGTATGAGGGAAAATTTTTGGTGTGACATATTAAAATGCTGTGAAATTATTGGAATTTCAAAATCAGTTGTTGATCTGTTCATTCAAAGAGGTAGCAAAAACATTTTCAACTGGATAATTAATAAACGCAATATAGAAAAAAAAAAATTCAAATAAATATGAAATGAATGAAAAAGTTGGGTGGCAACATAATATATACAAGCTAAACACGCATCCACCCTTTGTATTATTTAGTGCAGCCAAATGTGTATTAGATGGAGAGCTTTGTATTAACTAATCTAGTGCTAAGTTGTTGCCAAATTTTGGATTGTATTGTATTGTTTGAATACATTTTAAAGTCCTTATACAATACAATACAAAGAAACAATAAGGTTACCAATTGGTTACCATTTGTGGTCGGACAATTAATGTACCTAATTGGGGTCTCCATTTCCTAGCTTTTGTTCTCGTTTTCGAGCATATTTTTGTATATAATGTGTTTTGTGAGCCATGTGTAGGTACATGTTCCCTACATTTTGTGTTTGAGCTTAAAGTTAAGATTGGGAGGCCAAACCGAGCAAATAATGAGAATTGGAAGCCATTCAAAGTTGTTGTAGCCTCGCCGTTGACCCAAACTACTGTGTGATCCATGGTCACCATGGAAAGCGTTCTGTGGTGGATTCGCCATTGAGCTAGAACGCGACATTGAGACCACGGCACTAGTCAACTCTGTTTTCCAAACCTTAGTGGTTGATATTGTATAGTCATGTGCCGAATGATCAACTTGAGAAGGCCATAACTTCCTCCTCAGATTGAACCATGATGAGATCGACATATATTTAGAAAGCTCCAGACGTCTAGGTTCAAAACATTTGATGGATTACAATTCCAGGCTTTCTAGAGAAAGTTATACCAATTTGAATGACTGGTGAGTGAAGTTGAAAATTCCACCAGTGTTCATGGCGAGTGACCATGGCGACTGAACTCACTCAGCTCACCCACTTGCCTCAACCTCTGCCCAAACTTCACAAAAGCCATGGCAACTGACCATGGCGAGTGAACCACTCGCCTCAACTACTTGCCTTGACATCTAAAAAAGGGCAAACTTGTCCTTTCAAACCCAAATTTGTTCCCAAACTTATCCTAACTATAATTACACCACTTTGCCTCTTCTTTCATCAGAGACCCAAGAAATTCTTCACCTCTCTTCACCCCATCTTCATCTTCTTCACAAACCAAGAGAGAGAGAAGCTTCCAAAGCTCCCATGGAGGTTTTCCTCCATGGAAAACTCACTACCACCATTTTCTTCCCATCATCCACCATTTTTGAGAGTTAATTGCAAGGAGATAGGAGTGGTCTAAGACCAATTTCGAGCTAGGGATTCATGGAGCTCTTGGAGGGATTTCTTCAAGGGTTGTCTCCTTAAAACTCATTCTCTTTGTATTTCATGTTTTCTTGATTATGTAATCCCCACTTGGGAAATATTGTAAACTAATATTTGTGCTCATTTATGTGATGATTGTTTATAAATCCATTTGGGTTTTGATTTATTCTTGTTAGTATTGCATAATCTTTTATCTTGATATGCATGTGTGTGGAGATTAAAAATTGATATGTGTTCATGGATGGGATTAGGAGTAGATTAACTTAAATTTAGGAGTAGTTGTAATCAAATATCCTATTTGTGTATATATGTCTTTGGAAGGTCGAAATGCCTTGTTTTGATTGGTTTGAGTGTATGTGGGTTAGGATTGTACCTCCATGGATGGCCTTCCGGGTATAGTCTTGACCACTTAGCTCTAAAAGAATGGATGAAACTTGTTTTATGCATGACCGTGCCAGAATAGGTTTTGGCTTATGTTCATATGCTTAATGGTAGGGACTTGAGGCACAATTGCTCTAGCCAAGACCTTTGGGGAGTGATTTGTGTTTGTGAATCTCTTAATTGAGAGAATAAGACCATAACTTGAATTGGATGAACTTAAAGCTTAACAACAACTATTTGTGCACTTATGTATGGTAAACCTATTGAACCTTGTGTGATCATTATCATGCATCTCTCTAAACCACCCTTTTATTATTTGTCTATTTAAACACCATTCTCACTCTTCCATATTCTTTTTGTTTTTATTTGCATTCTTTACTTTACATTTCCACACACACCACACCGCAATATGCATACACCTCACACACACCATTCTCACCACATCTGCATTCTATTTACATTGCTTTAAACAAACTTTAAAACTCAAAACGATTGATGGGCACCACCTCCCTGCAGAATGATACCCTCGCTTACCGCCTTATTAGTCTTTTGCTAGTTAGAGCACATTGCGTAGGAACTTTTAAATATAAATAATCTTTTGATAATGGCAATTTGGTATCGACACAAAAATCGAGCTATCAATTTGTGTGAAAAAGTTTAAATTCAAGAAATCATATTTTTTTTTATTGAAGGGTACTATTATTGAAAGAGTGGAGTACCATCCAACAAAACAGGAAATGACCCTGATACAACTCCAGGCCTAGAAACAGAAGGGCGCAAAAACAACCCAAAGGCCATAATAGAAACAACTACAGCATGACACAAAACAGCATAATAAACAAACTACTTATAAAAAAAAAAAAAAAGGCACACCTGCATCCAAGCATTAGAATTGAAAGCAGTAATTGTCAAATACATGAGAAACATCAACAACTCCAAGACAGCAGCTCATCTCCTCCACCAGAACCTCTCTTCGCAAGAATGTCGACAACTGAATTTGAGAACCTATAATTGAAAGTCATACTAGCTTGGCCAATAGTATTAAGGTTGTTGCATATGCCAAATATGAGGTTTACATGTTTGCTTCCACCTGTCCTTTCCCTATAAATCCAAGAGACATCCACATTCAAATCACTTACAAAAGTGATATCTTTACCCCACATTTCTGAGTTTGCTGCACATAAATCAGTTGCTCTTTGTATAGCCAAAAATTCTACAGTAAGTGCATCCTGGTTTCCCACATTGGCTAAGAAAATGCAGTTTAATTTTCCATTCTGGTCTCTAAGTACTGCCCCAATTCCAGCTTGCCCATCTCTTGCCGATCTGTTAACATTAAATTTGAAAGAATCAGGATTAGGAGGACATCGGACCTTAAACTTTCAATAAATGGCTACAAAATATGTTTAATGAGTACAAGCCATAAATGAAGACAAGTAAATGTAAAGAGAGAAAGGATTAGAGTAAACTAACGTGAAGAACTCCTCCTCTCTTGCTTGGTTGTGCTAGGTTTCTTCTCTCTTTCACTTCTTTTGCTCCAAGGTGTGATTTTTTTGGTGGATCTAGGCAAGGAAATGAGATGGTGAAGTGAGATTTGGGTTTAGATGGTGATTTGATGGAGATTTTGTTGAAAGGTTGGTTTTTAGATGTTTTGAAGTGATATGGGAGTGTTTGGAGCTCAAGGGTCGTGCAAGAGGTGAGGTGAAAAGATCAAAAATGGGGTTTTTTGGGGAGCAAGGAGCGGTGGCCTGCTGGAGTTGAAATCGCTATTCACCCGCTGTTCGTAGGGCAGGTGAACAGTGGGTCTTCTGATTTTTATCTTCCAACTGTTGTTCGTAGGGCCATTTGGAGGCGAGTGAGAAGCGGTGATCCTCTAGAGTAAATACGCTGTTCACCCGCTGTACGAAGGCTGGGTGTACACTGGTTTTGCCTTCTAATTCTCCAATAATTCCATATTTGCCCCAAACTTCTTCTTTCTTTGGAAAAATGCGCCTAGAAGCTAAGAAATATGCACAAATGTTTTTTTAAGTGTAAAATACTTGGTTTTACCCGGAAAATGGATGCAAAAGGATAGGAAACGGGGCTACACTAACTGTAGAAATAGGCATTATCACTTACATCTCAAATTGGTCTCAAAATTTGTATCCAATCTCTAAACACTCATATTCAACCTTGAAAAAAACAACATCATCACTGACCAATCTTCTCTGCTTGCTTAAAAATCTCTCATCAGTCATCATCACTCATGATCCCAAAAATATATCTTGGCATCAAACTGGTCATGTTCTGCTTCAACAGTCAATATGCAACTGGACAGGGGTTTCCTAGGGAACACCCAACGTAGAGTCACAGCATTGGACCTCTCTAACATGGGTTTTACAGGAACCATCCTTCAAAATGCATAGCAAATGCATTTACAATACAATTTTGACTGTTAGAAAATTTGTTATCTGAAATGTGCAAAAGATAGAAATGATAATAATAGCTTCGATTTAAAATTGAGAAGGAAAAAAAAGGGTTTAATAATGGAAATAAGCATGATCATGGATGTACATAGTCTGCATATAAATATATATTGAAATCTGACACCAACTAGTCAAGATTCTATAGAGACTTACAGAGATTAAACATTATATGTACCGTCAGAATATCTACTTCCACAATACTTGGGAGAAATCTCCTCACACATGCAATGTATGTATATACTAAATAACAATTTTTTTAATAATCAACTGAATATCTGTTAAATTTTAGAAAGTTGGACCGCTAAAGGTTGGCAACATTTTGGTCAATGCTAGACGTCCGAAATTTTTTTCCCAAATTTTGTCTCAAATAATGTGGTACATGAGGTGTCAACATCATATCAGTTACCATATAATCTCATGATTTATAAGATGCGGACACCTCACGTGCCACATTATTTGGGACAGAATTTGGGAAAAAAAATTGGGAAGTCTAGCATTACTCTGATGAAAATATCCCAACCTGAGTGCTAACATTTGCTCCAAGGAAGGTCTCATAATATCTTTAATTCTTCAAACATTTAATCACATAATTGTTGCAATTTAAAAAAATCACAATTATCAAAGTTCAAAACACCCTATCAACTTCGATTATTCACAAATGGCAATACTACCTCCGTTGTACCTGAACCAATCTTTTTGGAAGCTCTAACCTCGATCCTAGTCTTCTTGAATTTTGAAAAACGAAAATGAAAACAAATCACTGGTTACAACATAAAGAACAAATAGTAATAGTAGCTTCGAAAAACAAAAACAGAAGTCCTCTAAAAAAAATAAAAAAATAAACTCACACTATAGTGATAGGCTTGAGAATACCGTAGAAGGACTCAATAACACTAGCTGATCCTCCATGAATCTTCGAACACATCAAAAATTTAAGTTTGAATAAAAACGAAAACAGTACCAAAACAAATTCAAATTCTCTTATTAGAGCTGCTTGATCGAATTCGGACCTACAAGTTGACGGATCCGTTGATGTTGAGGAAGACCCCGTTGTGAGAAATTGAAGAAGACGACTTTATTATGATTTTGCCTTCAGGACGTTCCTAAAATTCCAATAATCATTCTAAACAATGTCATCGTTGTAGAGAAAGAGAGAAGATATGTGTATAAAAGAGAAAGAAATACGTATAGAAGGACAATATATACGGTTTGATCGGGAAAGCTTGAGCTCCACATTTGACATTTTTGAAAACAAAAGAGCTCGAAACTGGAGCAGTGAACAAACGAAGTAACGAACTCAATATCGTCTTCACAGATGACCACTATATTTGGTTTTATTGAAATCAATTTTAATAAAAATTTAGGTAAATTATCATTTTGCTCCCTATCTTTTTTAAAAAATCATTTGTTACCTAATTTTCTTTTTAATTCACATGCTCCTTAAATTATCTATGTTGATTACTCAATTTATTCTTGAAATTAATATTTTGACTATCAAACAATGTTGGGGTTTTGTGAAGCCTGAAATAGCCTTGAGAATTTTTTCTCGGCATTTATAGCAAGCCAGGCAGGTGCCTACGTAGCGGTCCTACGTAACAGTCCTACGTAGTGGTCCTACGTAACGGTCCTACGTAGCGGTCAGCTTCAGAGGATTTCGTGTTGAATTACCGTGGCCCAGGCAAGTGCCTAGGGGGCGGTCCTACGTAGCGGTCAAGTCCAGAGGATTTTTGTTTGAATTATCGCGGCCAGGCAAGTGCCTAGGGGGTGGTCCTACGCGACGGTCAACTCCAGAGAATCACGTTGCTCAGACCGTTGGGTAGGCACATGCCTAGGGGGCGGTCCTACGCAACGGTAATGTTAGAATTTGCACGAATCAGGAATGTTGACACGGAAAAGGAAAGAGTCCTTATTAGGTTTTGGCTTACCCTATTGTTCCCATATAAATACTACATTATGTAAACCCTTAAGGGTGTGTTGAGAAAAAGAGTGGGAAAGATATTGAGAGCAAATTGTAGAGAGACTTGAGAGAGACAGAGAGATTGTAATCAACTCAAGAAGTAGTGGATTGAGTGCGGTGCGCTCCGTGGATGTAGGCAAATTGCTAAACCACGTAAAATCTTTGGTGTCGTTCTTTCTTCTTTATTGCTTTCTTATTTGTGATTATATGTTCTTGTGCTTTAGATTTGTGTGATACCCATTCTTTCTTGACAACAATTGGTATCAGAACCCTAGGTTAGGGCAAGTTATTTTTCACACAAATCTAGGTTATCTCAAGGTCATCGATTTTGTTGTAGGGATGGGATCTGAGAAAGATTCTCATAAGATTAAGAAATTCGATGGGATGAATTTCAGTTTCTGGAAGATGCAGATGAAGGATTATCTGTACCAGAAGGACCTGTATTGGCCGATAAAAGAGAAGCTGGCAACCATGACCGATGTAGATTGGTCAAAGAAGCGGATGCCAAAGAACATGGATGAAGAAGAGTTAGAACTACTGGACAGGAAAGCATTGGGAGTAATTCGTCTTAGTTTGTCGAAGCAGGTCACTTTTAACGTAAAGGATCAGCTAACTGCCAAAGATCTGATGAAGACTTTATCAAACCTGTATGAACAACCTTCTAAGGTAAGGAAGGTCCATCTTGTCAAGAAGCTATCAAATTTAAAGATGACGGAAGGTCAGGGTTTTAGAGAGTATCTAAACCAGTTCAATGAAGTGAAGGATGGGTTAACTTCTGTGTCTATGGGTTTCGATGAAGAATTCTTGGCAGTATTTATGCTCACCCAATTGCTAGAAAGTTGGAAGATGACATGTCAGTCAATTGCCAACTCGTTCGGAAAGGAGAAATTGGATTTCTCACAGGTTGTGAACATGATCATGACCGAAGATATTAGGATGCGTGAAGAGGGATTTGGAGCATCTACATCTTCAGCATTGAATATGGAAGGTAGAGAAAGCAGAAACAGAAATCGGAACACAAATCAACGAGGAAGATCAAAGTCAAGAGGTAAGTCTAAATCCAGGTATCAGGTCAATTATTCAGGAAATCAGCAACGAAACAAGAAAGATGTAGAGTGCTGGAACTGTGGTAAGAAAGGCCACTTCTCGTATGAGTGTAGATCTGAAAAGAAAGATAAGGGCAAGGGAAGTGCAAACTGTGTGTCAGAGGAGTCAGATGACAGCCTCATCTGATCGTTGGAAAGTAAGACGGAGTCTTGGGTTCTGGATTCAGGAGCGTCTTTCCATGCCACACCTCATAGGGAGTTATTTGAGAACTACATCTCTGAAAATTTAGGTAAGGTGTATCTTGGTGACGATCAAACATGCAACATTACCGGGAAGGGAGATGTGAAGATTCAGCTGAAAGGGTCAGTTTGGAAACTCAATAACGTGAGGCACATACCGGATTTGAGGAAGAATTTGATCTCCATTGGGCAACTGGCATCAGAGGGTTATGTGACAACTTTCACAGATGATAAGTGGAAGATTTCGAAGGGTATTATGATAATCGCCCGAGGAAATAAGAATGGGTCGCTTTACACAACAACGGATGGTTGTAGTTCAATTGCTATGGCGGAAGGTAAAGATGATCTAAACTTGTGGCACCAAAGGTTTGAACACATGAGTAGTGAGGGGTTGAAGTGTCTACATTCGAAAGGTAAGTTGCCATATTTGAAGAATGTTGAGGTTGATTTCTGTGAGAGCTGCATATTGAGAAAACAAAAGCGAGTGAGCTTCAAGAAGACCGGAAGGGTACCGGTAAAGGAGAAGCTGGAACTAGTGCACACCGATGTTTGGGGTCCAGCTTCAGTCTCGTTAACCGGAGGTAAACAATATTTCGTCACATTTATTGACGACTACTCCAGGAAGGTATGGGTTTATTTTCTGAAACACAAGTCTGAGGTGTTTGATGCTTTCAAGAGATGGAAAGCTAGGGTTGAGAATGAGACAGGGTTAAAGATCAAAAAGCTGCATTCAGACAATGGTGGAGAATATGAAGACAGTGAGTTCAAGAGGTTTTGCTATTTGAGCGGGATTAAGCTCAGTAGAACGGTTCCTGGAACCCCACAGCAGAATGGAATAGTAGAACGGATGAACAGAACATTGACTGAGAGAGCCAGAAGCATGAGGTTACATTCAGGGTTGCTAAAATAGTTCTGGGTAGAGGCAGTCAATACATCAGCATATTTGATCAATAGAGGACCATCAAAGCCTTTGGACATCGCTATACCAGCAGAGATATGGACTGGGAAAGAGGTAAAACTTTCTCATCTTAAAGTGTTTGGGTGTGTTTCTTATGTACATATAGGTGATCATGCAAGGAATAAGCTAGACGCCAAGTCAGTGAAGTGTACTTTGGTGGGCTATGGAGAAGATGAATTTGGTTACAAGCTATGGGATGACTAAAACCGCAAGATGATCAGAAGTAGAGATGTTGGCTTCAATGAAAAGGTTATGTACAAAGACAGAAACACACATGTGTCTGAGCCAGAAGAGCCAGAGTATTTTGGGCCGAATGATGTGTCAGAGAATAGGGTCGTGGAACCAGTTATTTAGAATGATGAAGAACAAGGTGTGCCGCTCCAGGTTATAGATCATATCCCACATAGAGACGTTCTAGTGACACAGGATCAGAGTGTAGTGAGAAGATCAACTCGAACGCCTATACCAAATAGGAAGTACTTGCAATAAATGTTGTTGACAGATGCAAGGGAACCTGAGTGCTATGATGAAGCATATCAAGGAGAAGATGTAAGGAAGTGGGAGCTTGCAATGAAGGATGAGATGAATTCGTTGATTTCAAATCAAACTTGGGAGTTAGCCAAGTTGCCTGAAGGAAAGAAAGCCCTACAGAATAAGTGGGTATTTCGGATCAAAGAGGAACATGACGGTTCCAAGAGATACAAGGCACGACTAGTGGTCAAAGGCTTCCAACAAATAGAAGGTATTGACTACTCTGAAATTTTTTCTCCTGTTGTAAACTAACTACGATCCGGTTAGTATTAAGCATTGTCGCAGCAAAGGGGTTATATCTTGAGCAGTTAGATGTGAAGACTGCCTTTCTTCATGGAGATTTGAAGAAAGAGATATACATGCAGCAGCCAGAAAGGTTCGCAAAAGATGACAAGGAAGAGTTGGTGTGTAGGTTGACAAAGAGCTTGTATGGTTTAAAACAAGCTCCCCGACAGTGATACAAAAAGTTCGATAGGTTTATGCAAGGCAATGGATATTTGAGATGCAATGCTGACCACTGCTGTTACTTCAAAAAGGTTAAGTCAAGTTTTATTATTCTGCTACTTTATGTTGATGACATGTTAGTAGCTGGTGCAGATTTAAAAGAGATTAACAATTTGAAGAAGCAACTCTCGAGTGAGTTCGAGATGAAGGATTTAGGTGCAGCAAAACAGATTCTTGGAATGAGAATTAGCAGAAACGAACAGGAAGGTACATTGAAGCTTTCACAAGCAGAGTACGTTCGGAAGGTGTTGCAGAGATTCAGCATGGGTGATGCAAAATCGGTAAGAACACCTTTGGCTAGTCATTTCAGGTTGTCCAAGGACCAGAGTCCAAAGACGGAAGAAGAGAAGGACTTCATGGCTAAAGTTCCTTATGCTTCAGCAATTGGAAGCCTAATGTATGCCATGACTTGCACAAGACCAGATATTTCCCAAGCAGTGGGAGTTGTGAGCTGTTACATGTACAATCCAGGTAAGCCTCACTGGGAGGCCGTGAAGTGGATCCTAAGATACCTGCGGGGTACGACAGAGAGATGTCTAACCTTCAGAAGAGATGAACTCAAGTTGGAAGGTTATGTGGATTCAGATTTTACTGGGGAAGTGGATCATAGAAGGAGTACCACCGAATATATGTTTACAATGGCTGGTACCGCAATTAGTTGGATGTCCCAGTTGCAGAAGATAGTGACAATCTCTTCAACTGAAGCAGAGTATGTGGCTGTAACAGAATCAAGCAAGGAGCTGATATGGTTACAAAGTTTGTTAGTTGAGTTGGGATTCGATCAAGTGATGAATGTGTTGCACAGTGACAATCAAAGTGCAATACACTTGGCCAAGAATTCGGCATTCCATTCTAGAACCAAACATATAGATCATCGCTACCATTTCATTCGTTCGTTAATCGAAGAAGGTGTGTTAAAGCTTATGAAGATAGCAGGTAGCAAGAATCCGACCGACATGTTAACTAAGCCAGTCACTATTGAGAAACTAGAGATGTGCGCAGCTTCAGTGAGTCTTCAAGAGTGAAGACGTAGGGGATGAGCGCACCGTATTTATCCACTAAGTCATCAAGGAAGGATGGAGGACGTTTACTCAAGTTTCAGCTCTTCAAGTGGGAGATTGTTGGGGTTTTGTGAAGCCTGAAATAGCCTTGAGAATTTTTTCTCGGCATTTATAGCAAGCCAGGCAGGTGCCTACGTAGCGGTCCTACATAACGGTCCTACGTAGCGGTCAGCTTCAGAGGATTTCGTGTTGAATTACCGCGGCCCAGGCAAGTGCCTAGGGGGTGGTCCTACGTAGCTGTCAAGTCCAGAGGATTTTCGTTTGAATTATCGCGGCCCAGGCAAGTGCCTAGGGGGCGGTCCTACGCAGCGGTACTGTTAGAGTTTGCATGAATCAGGAATGTTGACACAGAAAAGGAAAGAGTCCTTATTAGATTTTGGCTTACCCTAGTGTTCCCATATAAATACTACATTATGTGAACCCTTAAGGGTGTGTTGAGAAAAAGAGTGGGAGAGATATTGAGAGCAAATTGTAGAGAGACTTGAGAGAGACAGAGAGATTGTAATCAACTCAAGAAGTAGTGGATTGAGTGCGGTGCGCTCCGTGAATGTAGGCAAATTGCTGAGCCACGTAAAATCTTTGGTGTCGTTCTTTCTTCTTTATTGCTTTCTTATTTGTGATTGTATGTTCTTGTGCTTTAGATTTGTGTGATACCCATTCTTTCTTGACAACAAACAAGTCATATCAGATCCTAGAGATCAAGTATTAAAGCAAGAACATGTTACATTTTTACCATTTTAAGGGCAGTTTCAAAACCAGGTATATTAAACATGCCTGGACCATATATTAACCCTATTTTATAAAAAAAAATTCAGTCCATTTTCAAAATTACAAAAAAATTTCCCTATAACTTAATTTTATTTTATTTTTAAGTTTTTTTTTTTACCGAATGTGAAATCTGGACAAAAAACACATGAAATTGTAAAATCTTTGAAAAAATCATGAAATGTTGAAAAAAAAAGAAAGTGAAATGTGATGAAACAAAATCTTGAAAAAGTTTCGATACCATAACAAACAAAACAACAGTGGAAAAGTTATCATATATATATAATATTACACTTTACAATATAATGGTTTTTTTTTTAAAAAAAAACGGGAAGACTTGAACTTACAATATGTAGCGCAAGTATAAGGGGTTTACTGCTGAGACAACCTCATGATCGTAATTATTTTTCTTCTCATGAAGTAAAAAAAAAAAAAACATATATATAGTTACTAACTTACAAGTAGAAGCTATTTTTGTAAGCAAAACTAATGGGATCTAATTACGACATGTAGAAAAATCGTCAATTACGTATGTACATAGGATGTGAATCATAGGACATTAACTCTTTAATTAATAAATAACAAGCGAAGGAGAAATTGTACAAGAACAGAAGTGAAAAATTTGAAATTCAGATTTTACTATCACACCAACATTACAACAGTGTATTATATATGGTAGCTGATATTGACATCTATAAATATGATAAGCACACCGATATTTTAATAAAAAATTTAATTACAAAAATATCCCAATAGGAATTTACCAATAAGGATAAATTAGTTAATTAAAAAAAAAAAATACTATTTACACTCATTAATTACACCCATATCTTCAACTATATCACTTTATTTATTAAAAAAAATTAAAAAAAAAAACCTAATTAAACCCTAATTCTATTTTTTTTAAACCGCAAAACTTTTTTTTTTTTTGAAACAATCGCCAATATATTTCGAAAGACAAAGAGAAAACAACACCAAGCCACAACAATAAAGGCCAAAAAAATGAAAAAACAGAAAAACAAATGCAGAAAGCTACAGCACTAAGACACCAAATGAACTCTAAAAACAAACCAAAACAAAGAAAAAGTCAGCAAAACAGAGCACAACAGAGTACATTAATAATCTATGAAGAATGTATATATATATATATATATTTAAGTATTCTAATGATGGTTCTGTTACTAGTGTAATAGTGTAATTTTGTTTTCCTCTGTTAAAGAACAAATAGCAGGGTTTTACTTCGGAGGAAAGCTTGATAGCTGAAAGCCTTGATATTACTCTTAATATTTCTGTTATTTATTTATTTTTGTAAAGAAAGAATAGTAGGACTTTACTTTTCATTGTTGCACGCTCAAGCACTTTTTTTCGTATAATAAATATCATAAGCATGCCTTAGGTAAATACACAACCTGAAATTGGCATGAAATAGAGATTCTCGCAATTTAAGAATTTAAGAATTCCCGAGACTGTGTTTTCAAGCATGGAGAACTTAAAAATTTATCATTTGTAAAATTGGGTGTATTAATAACTTATCAGGGTTTATAAATAAATTGTATTAAAATAAAAACATTCATTTAATTAAGGGTACTATTGGCATTAAGATGGGTGTTTATAGTAATGTTTTAATTTGAAATTTTAGACATGTGTGTACTTATAAATATGGGTATGTTTATTATATTTATATGTGTCAATAGCCGTACCCATTATACACAGATCAAAAATGTCTTGAATTCTAAAGTTTACAGCTCAATGCTTCAAATAATGTAGGTAATAACATCACCTGGCTCATCTTATTATTTTAACAATATAAATAAATTAATAATTTTTTCAATAATTCCATTAACATCGAAAACATAAACAAAATCAAAATCAATTCATTTTAAGATTTAATTTCCTATTATTTCAATCATTATTACCTCATCTAGAGTGTGTGAATTATATATACTTAGTATTATTTATTTAGATATCACTTGAAGTCTAAAATAAGATAAGCAATTATTGAACTATTAGGCCGGTCAAGTACAAGATTTTCAATACAGGATCGTCAATTTCAATCAGTAGCAATCTAACAGCTACATGTGCCTATTGAATTATCACCGGTAGCACTATAATAGCTACCTGTAGCAAGTGACGATTTCGTACGAAAAATTCGATCCCCAGTTGATAATTGCTGTATTAGGCTGGGAGCTTACGACTATCTTTATTAATGCTTTTTGTTAGGTTAATTTTATTATTGTTATTTTTGAACTATTACAATATTTTGGGATTGGAGAGGGGGCATGACTCGAGCTCACAATCTCCTGTACGTAAAAAAAAAAAAAAGGTGCTTACAATTGAGTGTATCTCATCTTTTCTATGATTATGTAATTACTCACACACGATCTTAATTACGTAATTGAAACAAAAATCGGAAAAAAAAGAAGAAGATTAATTTGATTATAGATAATTTTCTAGATATAAAACAACGGCATATTTAATTTATTTGTATCATTACTTTTAACACATAACAAAATTACATTTTGTTGAAAAGTATCAGGTGTGAAATTTGTATTGCGTGATCTAGAATATTAGTTTTTATGTTGGATTGATCCCCCCCAAAGATAAATTTTTGGCTTCACCCTAGCTAACAAAACCGAACCGAGATTTAGAGACTTGGAGGTGGAAGGAGCCATTTAGATCCTTGAATGTAACTGAGGGTAAGGTAGGGTTGGACTTCTGCATCTGTCAACTTCTTAGAGAATTCAGCACGCCCAGTCATATTTGCTCCAGCTCCATTACACTTGTATTCTGCAAAATAAACAGTCCTGCAATGCATTGCCATTATTAATTTATCAGTAAACTGTTAACTTAATGAGTTGCAATTAATGATCTAATATTAATGCATGGGTAACACAAGCATATTTGACTTACTGCCTGCGTTCAGGTCTTGCATTCTCGTCCCATGCAACGGGAAGGACAACGTCGGTCATGGATGTGTAGGCAAAAACCACTCTAGGATAGGGCATCCAAGCCCTGCCCAAGTAGGTCCTCTTCCCGGTCCCGGTAACTTGGCAATGCACAAAAGAGAAACCCACGTCCTCTGCCAAACTATCCCTAGCTTGTGCCGTTATCACAGTAATATCTTTATCCCCCAGCACGTGTAGCTGCGTGTTCAAATATATCGACTTTCCCCTTCCGAAAATGAAATCAACCGTGCCTTCAATGTAGCAATCCTTGAAGAAATGTATCCCCTTGTCATCGCACAACGTGTCTTGGAACCCAAGCATTTTGCATTTGTAGAAAGCTGCTTTCGTTCCTGAGATCCTCAATGCCAAAGCCTGACCTCCGTTCTTAGTACTGTCAGGCCTTGGTGCAGAATTCTAACAAAAACACACTTGATTATAGTTATTAATGTTTGTCATTGAATAAACCAAAACATACATGATATTTACATACCTTGAAAATAATATTAGCTGCCACGAAATAGTCAGATTGGACAATGACGGTGGCACTGTCCATGGTTCCATGCTGCAACGCCGTACTAGATTGGGTGATAGTTGGCATGGCATTTGGCGAGCCATAAAACGTAATGAAGGGCTTAGTGCCTTCGATTGTGATCTTCTCCCGATATTCACCGGCACCAATCCGTATAATGATTCGCCTGGTGTTCCCTGAGGGAATGCTTTTGATAGCATCATTTATTGTCTTAAAATCACCGGTTCCATCTTGCCTCACTGTGATAATCTGAGGATTAGCCTCGGCTGTCACCAGTTCAGGGTCCAGAGTCGCCTTCCTAGATCCAAACGCTTGTACGTTGGCACTAAACCAGCTTGTCACCGCTAAAGCATCAGCCGGAATTGGTGTTGTATCGTCGGAGACTACAACATGTCCGATTAGGAATATTGCCAACAAGATCGCCAAATGAATGGCGGTGGGTGTTTTTCCTTTACCTGACATGTTTTATTTATTTATTTATTTTACGGGCTTACCACTAAAATACCTGTTTTGAAATGGTTTAGTAGTGATTTTTGAGAACGTAAGAATGGTGAGAATTTATAAGGCGGGAGGATGAGAGGGTGAGTGGGTAAGCTGAATAATAGGGCATTACTGTATATGGTAAAGCGTGCATGGTAAGAAAAGAAGTTAATAAACAAAAATATAAGGTGGGAGGATGAGAGGGTGAGTGGGTAAGCTGAATAATAGGGTATTACTATATGTGGTAAAGCATGCAAGACTCTTCATTTTGCTCCTCAGTCCTCACGCACCTAATCTTCTTTCTTATTTTTTTCTTTATTACTTCCTCCATCAAAACAAGAAAAAATCTACCAAATCATCAATCTTTTTGCATTTCAATAATTAATATGTACAATAATTATTTTGCATACAACTAATATAACAATTTAAAAAATATATGTAACCACAACTTTGAGGATTTTTTTTCTGGGAAAATATCTCAATATTTTTCAATAATATTAAAATCAATAGGACGATTTATCAACAAAAAAAATTGTAAGAGGGAAAATTTTTGATGTAACATATTAAAATGCTGTGAAATTGTTGGAATTTCAAAATCAGTTGTCGATCTGTTCATTCAAAAAGGTAGCAAAAACATTTTCAACTGTATAATTAATAAACGCAATATAGAAAAAAAAATCATTCAAATAAATATGAAATGAATGAAAAAGTTGGGTAGCAACATAAAATATACAAGATATACACGCATCCACCCTTTGTATTATTTAGTGCAGCTAAATGTATATTAGAGGGAGAGCTTTGTATTAACTAATCTAGTGCTAAGTTGTTGCCAAATTTTGCACTGTATTGTATTGTTTTAATACATTTTAAAGTCTTTATACAATACAATACAAAGAAACAATAAGGTTACCAATTGGTTACCATTTGTGGTCGGACGATTAATGTACCTAATTGGGGTCTCCATTTCCTAGCTTTTGTTCTCGTTTTCGAGCATATTTTTGTATATAATATGTTTTGTGAGCCATGTGTAGGTACATGTTCCCTACATTTTGTGTTTGAGCTTAAAGTTAAGATTGGGAGGCCAAACTGAGCAAATAAAGAGAATTGGAAGCCATTCAAAGTTGTAGCGGCCTCGCTATTAACCCAAACTTGTAAGTGCCTCACTTCTGACTGGCTTATTTCGTTGACAAAATCACAATGGGGTTCAATCTTGTAAGGGTAGCTTAGGATTGAAGATTTTCCTCTAAATTGCTTAAGGACCTCATTGTGGATTTCAAGAGCGTCATGGATGGTAGTTACTTGATCTTGACTCTTTATTTGAAGAGATTTAGTTTGCACACACACACAACTCTAGTATGCATGTGTGATTAAACATTTTCTAGTATATGATATTCACTCACACACACTTGCACAGTTGCATGTGTTCTTTATGTGAGAAGCTGCATGAGAAGGCTCAGCCCTTCTCTGCCGTGGTTGTGCCGCTGCCTTGGCGGACCACGACACTCAAGCGACAGAGATGTGTTATCTTTGTCGCGGCACCTGTTGCGGTTGGTCAACCGCGACAGTCAAGCGACAGAGACCTGTGATGCACCGCGGCCGAACAACCGTGACAGTCAAGCGATAGCAATATTTCTGCTGTGCCGCGGTTATACTGCCACGGTTGGATGACCACGACAGTCAGGACCGCGGTAGTACGTCAGCGAGAAGCTGGAGCGTTTTTTTAATCAAAATGACACCACTTTATTTGGATCTCATATATATATGTTGATAGCCTTTGGTCGTTTTATGAGAGCAAAAATTACACTTTTGAGAGCCTTTTGAGTTGCTTCTAAGCTAAGATATCAAGAACACTTTTTTATCTATCCAAACAACAAAACCCATCATTCTTGTATGCTTCATTCATCATCTAGCATGTTCTAGTTTGATTCTCATAGGGTTTTCATACTTGCTCACATGACTTGTAGTTAGAACATCTTTGCATCACTTCACATGTTTCTTTCTCTACAAGATTGCTCATTTATTACTTGACAAGGTTCAAGATTGCTCTTTTATGACTTGAATTAGTTTCAAGATTGTGTTATTATGTTTTGTGAGTTGTATTGTTGTAGATATTGCATATAGGACTTTGCTTGTCTGTTTTGTTATGTTATATGCTTGTCACTTAGTAAAATGATATCTAGGAATGTCTAACATGTTCATCCTTGCCTAGATAAGCTAAAATGTCTAACCTTGCATTTGAGCATCTTGAATATTGCACATATTCACACTAGGTTGTTTTATCTCTTCAATTAGAGTCAAGTCTTGTATTTGCCTTTTGGTAGTTTACAAGCATGAACTAGATTCACTTCTAAAGGCCTGTGGGTAGTAAAGACAGATCAGTAATCTTAGGTGTGATGCAGTCAACTTAGATTGTAATTGTATTTGCAAGTAGTGGATTGAGGTTTTTGTGTGGCTCACAAAACAGCCAGTGGTTTTTTTCCCGTGTGGGTTTCCACGTAAAAATCATTTGTTATTTACTTTCTGCATTTTCTACACTTGATTTTATTTGTTGACTAGTTGGGGTTGTTTTTGTAATCTTGATTAATCTCGAAAAATTGGTAAAAAAGGATTAAAATCTATTCACCCCCCCCCCCCCCCCTCTAGATTATGTTAGGACTTGTTAATATTTATTTTCAATTGGTATCAAAGCGGGTTCCTTAACATAATTAGGAGATCCCTTGCTCTTGTTAAAGTCCTTTGCATTTGTTTGCATTTCTTTTTTGCTTTTTGTGTGTTTTGCTTGTTTGTGTGTATTCATATTATTCTCACCCAAACACTATGAGTGGAAATGGTATTAGAGGTGAGGGTGCCTCTAGCACAAGACCTCCCTTGCTCACCGGAGTCAATTATGCATCATGGAAGGGCAAAATGGAAGCATATGCGTGCCAAATTCATGATCGGGCATTGATGGCGATTGAAGATGGGTACACGCCACCTATGATGACTCCTACGGGAGGTGGAGAAGAAGTTCCGAAGCCGAAGGCACAACGGACCCCCCAAGAGTTTGAGGCTTCGAAATGGAACAACAAAGCCATGCACGTAATTCTATGTGCCAAGGATGACAACCAATACAAACTCATCCAAACTACAAGGATAGCAAAGGAAGCTTGGGATATATTGGAGACGGCTCATGAAGGAACCGAGGTGGTAAAAGACTCCAAGCTTCAAGTCCTCCAAACACAATTTGAGACCATAAGGATGGAGGAGGATGAGTGCTTCAATGACTTTCAAGTGAAGCTTATGGATATAGTGAATCAAAGTCACCAACTTGGTGATCCCTATTCGGATAGAAGAATTAAGCAAAAGATAATGAGGTCACTTCTTTAGAGGTTTGAATCTAAGGTGGCAGCATTGGAAGAGAATAGTGATTACTCAAAGATGAAGCCAAGTGAAGTTATTGGAAGGCTTTTGGCCTATGAATCTAGGAAGGGTATTACATCTACACCTCCAAAGAAGCAAAAATGTCTTGCTTTGATGAGCATCAAGGTAGAAAAAGATGAAGAAGACTTGGATGAAGAAATTGCTTTGATGGCAAAGAAGTTCAAGCAATTTATGAGGTTTGAGAAGAAAGGGTTTGGCTCTAGGGGAAAGTTTGTGAAGAAAAAGGCTCCTTTCAAGAAAATGGAGCAAACTTAAAAGAAGGACCACAAGAAAGGTGTTCAATGCTATGAGTGTAGTGGCTTTGGACACATTGCTCTCGAATGTGCTAACTTGAAAAAGAAGAGAGGAAAAGCCATGGCGGTGACATGGAGTGATAGTGATGACCTAGAAGAGGAAGATAAGTCTTCGGATGATGATGAAGACCAAGTTGCCAACTTCATTGCTTTCTCATCTTCTTACAATAGCAATGAGGTTGTGAGTGACAAAGAAGAAGAAGAGGACAAGCAAGAAGAAAGTGACTCAAATGGTGAAAGCAACTCTTCTAGCTCAAATTTTGAGTTTGATAAAGAAATGGACTATGATGACTTCATAAGATTCTTTCATAACTCAAGATCGAAGAAGAAGAAGGAGATTCAAAAGTTGAAAGAGGAGAAGCTTGAATTGACTTCCAAGATAACTCATTTGAGCAAGGAAATGAGTAAAGCTAAAGAGATGTAAGAAGGTTTAAAGATGGAGCTAATCTTGGCCTAGAAGAATGTAGAAAGTTTAAGGAAAGAGCTCATAGAAGCAAGAGGGTTGATTGGTAAGATGACTTTCGGAACTGAGAAGCTTGACAAGATGCTTTATTGTGGGAAGAGTCCTTGTGACAAAAAGGGGTTAGGATATATGGAAGAAATGGAAGCCACACCTTTGAAGAAGACAACTTTTGTCAAGAGCAAAAAAGTTGAAAGTGTTCAAACCCCACAACAATCAACTAAGTGTGTTGAAGTTGGTGAATCCTCCAAGCATGGATTCCAACAAGAGCTCCACCACAAGCTAGAGCTCCTTAAGCTAGACCCCATAATCAAGACCTCTACAAGCAAGAGCTCCACCACAACCAAGACCTCCATAACAAAGGATCCCACAAGCTTAACATGGGGTCTTTCATGCCCAACCGAGGAGACATGTCAACCTTGCTCAACAACAAAGGAGAGAGTTGCCTCAACACCCAAGAGTAACTCATAATAGAAGGAGGCCACAAATGCTTGCATAAGGTTATGGTATGAATCCTTATTTCTCTCCTACTTGCCATTTTTGTGGAATTGAAGGCCACATTAGGCCTAATTGTTTTAAGTATATTAAATTGTGTAGAAGAGAAAGCATGATTGAGAAAAATATGCTTAGAAGAACCACAATGCATGCTCCTAGGAAATTTAGAGATAATGGACCCATGGCTCCTAGGAATAACCATGTTTCACCTAGGTTGAATAGAAATGATGAATACTATTGCTATATGGCCTAAGTTGCCTTGAAAGCCAATGCCTTCAACACTTGGTACCTTGATAGTAGGTGTTCTAGGCACATGACCAGAAACAAGAGTTTCTTTAAAACACTTGTAATGGAGGATGGTGGATTCGTCACCTTTGGTGATGGGTCTAAGAAAAAGGTTATAGGGAAAGGTAATATATCTATTCCTGGTTTGCCCTCCTTGCCCAATGCTCTTTATGTAGATGGCTTGCAAGCCAATCTTATTAGCATATCACACTTGAGTGATGAAGGGCTTTCGGTTATATTTGGCAAAATTGATTGCTCCATTCTTAAAGAAAATGGACAAGTTTTGTTGAAAGGAAAGAGATCAAGTGACAATTGTTATTGTCTTGAGTCAAATCTCATATCTTGTAACTTGTCCACTAGTGAGCAAGTTGAAGTATGGCACCAAAGACTTGGCCATATGAACTATAGGGACTTAAAAGTCCTTGATAGATCGAATGTTGTTAAATGCCTTCCTAAGCTTGGGAAAAAGTTTGAGGGTGTTTGTGGACCTTGCCAACAAGGCAAGCAAACTAAGAGTGTCCACAAGAAAGGCAAATACCTTTCCACCAAAGAACCATTGGAGCTTCTCCATATGGACTGTAAGATCCGCTATTTGTATTGGCTTGATTCCATTGCAAAATGCTCTATATTTGTATTAGTAGTTGCTTAAGTATTTCTTGGAAGAAAAGAGCCTCAAAGGTGAAGAAGCAACATCTTGTGCAAATATCGTCTTCAAGGGGAACATCGCTTACTTGGATGCTAAGGTATCAAGATTCCTCTTCCTCTTGCAAGGCGTTAGCGTACACACACACAATTCATACATGTGTGTCCCTGCATCGTTGTGCATCATTTATATAACACATTCACATGATTTTGCATGCTCATGCATTGTGCTCAAATGCTCATACATTTTAGAGTTGCATGTTCTAGGACTATGTCTAGGAAATGGCATTCATATGTGAACTTGTGTTTGTATGTTTGTGTTTCTTGTGTTTTGGACTTTTAATAGTGCTTAATTGATTCCTTATTGAGTCCCGGTCATTTCGGTTACTCATATGTCAAGTTTCGAGTCCAAACGATGTAGCTACGCTATTTTTCGTTCACATTCGTTGAGTTGTGTTCGTCGTCGTTTTCCGAGATGAATTCTCAACCATTTTTCAAAGTTTCATAGTCTTCGTCGTGCGTGAGGGAGTCACGGTTCGTAATCCGAAAATGGATTCGAATTCGGAGTTCGGATGCCCGAATACGGCTGAAGAACGTGAGAGGTGCGCGAGGAGATCGCTTGGCCAAAAGCCAAGCAAGGGGTGGCCACGTGTGGACCACGTGTGCCACACGGCCAGAGCTCCTCTCTGGCCACGTGTGGCACACGCTGGCCACACGTGGACTGGCCAAAGTCCCCCCAAAATTTGGACAAGTTTGCCCCTCATCTCCCTCCTCAAATGATCTCTCTTCCCTCCAATTTTTCACAACTTGAACAATCAAAATTCTGATCTTCTGCAGTTTTGTTCACGATTTTGATTTACTTACTTTGATCATAACTTCTTCATACGAACTCGAAATCGAGTGATTCAAATGCCAAAATTGTTGGTCTCGACGAGAGCTACAAACCCAAAGCATTTTCAGAGGCATTTGATTTCGTGATTTTTTGCAGCACTCTGATTTCCAGTACGAGGTCATTAGTTGTATGTGATACTTCTTCTCTTGCAATTTCATTTGATCATCTCTATGATTCTTTCTATTTGATTGTTGAAATATGTTGAGAAGTATGTTAGATCATATGCTAGGGTTGTATGATTGATTAGTTAATTGAGTTTAGCTTTGTGATTTCTCTTAAATACATTTTTGCTAAACTTGAGATTGATTGAAATTGATTCTAGAAATTGTTTCTATAATGTGCTTCATGTTATCTTCTAGGTTCAATTTCTTGATATAAGAACTAAGATGTTTGTGACATATATTGAATATCTTAATCTTGTTCTTATTGTTTTGACATGCTTTGATTTCTAGATAGATTTGTGATTGTGTGTTGATAGTATATTCTAGATTATCATTAAGCATGTTCATAGAGTGTGTTTGATCTACTTACTCTATTTGTGTGTGCTTGCATCATTTGCATCACCTAGATCATTGCCTTGTAATAGGTTGAAGTCTCTTGTCAAGGTGAGTGAAGCCTATTTGACTTGAGCAAGAAGACTTGGCTAGGAAAGGTTTCCGGATAGCCAAGCAAGAAGCCTTAGTTAGAATCAAGGTGATTCGGATAACTAAGCAAGAAGTCTTAGCAAGGAGTTTGTATACTCCGGATGGTTGAGCTAGGATAGCTTAACTAGGATCTCTTGATCTAGATTGCTAAGCAAAGAAATCTTCCTAGAGGCTTTTTAGTCTTGGATAGGAAGTTGCTCTCTAGAGGTGTGGGATACATCTTAGATAGAGAGTAGGCTAGGTAATTCACTAGGCCTTTGAGAGGTGATTAGGATTTGATAGCTTGAAGTGGATATCATAGTGTTGATAGCTTTGAGTGTGTAAGTTCTTTTCATATAGTGGATTTGCTTCGCCGGTGGTTGTGGATTCAACCCGTGGATGTTTCCTCTTTGAGGTTTTACCACGTAAAAACATTGTGTCTCATTTTTTGCTTTATATTTCCTTATCTTCCATATGTTCTCTTGTATTTATCCTTTTGTATATTGATGCTTACATGAATTGATTCATAATATACAATTGCTATATCATTACAAGTATTCATTTTCATTCTTATATTCCGCATCTTTTTGAATATTGGAAGAATTTGGGACTATACCTATTCACCCCCCCTCTAGGTATAAAACACTAAACTTTAAAGGGAATTTCATGGACCTTATGGGTCCCATTCAAACCGAAAGCTTAGGTGGTAGAAGGTACATACTTGTGGTTGTTGATGACTTCTCTAGGTTTACATGGACTTATTTCCTTAGGGAAAAGTTCGAAGCCTTTGAGAAATTTAAAATGCTTTGTGTCAAAATTCAAAATGAGAAAACTTCTCACATTAAAAGCATTAAGAAAATAAGAAGTGATCATGGGAAAGAGTTTGAAAATGCTAGCTTTGAGAATTTTTATAATAGCTTAGGCATTTCCCATGAATTTTCGGCCCCTAGGACTCCTCAACAAAATGGTGTTGTTGAGAGGAAGAATAGAGTCCTACAAGAGATGGCTCGTGTGATGTTGCTTAGTAACAAAGTCCCTAGAAATCTTTGGGTCGAAGCCATTAATACGGCTTGCTATATTAGGAATAGAGTATTCCTTAGGCCCGGGACTAAACAAACATCCTAAGAGTTATGGAAAGGTAGAAAACCAAATGTGAGCTACATCCACATCTTTGGAAGCAAGTGCTATATACTTAATGACCGTGATCAACTTGGCAAGTTTGATGCCAAGAGTGATGAGGGTATTTTTATTGGATATGCACTTAATAGCAAGGCCTATAGAGTTTTTAATCTAAAGACTCGAAGTGTGATGGAATCATCAAATATTGTCTTTGATGATTGTAGGCCCAAACATGATGACCATGAGGATGATGTTTATGAGAGTGATGACCTTCCGTTGAAAGAGTGTGGTGAGACTTCAAGTGGTGTGAAGTCAAACCAAGATGAAGAAGATGATTTGCCTCTTAATAGAGTTCCTCCTTTGGACTCTAATGAACCCGCTCCTTGGGTTAGGAAACTTCATGATAAGGATAATATCATTGGAGAAGTTAGAGAGGGTGTTAGGACTAGACGTCAAATACTAATCAAATTAGCTACACTTGTTACACCTCTCAAATAGAACCTAAAAATGTGGATGAGGCCTTGAATGATGAATATTGGGTTCTTGCCATGCAAGAAGAGCTAAACCAATTTGAGAGAAATGAGGTTTGGACTCTTGTTCTTAGACCTAAAAACACTAATGTCATAGGCACTAAATGGGTGTTTAGGACAAATCTGATGAGGATGGCAACATTGTGCAAAACAAGGCAAGGGTTGTTGCACAAGGGTACTCTCAAATTGAGGATATTGACTTTGAGGAGACTTTTGCTCCCGTTGCCTGCTTAGAGTCCATTAGGCTTCTCTTGTCCATTTCTTGTGTGTACAAGTTCAAATTACACCAAATGGATGTCAAGAGTGCCTTCCGCAATGGCTTATTGCATGAGGAAGTGTTTGTTGAGCAACCCAAGGGGTTTGTGGATCCACACCAACCCTCTCATGTCTATTGCCTCAAGAAGGCCTTATACGGGTTGAAACAAGCACCGAGGGCTTGGTATGAGTACCTCACTCTCTATCTTGTTGACAATAGCTACTCTAGGGGTAGTGTTGACAAGACCTTGTTCATCAAGTGCACTAAAGATGAGCTATTCATAGCTCAAATTTATGTTGATGACATTGTTTTTGGTTCCACCAACAACTTGAAAGTGCAACAATTTGTTGATGTCATGTCTCATGAGTTTGAGATGAGTATGGTTGGTGAACTAAATTACTTCATAGGCTTGCAAATTAAGCAAATGCATGATGGGATCTTCATATCCCAAGCTAAATATGTCAAGAGCCTAGTGAAGAAGTTTGGTCTTGAGAATGCCAAACATTGTGACACACCCATGAGCACCACCTTGAAACTTAGCAAAGATGCTAGTGGAAAGGATGTGGAGCAAAGTTTATATCGTGGCATGATAGGGAGCTTGCTTTACTTAACCGTAAGTAGGCCCGATATAGCATTTAGTGTTGGTGTGTGTGCTAGGTACCAAGCTAATCCCAAGGAATCTCACCTTGTTGCGGTAAAGAGGATCATTCGGTTTGTGAATGGTACCTCAAACCATGGGATTTGGTACTCTTTTGACACTAATCCTAACCTTGTTGGATTTAGTGATGCCGATTGGGCGGGAAATTGTGATGATAGGAAAAGTACATCCGGCGGTTGCTTTATCCTAGGAAACAATTTGGTTTCTTGGTTTTGTAAGAAACAAAACTCAATTTCTCTCTCCACGGCTGAGGCGGAATACATTGCCGCCGGTAGTGCTTGCACTCAATTGATGTGGATGAAACAAATGCTAGCCGACTATGGCTTGGAGCAAGGTACTCTCACTTTATTTTGCGATAACATGAGTGCCATAAACATTTCAAAAAATCCTGTCCAACATTCTAGAACTAAGCACATTGACATAAGACATCACTTCATAAGAGAGCTAGTTGAGAGTAAAACCATTGCATTGGAGCATGTGGGAACAAATGACCAACTAGCGGATTTGTTCACAAAGCCCTTAGACACTCTTAGATTTGGGAACCTTAGCAAGTCTATTGGGATTTGTCACTTGGGTTGAAGTGGTATGTCTTGACCCCATATGGGGAGCTTAAGCAAAGAGAGCAAAGTTGCATGAACATGCATTGTGCTACATTGAAATATTTTATGCCTCTTATTTAATTACTTGAGATGATTGGTTGTACATGCTTATATGTATTTTTCTTAATAAGTGTGATTTATTGACTTGCTTGCAAACCATGTCATATTTATGCTCAAACATGCATTTTTGGAATAGGAAATGTACTTTGGAAGTACTTGATGAATGACCTTTAATTGATTCCTATGACATGATGATTCTTTTTGTTGACATGCTTATAAGTGAAAAGTATGATATGCTTAATTGTTTTATCTTGAATGGAAAATATGTGTGCAAAAACAAACTTTGAGACTTCAATCAATAAGGACTTTTATATGCATAGTCTCTCCCTCTTTATTTGTAAAACAAGGCTACTATCATACGGGAATCTCACCCGGAAATATCAAATAAGGTGCAAAGTTACCCATGTCTTGTTTTGCTTATAAAGTTGGATATAGTTGCGTCTTGAAATTTGAGATGTCTAAACTATATATCCTTATCTTTTTCCATGCAAAGGGTGAAATTGGTTTGAATTCCTTTAGGAAACCCTTGTTGTTTGCTTTGCCAAATACCATTGCTTTTGTGCTTGAATGCAACATGTCTTGCATGCAAAGCATCCTTGTCACACATTTTTATTATAATAAAACTCCTTGAATCTCTCTTACTTAATTGAGTTGCATAAAATTGTTTATATGATTATGCATATGTTCTTGTGCTACAAGCTCTCATTGCTAAATGCTTATTTATTAGGGGAGACTCCCTTTGTCTATCTCATGACAAAAATGGGGAGTAAGGTTGGGGGAGAAATTTTTTTTTTGGCATTGCATCTAAGGGGAGTTGAGAGTGAGAGAGTTACCCATGTTGGGAGTTGATGCATTTAGGGGGAGTTGCATTGCATTGCATGATTACATTAATTGATTGTATTTTTTTCTTCTTTGGCAGTTGCAATTTCTTTTGTTCAAGCACCTCTCACACACTTGCTCTTGAAAGGTATATTTCTTGTTGATTGTGTGTAGGTTGGAATTTTCTACAAGCTTGGAAATGACTTGAAGATGTTCAAGACGTAGACTAGGGCTTAATTGTAATGTAGAAAATTTTATTGACCAACCATTTTTTTGTTTTTGTGAGGATGCTTGTGAATGGTGATTTTATCACGAAATAGCCAAAGGGGGAGATTGTAAGTGCCTCACTTTTGATTGGCTTATTTCGTTGACAAAATCACAATGGGGTTCAATCTTGTAAGGGTAGCTTAGGATTGAAGATTTTCCTCTAAATTGCTTAAGGACCTCATTGTGGATTTCAAGAGCGTCATGGATGGTAGCTACTTGATCTTGACTCTTTATTTGAAGAGATTTAGTTTGCACACACACACAACTCTAGTATGCATGTGTGATTAAACATTTTCTAGTATATGATATTCACTCACACACACTTGCACAGTTGCATGTGTTCTTTATGTGAGAAGCTGTATGAGAAGGCTCAGCCCTTCTCTACTGCGGTTGTGCCACTGCCTTGGTGAACCGCGGCACTCAAGCGATAGAAATGTGTTACCTATGTCACGGCACCTGTTGCGGTTGGTCAACTGCGACAGTCAAGCGACAACAATATTTCTGCTGTGCTGCAGTTATACTGCCGCGGTTGGATGACCGCGATAGTCGGGACCGCAGCAGTACGTCAGCGAGAAGCTGGAGCATTTTTTTAATCAAAATGACACCACTTTATTTGGATCTCATATATATATATATATGTTGATAGCCTTTGGTCGTTTTATGAGAGCAAAAATTACACTTTTGAGAGCCTTTTGAGTTGCTTCTAAGCTAAGGTATCAAGAACACTTTTTTATCTCTCCAAACATCAAAACCTATCATTCTTGTTTGCTTCATTCATCATCTAGCATGTTTTAGTTTGATTCTCATATGGTTTTCATACTTGCTCACATGACTTGTAGTTAGAACATCTTTGCATCACTTCACATGTTTCTTTCTCTACAAGATTGCTCATTTATTACTTGACAAGGTTCAAGATTGCTCTTTTATGACTTGAATTAGTTTCAAGATTGTGTTATTATGTTTTGTGAGTTATATTGTGGTAGATATTGCATATAGGACTTTGTTTGTCTGTTTTGTTATGTTATATGCATGTTACTTAGTAAAATGATATCTAGGAATGTCTAACATGTTCATCCTTGCCTAGATAAACTAAAATGTATAGCCTTGCATTTTGAGCATCTTGAATATTGCACATATTCACACTAGGTTGTTTTATCTCTTCAATTAGAGTCAAGTCTTGTATTTGCCTTTTGGTAGTTTGCAAGCATGAACTAGATTCACTTCTAAAGGCCTGTGGGTAGCAAAGACGGATTAGTTATCTTAGGTGTGATGCGGTCAACCTAGATTGTAATCGTATTTGCAAGTAGTGGATTGAGGTTCTTGTGTGGTGCACAAAACAGCCCGTGGTTTTTTCCCCGTGTGGGTTTCCACGTAAAAATCATGTGTTATTTACTTTCTGCATTCTCTACACTTGATTTTATTTGTTGACTAGTTGGGGTTGTTGTTGTAATCTTGATTAATCTCGAAAAATTGGTAAAAAGGGATTAAAATCTATTCACCCCCCTTCTAGATTATATTAGGATTCGTTAATATTAAAGGGATTGAGCCAGAACACGACATTAAGACCGCGGCACAGGTCAATTATGTTTTCCAAACCTTAGTGGTTGATATTGTATAGGCATGTGCTGAATGATCAACTTGCAAAGGCCATAACTTCCTCCTCAGATCGAACCACGATGAGATCGACATATATTTAGGAAGCCCCAGACGACTAGTTTCCAGAACATTTGATGGATTACAATTCCAGGCTTTCTAGAGAAAGTTATACCTATTTGAATGACTGGTGCGTGAAGCTGAAAATTCCACCAGTGTTCATGGTGACTGAACTCACTCACCTCACCCACTTGCCTCAACCTCTGCCCAAACTTCACAAAAGCCATGGCGAGTGAACCACTCGCCTCAACTACTCGCCTTGATGTCTAAAAAATGGGAAAATTGTCCTTTCAAGCCTAAATTCGTCCCCAAACTTACCCTAACTATAAATACACCACTTTGCCTCTTCTCTCATCAGAGACCCACAAAATTCTTCACCTCTCTTCACCCCATCTTCATCTTCTTCACAAACCAAGAGAGAGAAAAGCTTCCAAAGCTCTCATGGAGGTTTTTCTCCATGGGAAGCTCACTATCACCACTTTCTACCCATCATCCACCATTTTTTAGAGTTAATTGCTAGGAGATAGGAGTGGTCTAAGACCAATTTCGAGCTAGGGATTCATAGAGCTCTTGGAGGGATTCCTTCAAGGGTTGTCTCCTTAAAACTCATTCTCTTTGTATTTCATGTTTTCTTGATTTTGTAATCCCCACTTGGGAAATATTGTAAACTAATATTTGTGCTCATTTATGTGATGATTGTTTATAAATCCATTTGGGTTTTGATTTATTCTTGTTAGTATTGCATAATCTTTTATCTTGATATGCAAGTGTGTGGAGATTGAAAATTGATATGTGTTCATGGCTGGGATTAGGAGTAGATTAACTTAAATTTAGGAGTAGTTGTAATCAAATATCCTATTTGTGTATATATGTCTTTGGAAGGTCGAAATGCCTTGTTTTGATGGGTTTGAGTGTATGTGGGTTAGGATTGTACCTCCATGGATGGCCTTCTGGGTATAGTCTTGACCACTTAGCTCTAAAAGAATGGATGAAACTTGTTTTATAGATGGCCGTGCCAGAATGGGTTTTGGCTTATGTTCATATGCTTAATGGTAGGAACTTGAAGCACAATTGCTCTAGCCATGACCTTTAGGGAGTGATTTGTGTTTGGGAATCTCTTAATTGGGAGAATAAGCCCATAACTTGAATTGGATGAACTTAAAGCTTAACAACCACTATTTGTGCACTTATGTATGGTAAACCTATTGAACCTTGTGTGATCATTATCATACATCTCTCCAAACCACCCTTTATTATTTGTCTCTTTAAACACCATTCTCACCCCTCCATATTCTCTTTGTTTTTATTTGCATTCTTTACTTTACATTTCCACACATACCACACCGCAATATGCATACACCTCACACACACCATTCTCACCACATCCGTATTCTATTTACATTGCTTTAAACAAAATCTAGAACTCAAAATGGTTGATGGGCACCACCTCCCTATGGAATGATACCCTCGCTTACCGCTTTATTAGTCCTTTGCTAGTTAGAGCACATTGCGTAGGAACTTCTAAATATAAATAATCTTTTGATAATTGCAATTTGGTATCCATACAAAAATCGAGCTATCAATTTGTGTGAAAAAGTTTAAATTCAAGAAATCATATTTTTTTATTGAAGGGTACTATTATTGAAAGAGTGGAGTACCATCCAACAAAACATGAAATGACCCTGATACAACTCCAGGCCCAGAAACAGAAAGATGCACAAACAACCCAAAGGCCACAATAGAAACAGCTACAGCATGACACAAAACAGCACAATAAACAAACAACTTAATAAATAAATAAAAAAAGCACACCTGCTTTCAAGCATTAGAATTGAAAGCAGTAATTGTCAAATACATTAGAAACATCAACAACTCCAGGACAGTAGCTCATCTCCTCCACCAGAACCTCTCTTCGCAAGAATGTCGACAACCAAATTTGAGAACCTATAATTGAAAGTCATCCTAGCTTGGCCAATAGTATTAAGGTTGCTGCATATGCCAAATATGAGGTTTACATGTTTGCTTCACCTATCCTTTCCCTATTAATCCATGAGACATCCACATTTGAATCACTTACAAAAGTGATATCTTTACCCCACATTTCTGAGTTTGCTGCACATAACTCAATTGCTCTCTGTATAGCCAAAAATTCTAAAGTAAGTGCATCTCGGTTGCCCACATTGGCTGAGAAAATGCAGATTAATTTTCCATTCTGGTCTCTAAGAACTCCCCCAATTCCAGCTTGCCCATCTTTTGCCGATCCGTTAATATTAAATTTGAGAGAATTAGGATTAGGAGGACATCGAACCTTAAACTTTCAATAAATGGCAACAAAATATGTTTAATGAGTACAAGCCATAAATGAAGACAAGTAAATGTAAAGATAGAAAGGATTAGAGTAAACTAATGTGAAGAACTCCTCCTCTCTTGCTTGGTTGTGCTAGGTTTCTTCTCTCTTTCACTTCTTTTGCTCTAAGGTGTGATTTTTATGGTAGATTTAGGTAAGGAAATGAGGTGGTGAAGTGAGATTTGGGTTTAGATGGTGATTTGATGGAGATTTTGGGTGATTTAGTGAAGGATTTTGTTGAATGGTTGGTTTTTAGATGTTTTGGAGTGATATGGGAGTGTTTGGAGCTCAAGGGTCATGCAAGAGGTGAGGTGAAAAGAAAAAAAATTGGGTATTTATATGTTTGGAAATAAGGAACGAAACTCTAGGCATTCTTTCAAGATAATGGCCTAGCCGCTGTTCACTCATTGTACGTAGGGCAGGTGTACAATGGTTCTTCATTTTGTGCTGAATAGTGGTTTTTCAGCGAGCAAGGAGCGGTGGCCTGCTGGAGTTGAAACTGCTATTCACCCGCTGTTCGTAGGGCGGGTGAACAGTGGGTCTTCTGATTTTTGTCTTCCAATCGTTGTTCGAAGGGTCATTTGGAGGCGAGTGAGAAGCGGTGATCCTCTAGAGTAAATACGTTGTTCACCCGTTGTACGAAAGCCAGGTGTACAGCGGTTTTGCCTTCTAATTCTCCAATAATTCTAGATTTGCCCCAAACTTCTTCTTTCTTCGGAAAAATGCACCTAGAAGCTAAGAAACATGCACAAACATTTTTTAAGCGTTAAATACTTTGTTTTACTCAGAAAACGGATGCAAAAGGATAGGAAACGGGGCTACACTAACTGTAGAAATAGGTATTATCACTTACATCTCAAATTGATCTCAAAATTTGTATCCAATCTCTAAACACTCAGATTCAACCATGAAAAAAATAACATCATCACTGACCAATCTTCTCTGCTTGCTTAAAAATCTCTCATCAATCATCGTCACTCATGATCCCAAAAATATATCTTGGCTTCAAACTGGTCATGTTCTGCTTCAACAGTCAATATGCAACTGGACAGGGGTTTCTTAGGTAACACGCTAACGTAGAGTCACAGCATTGGACTTCTCTAACATGGGTTTTACAGGAACCATCCTTCAAAATGCATAGCAAATGCCTTTACAACACAGTTTTGACTATTAGAAAATTTGTTATCTGAAATGTCCAAAAGATAGAAATGATAATAATAGCCTCGATTTAAAATTGAGAAGGAAAAAATGGGGTTTAATAATGGAAATAAGCATGATCATGGATGTACATAGTCTGTATATAAATATATATTGAAATCTGACACCAACTAGTCAGGATTCTATAGGGAATTACAGTGATTAAACATTATATGTACCGTCAGAATATCTACTTCCTCAATACATGGGAGAAATATCTTCACACATGCAAGGTAAATGTATATATTAAATAACAATTCTTTTAATAATCAACTGAATATCTGTTAAATTTTAGAAAGTTGGACCGTTAATGGTTGGCAACATTTTGGTTAAACATAATGAGTATTGCAAAGGAAATTACCTCAATAAAGAAAGAGTAATGCTAGACGTCCCAATTTTTTTTTCCTAAATTTTGTCTCAAATAATGTGGCACATGAGGTGTCAACATCATATCAGTTACCATATAATCTCATGATTTATAAGATGCTGACACCTCACGTGCCACATTATTTGGGACAGAATTTGGGAAAAAAATTTGGGATGTCTAGCATTACATTGATGATAATATCCCAACCTGAGTGCTAACATTTGCTCCATGGAAGGTCACATAACGTCTTTAATTGTTCAAACATTTAATCACATAATTGTTGCAATTTTAAAAAATCACAATAATCAAAGTTCAAAACACCCTATCAACTTCGATTATTCACAAATGGAAGTACTACCTCCGTTGTACCTGAACCAATCTTTCCGGAAGCTCTAACCTCGATCCTGTTCTTCCTGATTTTTGAGAAACGAAATTGAAAACAAATCACTGGTTACAACATAAAGAACAAATAGTAATAGTAGCTTCGAAAAACAAAAACATAAGTCCTCTTAAAAAAAATAATAAAAAAATAAACTCACACTATGGTGATAGGCTTGAGAACACTGTAGAAGGACTCAATAACACCAGCTGATCCTCCACGAATCTTCGAACACATCAAAAAATTAAGTTAGAATAAAAACGAAAACGGTACCAAAATAAATTCAAAGTCTCTTATTAGAGCTTCTTGATCGAATTCAGACCTGCAAGTTGGCGGATCTGTTGATGTTGAGGAAGACCCCGTTGTGAGAAATTGAAGAAGACGACTTTATTATGATTTTACCATCAAGACGTTCCTGAAATTCCAATAATCATTCTAAACAACGTCGTTTTGTAGAGAAAGAGGGAAGATACGTGTATAAAAGAGAAAGAAATACGTACAGAATGACGATATATACGGTTTGATCGGGAAAGCTTGAGCTCCACATTTGACATTTTTGAAAACAAAAGAGCTCGAAACTAAAGCAGTGAACAAACGAAGTAACAAACTCAATATCGTCTTCACAGATGACCACTGTATTTGGTTTTATTGAAATCAATTTTAATAAAAATTCAGGTCAATTATCATTTTGCTCCCTATCTTTTTTTAAGTATCATTTGTTACTTAATTTTCTTTTTAATTCACATGCTCCTTAAATTATCTATGTTGATTACTCAATTTATCCTTTAAATTAATATTTTGACTATCAAACAAGACATATCAGATCCTAGAGATCTAGTATTAAAGCAAGAACATGTTACATGTTTACCGTTTCAAGGGCAATCTAGGTATATTAAACATGACTGGACAGTATATTAACCGTATTTTATAAAAAAAATTCAGTCCATTTTAAAAATTACAAAACAAATATCCTTATAACTTTATTTTATTTTATTTTTAAGGTTTTTCTTTACCAAATGTGAAATCTGGACAAAAAACACATGAAATCGTAAAATCTTTGAAAAAATCATGAAATGTTGAAAAAATAAAAGAGTGAAATGTGATGAAACAAAATCTTGAAAAAGTTTCGATACCATAACAAACAAAACAATAGTGGAAAAGTTCTCTTATATATATATATAATATTACACTTTACAATATAATGGTTTTTTTTTAAAAAAAAAGGGAAGACTTGAACTTACAATATATAGAGCAGGTATAAGGGATTTACTACTGAAACAACATCATGATCGTAATTATTTTTCTTCTAATGAAGTTAAAAAAAAAAAAAAAAACATATATAGAGTTACTAACTTACAAGTAGAAGCTATTTTTGTAAGCAAAACTAATGGGATCTAATTACTACATGTAGAAAAATCGTCAATTACGTACGTACATAGGATGTGAATCATAAGACATTAACTCTTTAATTAATAAATACATGTGAAGGTGAAATTGTACAAGAACAGAAGTGAAAATTTTGAAATTCAGATTTTACTATCACACCAACATTACAACAGTGTATTATATATGGGAGCTGATATTGACACTCATAAATATGATAACCACACCCATATTTTAATAAAAAATTTAATTACAAAAATATCCCAATAGGAATTTACCAATAAGGACAAATTAGTTCATTAAAAATAAATAAAAAATCTATGTGCACTCATTAATTACACCTATATCTTCAACTATATCACTTTATTTATTTTTTATTTTTTTTAAAAAAAACCCTAATTCAACCCTAATTCTATTTTTTTTTTTAAACCGCAAAACTTCTTTTTTTTTGAAACGATTGCCAATATATTTCGAAAGACAAAGAGAAAACAACACCAAGCCACAACAACAAAGGCTAAAAAACGAAAAAACAGAAAAACAAACGCAGAAAGCTATAGCACCAAGACACCTAATGACCTCCAAAAACAAACCAAAACAAAGAAAAAGTTAGTAGAACAGAGCACAACAGAGTACATTAATAATCTATGAAGAATATATATATATATATATGTTTTCTAATGATGGTTCTGTTACTAGTGTAATAGTGTAATTTTGTTTTCCTCTGTTAAAGAACAAATAGCGGGGTTTTACTTCGGAGGAAAGCTTGATAGCTGAAAGCCTTGATATTACTCTTAATATTTCTTTTTCTTTTTTATTTATTTTCGTAAAGAAAAAATAGTAGGACTTTAATTTTCATAGTTGCACGCTCAAGCACTTTTATTCATATAATAAATATCATAAGCATGCCTTAGGTAAATACACAACCTGAAATTGGCCTGAAGTAGAGATTCTCATAATTTAAGAATTTAAGAATTCCCGAGACTGTGTTTTCGAGCATGGAGAACGTAAAAATTTATCATTTGTAAAATTGGGTGTATTAATAACTTATCAGGGTTTATAAATAAATTGTATTAAAATAAAAACATTCATTTAAATAAGGGTACTATTGGCATTAAGATGGGTGTTTATAGTAATGTTTTAATTTAAAATTTTAGACATGTGTTTACTTATAAATATGGGTGTGTTTATCATATTTATGGGTGTCAATAGCCGTACCCTATAAATATTAATAAAATAATTTTACTTTGCGTGACATATTTTAAGTATCATTAAAAGTGTTGTTATGGGTCATAAATGAAGCTCTTTTGATATTTATGGTGACATTATACTTTTGTAACAAAAAAGTAGCTTTTGGTGACAAACGATGAGGTGGAGACACTTGTTTGGGTGTCGCTAAAATCATTTGACGACGTAGAGTTAAGAGAATTGGTGACGTCTAGATGATGTTGTAGAAAAGCATTTTTCTTGTAGTAAATTAGCTGGTTAGAGCGTGTGGCTTTTAACTATAAGATTGTAGTTTGAAGAGCGTGTGGATTTTAACCAGTTTATCTAATACGGCAAACCTCAGGGGGGAAATGATAATTTCCCTTTAAATAAGGGTACTCTTGGCATTATAAGGGTGTTTATACTAATGTTTTAATTTTAAATTTTAGACATGTATATGCTTATAAATAAGGGTGTGGTTATCATATTTATGGGTGTCAATATCCGTACCCAAAAGTTAATTGAAATGCTAAATTAAATAGTCTACTAATTCTTTATATTCTTGAACCAAACTGATAATTTTAAGCAAGAATGATTTTGATATGTTCCTATTAAATTAGATTACATAATAATTCACCTGGCTAATTGAGAATTAGCCCTAAGAAAATTATTATAATTCAGGAGAATTAAACATTGAGAATCAATGTTTCTTGGGATGATGCAACAATATTTGAAGCCTCCTTGAAGCTTTGAGCATGCAAGGTGAAATCCTTAGTAGCCTGGTGATCATCGGAGATCATCTTCACTCTATAGTCTCCATGGAATAGGGAGGCCTTAAAGAAGCCGTTAGCGTCGGTCGTACCGGCAGTTGCAGCTGCCTTAGAACCCCACTCTTTCAAGAGTTTGTCTACAACAACCCCAGTTGGCAAGTTCTTGAAATTGTTGTCTGTTAAACACATCCTGTAGCACCCTCCTGCACTCTATGCTGACCAAATTACTATTCCATTCACTTTTGGTTGAGAATATGCCTCCCTCAACACCTGTTCCAAATACTTTGCCTACATAAATAAGCTTAATTATTGCTTGGAAGAAGAATTCATAATATCATCAAGCAAACAAACATGAAATTAGCCTTCTTATAAGCAAGAACGTAAATATCGGTTTCAATAAAAAAGCTTAATTATTGCATTTTCATTGAAAATATCACCGTGAAAAAGCTTAATGTTCGGAAGAAGAATTCATAATATCATCAAGCAAACAAACTTGAAATTAACCTTTCATAAGCAAGAAAGTAAATATCGGTTTTCAGTGAAAATACCGAGGGTTCAAATTTTTGGAATTACGAAGAAATATCCAAACTATTGTTAATATCCTCAAATTATTGATATTTACTTTCTTACTCATAGAGCCTTACCTGACTTGGGCCGCTTTGAACAGCCACTTCAGTAAGCCAAATCGGCAATCCTGTTGCAGTTAGGGTATCGATAGTAGACCTTATATAAGGAAGGTTTGGTGTATTAAAATGGCCCTTAAGTCCGATTGACATCTTCGCATTGGCAATGCCTGGATATTTCTGGATTTCCCTCAGCTTTTCAAGGTACTTATCCGACGCAGATTGCTTGTCTCCTCTCTCCTCTCTCCTATATAGTATTGTAATCATTCATGAATAATGTGGTTGCTCTATCTAATGTGTGAGCATTGCTGTAGATAACCGCTGAAAATTTTGTACCCAGCTTGCTTTCAAAGAAGTTCCAATGCAAATTCTCATTAACAACATCCCAAGCAATGACTTGTCCCTTGTACTTTGACATTATTGAAGTTATCCTCTTATTGATTGCCTTCCAAAGATCGATTGGAGATAGCGAATTGAGTCATCCAGGCTGGTATTTTGGATCGTCCCAGAAGATGTTGTGACCTAGGATTGCTATATTGTGTTGTTTTGCGAAGTTGATCATCGCATCTGGGATAGAGTAGTCTTCGTGGCCAAGGGATGGTTCGGTGCTATACCACTTCATTTCGTTTTCAAATGTAGTGACTTTGAACCTTGAGGTGAACCAGTTTTGGTAGGCTAGGTTGTTGAGGATATTCTTGTTCATTGCACAACCAAAAGGGAAGCTTGGTGACTTTTGTTCAATGGAGATTGTTGCGTTTCGAACAGGGTTGCCTTGTTTGTCGACTGTTTGGATTCTTACATTTGTTTTACGGACCTGCCAATGATCCAACATGTTAGTTTGTTTGATCGATAAACTTTTTAAAGATTTAGCTAATACTCAACATAGTATATTTGTATAGTTACAGGGTAGTTATGAGATTGATATACATATATTTTTTTTTCAAACTTTTGATTTTTGTGTACCATTGGATTAGAATTCAATGACTAATAACTTTTTTTTTTTTTACAATATCTATTTATCCGAGACGAAGTATTTTTCTACTGACTTGGGAGTCATTTGCCCAAACCCCAAGCTCGTACATCTAGCAACTAGGCTATGCCCTTGTTGGCTTCAACAACTAATAACTATCTCTATAACTACACAAAATATGTATAGCAGCATAATCCTTCTTCAATTTTTTAAAGAAACTTTTGATTAAAATTCGATGGATATTTGACTATCAATAACTTTATAAATTGTAGTTTTTAAAGAAACATAGAAAAATAAGTGAAGATACCTTGTCGATGCTTTGTTGTTGATGAGAGCTCCATTCTTCTTGAGTGAATGGTTGCATCGACAAGCTATCAACCCAAATCTCAACCGAGGTGTTCTTGCTCTGAAAAGATTGCAATCAACTATTAGATGATCTAAACCAATAATCAATCAATTAATATTAATATACAATATTGTGAACATATGAAAACAAACAAACACACACACACACACACACACCTCAAAATAGAGCTCAACAGGCCCTGATGCGTCAACTATGAGGCCACCTTTGAGCATGGATCAACAATTGGCCTCAGCAACAATAGCACCGGCATCTGTGAAATCGTTTCTTGTTTTGAAAACGGCTGATACTGCAGCAACCCCTTTACTCACTTGAATCCAAGCTGCAGTAACACACCCATATATATGTAATACACAATTCAAGTTATAAAACAAAACCCGGTATTGATGTTAATATACACACAAATAAATAATTATAAGTTCCTTCTCTGGTCAGGACGGTCCTGAACAAAATTTATAGACCGTAACATTTCAAAAGTAAATAAGTTATATGTAAGACAATCAGTATGTTTAGTAATAATGTCACCAATCTTCAGTTTATATACATCTTCAAATCATTTTTTTTTTTTTTGAAATGTTAATTAACCTGTCCAACTAGCTATGAACTGAGGCTCCTGATCCTAATGAATCGGTAATAATTATTAATGTTGGATAAAGTAAAGATAGGAAAAGCGAAATGAATGAAATACCAGAGAATGTGTAAAGCATGTTTTTTCTCAAGTAAAGCTTTTGCGAGATACTATCATATGGTTGGCTTCTGCTATGAGCCACCAAGAATTTGTTGCCTCTTGATTCTCTATGTTGGATTTTAGCTTTTCCAAATGTAGACCATCCTTTCAACCCATGATTCAGCTCTGGGTTTACGATGATTCCTCCACCGTATTGAGGTTTATGAGGGTCCGCCAAACACTAAAATTTGTATGAGAAGAATAAAATCAACAAAATATATAACTAGAAGTTATTATATAGCTCCTTAAATTTCAGGACATAATTAAGTTATGTACCAATTCCACAACATTACATGAAACTAACAGTTTCGGTCTTGAAATTCTTTTTCAATATTGAAGATAAATAACAAAAAACAATAATAATAAATTAATTAACTTGATAGTGGCTAAGTAATCATAGGACAAAGCATGAGCTTCAAAACCTGCAAGATAGTAGATTTAATTTTTAGTTATAATTAAGTTTGTAAAGTTTTATGCAGTTACAAAAAAATTACTAAAAACTAAAACAGATTAACGTGTACATACATATAGAGAGTCATCAATCTAATATAGACATAGAAACTTTTTCAAAATTCGAATAAAAATTCTCATTTGTCTGATGCATTTGATGATTATATTTATTTGTATTCTTCTATTATCTGTTTATGCAAAACAATAATAAAAAAAAATGAAATAGTGTTAGCTTTTTGATCCATTTTACTGGTTAAGAATTCAAGGTTCAAAGTTTAACCAATTTCAAACTATTGGATTAAAATAAAGTTGAGGTTGATCTAACAGTAAGTATCTCACAACCCAAATCAATGAGATTGTAGGTTCAAGTTATATTATCCAACTCTAAACAAAAAGTTGAAAAATAAAGATATTGGAATTTTAACTGAACACTGATTCCATGGAATTCACAATAAAGTGTCTAATATTTTCGTTAAATCACATAAATTTCTGTTTGGTTCACAAGTTGTATACTAATGTTTTGGTCAACAATAAAATAAAATGAGTGGCCGCACTATAATCAGTATATGGATGGATGAAAAACAAAAATTAATAAAGAGTTAGGACAATCCTGATAACTGTTCATATAGCCGAATGTGAATGAAATTAATATGAGACTCTATTCAAAACATGTATTTAATCCTTGCAAGCCATGATCAGAAGTCATGTTGAATAAATTATGGCAAAAGTGTTCTGTCTTCGAGGATTAAATACATTTTCTTTCGAAATCATTTCATCATTTAACAATTATTCAATTGTTATAACTTATAATTAAATAATTGAAAATAACAAGAACACAATAATGTAAACTCAAAATAATAAGAGAAGACAAAAAAACAATGGCTCCAAAGAGAAGATATTATTTCATTCCTCACGTATTCTTATCAAGTCACACATATCAAGATGAAGAATTTCCTATTTATAGCCTCACAAATTTTTATCATAAAAAATTGTACAATAATTGATATAAATTACCATAACTAATATAAATTATAATATAAATGGATAATAAATCCTTTGAGTGTTACATGAGAGTTCGAGAGAGGGTAAGTTTGACTTATTAGTGTAGGCATAATATCCATGCACATTGAATTATATTAGGGTAAGTTTGACTTATTATGTTTGTAAATTTCGATAAAAAGACAAAATGTTCATATCCAATTGTAAAAAAAAAAAAAAAAAAAAAATAAATCTAGAGAAACTTGGGGAAGAAAATACCTGAAGAAAAGAGAGTACACATCATGACCATCAGAAGTAGATTATTGTTACTCTCCCTAATTGTCATCATATTCTTTTTAGTCATCCAATCCAAAACTAAGAACATATACACACAAACAATTATCAGCAAGAGAGAGAGAGAGGAGCCAGTTGAGATTTAAAAGGATGAATAAAAGACAAATGGTATTACACTATTTTATATACAAATGTAAAAAATAATTATCAGCAATAATTATGGCAGAATTTCATAATATTAATACTGTTAATACCATAAATAGATAACAATCATTTATGGCCTCTATTTCTTTTTTGTTGGTTTTTTACTGTTCTGTTGGTTTTTGCTGTTTTTTTTTTTAATATTTTTTTTTGGTTATTTTGGTTGCTTTCTCATTTTGTGGCATTTTTGTTGTTAGGGATTGTCGTGCGTGTGGCACCCTTGGTTTTTACTTGTTGTATTTTGTTTGCTTTGTTCAATACAGTTAGCTGTTAAAAAAAAAAAACCAATCATTTATATATATAGTCTCGATCTTGTCAGTGTGCACAGATATAACTTCATGAGGATATTGAATGTAAGCCACTCATTGTGGAGAAGCATGCATTCACATTCGAGTCAAAGCATGTAAAACTTGTGACTCACATTCAATATCTTTATGAAGTTATATCAGTGTTCATTGACTTGAATATATATATATATATACAAATTAGTTTAGGTAATGTGAATTCATTGCCTCTTTCTACAAAATATATATAGAAAATTATGATTAGTTTTCTTTAAAAATAGACTGACCTAATCTACAAAAGATCATATGATGAACAATCCTTAGGCAATATCCATATATATAGAGAGACAGAGACAGAGAGAGAGAGTTATAATCCCAAATCAGTTGGAATACTAAAAAGTACTTCAATTTTTTAAAGATGGAATGTTAAAAAAGGAAAATAAAATAAGTAAATAAAATGACATTTTAGAGCATCTCCAATGCAAAAATGGCTTGCATACAAATAATTGTTAATATGTTAACAATGTCTTGCTTCCTATGTGGCATAAAATATATTTGATAAACAATCAATTTAAAACTTGGTCTCCAATGCTTATGTCTAGAACAAAAATTTTTTAATGACATGCCCAATTTTTTTTTCTATTGTTTAAATACTTTATTTTCTTACTAAAAATAGATGAAAAATTAATGTCAGTTTTAAATACTTGTTGAGTCAACCGAAAAAATAATTGTGCAACAGTCTGTTTGAAAGTAGACGGTCATGTTGACAATGTCTAATATTTTTTTTGTCACGTCAGCTTGAGGTTGAATATACATGGCTGAATTGGAGAAATATTTATTAATAGAATGTCTATTAATCATATGTGGCATCTTTTTTTTTTTTCAACAACCCACTCTTGCATTGGAGATACCCCCAATGCAAAAGTGGCTTGCATTCCAATAATCGTTGACATGACAACAATGTCAAGAGACTTGATTCCTATGTGGAGTAAAAATAGACTTGATAGAAAATCAACTCAAAAGTTGGTCTCTAATGCTTCGGTCTATAACACAATTTTTTTTAATAACGTGTCCATTTTTTTTTTCATGTTTATTTTTTATTTTATTTCCTTACCAAAAATAGATGGAAAATTAATGTCAATTTTAAATACTTGTTAAGTCAACCTAAAAAAAATAGTTGTGTAATAGATCATCTAAAAGTAGACGGTCATATTAAAAATGTCTAATATTTATTTTTCCACATCAGCTTAAGGTTGAATATGCATGGCTGCATTGGAGAAAAATTTATTAGCATAATGTTTATTAATCCTACGTGACATTTTTTTTTTTCATAAGCCACTTTTGCATTGGAGATGCTCTTATGTTCCTTTGAGTGCATATTTTGTAAATGGACATTGCATGTATATAATTAATGAATTTTGAAGATATCGGAATGATTGAGGAGACAAATCGTAACCCTAGATAAACAAAATTATAATAAAAAATAATTATGCTTATTTCTTAAACGCCATTCTTCTTCTTCACCGTTCATCTTCTTCATCCAAAAACACAAACATTAAAAATTATTTAAAAAGTATAGAGAAAAAAATATATATAATAGAGATTCTCCATGGAGGAGATGTGATTCTAGATCTTCTCCATTTTCTTAAGAGATCTGAAACAAAAATCTTTATTAATGAAGAATCATGATCTTCTTTTTGGAGAAGATCTAGAACCAAATTATCAATTAATAGAGATATTCCATCTCCATTAATGGAGATTTTAGATTTCCCACTACTACAATGCAAAAGAAATTGGTTGTTTTACATGGAAAATATCGGTTTTTCAAATTTTTAAAACCGATGTCTATTTGAGTGATTTAGAAAAAAACATGCTAAAGACATCGGTTTTTAACCGATGTAAAAACATGCGAAAACTCATCGGTTATATATAAAACCAATTTAAAAACCTCGACGTAATATTGATGAATTACAAAAATTAATCGTCATTATGAGGAATTGAACTTGAAACCTCAAAGTTAAAGTGGTAAGCCTTTACCGACTGACTACAAGAATGGATGTGTTTACAATTGCACAATATTTATATATAACCTATATGAATTGTTAGAAATAAAAAAAAAAATAAAATAAAAAAAAAATAAAAAAAAACTTGTTTGATAAATTTAAATTTACTCAACTAATCAAAATTCTAATTTCTACTACAAACATATATTAAAAAAAAAAATTATTGGTGGGCTTATTTTTCATTTCATGTTTTGTGTCGTTTTGCATGTGTTCTACTGGAGATATTTTTGTTCAAACTTTTTCCTTAAAACAGTATCTTTTGGCAACGAAATAAATTTTTTCATCCAAGTAAGGTTCTTCAATTTTTCGATACGAATCCAACGGTATAAAGAACGTAAAATTTTGGACAGTATTTTGAAAGTCATTATCAATTATTTAGTCAAAGGTCATAAGCGATTGAAGATATTTTTGTGCAAACTTTTTCCCTAAAACTATATCTTTTAGCAGGGAAATAATTTTTTTTGTCCATGTTGGATTCTTCAATTTTTCAATACAAATCCAACGGTATAAAGAACGTAAAATTTTGGACAGTATTTTGAAAGTCATGATCAATTATTCAGTCAAAGGTCAGAGGCGATTGAAGATATTTTTGTTCAAACTTTTTCCTTAAAACTGTATCTTTTGGCAACGAAATAAATATTTTCGTCCCAGTAAGGTTCTTCAATTTTTCGATACGAATCCAACGGTATAAAGAATGTAAAATTTTGGGCAGTATTTTGAAAGTTATGATCAATTATTCAGTTATAGGTTAGAAGCGATTGAAGATGATCAATTTTTATGCAAATGTTTTCCTTAAAACTATATCTTTTGGAAAAGAAATAATTTTTTTTTGTCCATGTTGGGTTCTTTAATTTTTCGATACGAATCTAATGGTATAAAGAACATAAAATTTTGGATGATTTTAGAAAGTTATGATCAATTATTCAGTCAAAGGTCAGAAACGATCGGAGATGATCAATTTTTGTGAAAACTTTATCCTTAAAACTGTATCTTTTGGCAAAGAAATAAATTTTTCTGTCCATTCTAGGTTCTTCAATTTTTCATTATGAATCTAACGGTATAAAGAACATAAAATTCTAGGTGGTATTTTGAAAGTTATGATCACTTATTCAATCAAAGGTCAAAAGCAATGCGAATCCACGAGTGAGATGTTTTCATTGCTCATTTTTACACTTTTCCAAATCAATTTTTGTAATATTAATGAACAAAAAGTGTTTGTTTGCATGTCTACTTTCTTGCATCAAAATGTTATAAAATAACTTTCAGTATTTTTAGAGATACGCACTTGAATGTGGACATAGGTCAGATTTAAATTTCAGCAAAATTTTGCTTTTGAATCCAAATCGGTTTTCCCAAAAATTGTTGTCTTTTCAAACCGAAATATTTAAGATATCAGTTTTAATGGAAACCAATTTCTTATCGGAAAAAAAAAAACCATATCGGTTTTTCCAAAAATGATTGTCTTTTCAAACGGTAATATTTAAGAAATCGGTTTTAAGGAAAACCGATTTCTTATTGGAAAATAAATCTATATTGGTTTTCCCATAAACCGTTTTCTTTTTAAAACCACAATATTTAAGAAATCGGTTTTTATAAAAACGGATTTCAAAAAGTTTTTTTAAATCAGTTATCTAATAACCGATGTCTTCTTACATTTTTGTAGTAGTGTCCTCTAATGGAGATCTGGTTCTCCTCCATTTGATCTCCAAAGAGATATAGAGAGATCATTTTTCTTTTTATATATATATATTTTTCCCAATTTTGTAATAGTTTTTTGATTTTATAAATCAAATAACTTTCCCTTTGGATTTGACCACTATGAGCACATTGGCTATCCACTCTGGGTATCGGGATTCCCTAATGAATTTGACCATTAGGAGCTTGTCTACTTCTTCTTGTACCATGGCATTTCACTCAGCATTGAAATGCCTCCGTTTCAGTTTGATTTGTTTGAAAGTTACATACACTGCTAACCTATGGGTAACTAGGGTGAGGACGATACCCGACATCTCGTCGTGAGTCCAGGCAAAGATATCGTTGTACTCCCTGAGGAGTTCCACCAAGCCCTCTCTAACCTCGCTTTCCAGTGCTCCACCTATCTTCACCATCTTGGTAGGATCACCTTCCCTGATTGGTATCTCCTTTAACTCCTCGGCGGGGTGCTCACTAGCCCATCCCTGATCTTCTTCCTTTTCCTGAATCATGTCTGGTATCTCTCCTTCCTCCAGGATATCTTTGTCCTCCTCTTGTACCTTCCTACTTGGTTTGTTGGTCATATGTGCACGCTGTTTGACTAGCGCGGTAGGGTTGGTGGACACCGTGTAACATCTGCGGGCTGCCTATTGATTTCCTCGAATTTCTCCCACCTCGGTTCCAACAGAAAATTTTAGAACGTTGTGGTAGATGGATAACACTCCTCTGATTCTTGATAGGAAATGTCTTCCCAGGATTGCATTGTAGGCGGACGGGGTATCGACCACAACGAATTTTGTTATTATGTTCCGCTGTAGAAGAGTTTCTCCAATTATTACCTATAGGATTTGTGACCCAACTGGCATTAGGGAGTCTCCCATGAACCAATACAAAGGCATGGTACAGCTATTGTAGAAGAGGTTCTTCGGGTTGAGTTTAACGAGTGTTCTTTGAATAGAATATCATAGTTGCTTCCGGTATCAATCAGGACGTGGTGCACCTAGTAACTGGCTATCCGCAATGTGATTACCATCGGGTCATCATGCAACTGTACCGTGTTGTAGACGTCATTCTCCGTGAAGGTGATCTAGGTTGTACGAGGTGAGTCTCGGGATCCCGTAGTGATCGGGAGTACATCATGACTGATAGTGAGTCAAGGGATTTTCCCAGCAAGGTTCTTCTTTGAGTTGTTAGAGGTTTCGGGTAGCGTAGGGCCGTTAGGTTTTTAGTTTGTCTTGGCATATATTCCATATCAAAACAATGCTTTCTTGTATTTGATTAGTGGTCTTAGGTTGATGATTCGAAGCTTCAAAGAAAGATGTGGCCACAAGATCATGCAAGAAGATGTCTTCGAAAAAGAATAGACTACATCACACAATTAAGGTAATATAAACCTCATTCTTCTTCAAGGCAATAGGCTCACTCACAAAAATCATTTATATGTGTCCCTGCATCATAATGCAACATTTATATAGCATATTCACACATTTTTACATGCTCATGCATTGAACTCAAATTCTCATACATTGTAGAATTACATGTTTTAAGACTATGTCTAGGAAACGGCATACATGTGTGACATCGTGCTTATATGTTTATGTTTTATTGTTTTTGGATTTGAACAGAATCTCTTATGATTCCTTATTGAGTCTTGATCATTTCAGTTACACATATATTTGATTTTGGGTCCAAACGATGTAGCTACGCTACTTTTCGTTCTCATTTGTTGAGTTGTGTTCGTCATCGTTTTCCAAGATGAATTCTCAACCTTTTGTCGAAGTTTCATAGTCGTTGTTGTGCGTGAGGGAGTCACAATTCATAATCCAAAGACGAATTCAAAATCAAATTTTGCAGGCCTGGATATGGCCTTAGAATGTGAGAGGAGAGCGAGAGAAGGTTGCTCGGCCAAATGGCCAAGCATAGGTTCCACATGTGAGCCACGTGTGCCACATGGCTGAGACACCTCTCTGCCCACATGTGCCACACGTGGTGCTGAGGTGTCATCAGCTGGTTGGCCACCTTTTTCCCTCTCTCTCTTCCTTTTAAATTTCTCTCATTCCCTTTCATTCATTCTAAGAAGAAAATTTGGAAATCACTCTCACCAGATTTTTCTCTCAACTTTTTCTCACCTTCCAAACACCATAACTTTCTCATACAAAGTCGAAATTGGTTGATTCAAGTTGAAAACTGTTCGTAATCGAGTCCTATACCTTTTTTCAATTTGTCTTGCAGTTGTTTGATTTACTTTTCTAGTAGTTCTACATAGAAAAACGAACCAGCTCATGGTCTTAAGGTATTGGTCATATCTTTGAGATTTTTTCTTTTATAACCTTCAATTTGTTTGGGGTTTCTTCTTCTATATGTATGGTGAATGCTATTAAGAAAGATAGTTTCATAATCAATCCTAATCAAAATGTATGTATATGTATGGTGAATGCACTATTGAGAAAGATTACTCATTGGTGATGCATTTATTAGCTACATTAAAAATGTATCGCTAAAACCTATCTTTGGTGACCCTCTAGGTCGGCATGATGCCGTTAAATATTTGTCGTCAAAGTGACATATTAATTTCTATCTTTTAGTGACGCAATTGTAGAGTTTTGGAGACCCATATTTGATGTCATTATGGTGATATCATATATTGTCTCACTAAACGTACTAAACATCGCTAAAAACCAACTTTTAGCAAGACATATTAATTTGTGCAGTGATGATGTCTCTAAAATTATAATTATTATATAAATTATCAGTGAAAAATAATTAACTTTTATTTTTTAAAAATAAAAGTTTTTAAAAAATAATACAAACAATAATGATAAAATTGAATTAAAAATACATCACTTTACATAAATCATATTTAGTTACATGTTACTTGACATAATTTAAGTATGGTTACATGTTACTTTACATAATAATTATTAATCACTGATATTTATTTATTCATAATTCATTTATTTTCTTTTTAATTTTGTACCATTGTATATTATATTCACACACATTTTTAAATAATAATTATAAATATCATTTAAAAATTTATATAAGTTTGGTATACATCAACCATGAAACAAAAATATAAAAGGTTGAATATATACTACTAAAATTAAACCTAAAGAAATAATTATAAACAAAATAAAAAATATATAAATTCCAAAAAAATCCAACATGAATACACAACAAATAAAATTGTTCTGTTTAATCTCTTAAGAAAGAAGATGCATAATCAAACTGTCCTTGTTGCCTAAACAAGGCTCCTCTAGTCGCTTCACTCGTTCTTCTATATTCAGTGACTTTTCTTTAGCAATTCTTATGTACTCTCTAACTCAGCTTTCAAGGCAATCATCTAAACTTCTTGTGTTGAAGATGATGGTATTGATGACATCAATGTCTTGTGGACTTTACGTAAACCCTTGATATATGCAGATCTAGGTCCAAGGACACGCTCAATAATTTCAACATTTGTTTGTGGTGCTTTGTCATGAGTTAATTCCCCTTCTAACTTTTGCATTTCCTCCTACGTATAAAATTTCAATTAAGTACATATATAAAAGAAATAATATTTAGAAAAACACTTGAATAAAAAGTTGATACTTACATATATATATATATATATATATTGCTTCTTCACTTTTCCAACCATTATCTTCTGAAAAGTGTGTATCTTTAAACACATCAAGCAAGCTGAAGTGCTTCTCAGGCATTTTTTTCTAATCGATATAAGAAATAGTTTATTATATAATATACATATGGTTACAATTGAAAATGTAATTATATTAAATTTTATCATTTCTTCCACAAGTCTATGATTAGATTTGGAACCTCTACAATGCTTAATCTTAAGAGCATAATGACTTTTGGTGTTTCTTTTTGATATAATTTGTATAGAAAACTAATAAATATATCAAGTATATCAATGCTATTGGCCCTTGTCAATATTATTTTTAATATCTTGTTTATAAGTGGAAATCAATTAGGCACAAATGCTTGAATAACCATTTCTTTAAAATGTGTTAATAAAAAGTGTACCTGAAACTCATCACTGCAGAAATGCTCGCATAACCACACCCAATCAGTCTTCGAGACATTTGTATATGGTTTCAATACTGCGTCCTCAACTTTTGGAAATGACTTAAAATGCTTATGCATTTTACAAAGGTTGTTACTGAATAACTTTCCCATTGTTGTGTTAACATATTGGTACACATGTGGCAATGATAAGTCGACATCAAATTTGGCCTAAAATATCACAGTCAACAAATGTTAAATAAAATAATAAAATCAATAACATTGAATTATATTTGAAGATTTACTTACCATTAGACAATAAAATAATGTGTTTTTCTCAACTTCAGGCATATGACTCCAATCAACCACTTGTAGTGGGACAAACTGACGAACCAAAATACCCATTTCAGTAGAAAATTTGTTTGCATTTTCACATACAAGCTCTTTTTGCTCTGGTGTAAATCTAATAGGTATTCGTCCAACGGATTGGACAATCTTATCCAATTTAAGTCCTCGAGTCAGTCCACGACATTTCCTCTTCTTTCCTTTACAATTTACATCAGAAGTGTCATCATCAGATGAATCTACAATGGTAAATACAGACAAACAACGTCCTGGAGGTCTTATTGCGTTATGGAATGAGGAGTTCTTTTCGGTCTCCCATTGTATTCCTAACAAATGGTGTATTGTGCTTGTTGGTAGGTTGTGTAAAATTGACAAAGAGGTTGTGCTCTATAATGTCTATGTGCCTAATACGGAGGTGGGTCGGAAGGAGCAGTGGGGATTCCTTCTTCAAGCTCAAAAATCATTTAATTTCCCTTGGTTCTTTGGAGGTGATTTTAATACGGTTCTTCTAGCTTCAGAAAGAAGATAGGGGTCCTTCAACATTTGGTTGGCAAGGTTTTTTCAGAAGTTTATTCTCCAAGCCAAGGTGATTGATATTCCGTTGAGAGGTATGGCCTTTTCTTGGTCTAATAATAGGGAAGAGGGTGTTTGGGCTAGATTATATCATTTCTTAGTCTCCCCGGTGTTAATGTCGTGGTTTCCGAATATTGTCCAGAAGTGGATACCTCGAACGATATCGGATCATAGTGCCATCACGTTGGGTGTCTCGAAGGATAAGTGGGGACCGTGTCCCTTTAGAATTCAAAATGCTTGGATGGAGGATAGGTTGCTGATGAGTGAGGTTAGGAAGGGTTGGGTTGGTTGCAAAGTGAAAGGATTAGGTGGTGTTATTTTGTAGTCCAAATTAAGAGCGACCAAGTGTAAAATTAAGAGACGGTCAAGGTCTCATCCTAAGGATAAGCAAACTACAAAAAGGATAGAATCTCAGCTGGCAAAGATTGATGCTTGTGCGGCTAGGGAGGGGTGGTCGGTTGAATCAAGATAAAATAGGATGAAAATGATGTCTGAGTTTTGGAAAATCCTGTGTTTGGGGGAGCAAGAGTGGAAACAGAAATCGAGGGTTAAGTGACTGTTGGAGGGTGATAGGAATATGAGGTTTTTTCAGTGCGTTTCAAGTGGTCGAAGACGTAAGAATACAATTGAGGATATGGTTTTTGAGGGTGTAAAAATTTCCTCCAAGGATGAGATTAGTTGTAAAATGGCCGACTTTTTTGAGAGGCACTATAAAAATGTGGAGTGGAGGTGGCTGACCATTAATGGTCTCCAATTGAAGAAAATTTCAGATTTGGATAGTGATTGGTTAGAAGAAAAATTTACTTGGCGGAGGTGTCCGAAGCTTTGGCTAGTTGTGGTGATTTTAAAGCCCCGGGTCTGGATGGCTTTAACATTAAATTTGTTATGGAAAATTGGGATGTTAAGGAAGGGGATTTGATGAATTTTTTGGAGGAATTTTATCAGGACGGAGCTATTGTGAAAGATCTTAATAAGACTTTTTTGGCTCTGATTCCGAAATGTAATAGTCTGAGTTCGATATCGAATTTTAGGCCTATTAGTTTGGTGGGATGTTTTTATTAAATCCTTGCTAAAATTTTGGCGAATCGTATGAGAAGAGTCATTAGTTCGGTTATTGGTGAGTCTCAGACGGCGTTCGTAAGGAATCGGTAGATCCTCGATAGTTTTGTAGTTGCGCATGAGGTTATCCATATTTGGAAGACAAGGAAGGGCAACGGGGGTCTAGTGGTGAAGCTATATTTTGAAAAGGCTTATGATAGGCTGGATCAGATTTTTTTAGACAACATGTTGGATAAGTTGGGTTTTGGGCAAAGGTGGAGATTATGGGTGAAATATTGCATCTCTTCTCCAAGTATGTCAGTTTTGGTCAATAGGAAACCCACTAGGGAGTATGGGGTAGAGAGGGGTCTCCGTCAAGGTGATCCACTTTCCTCGTTTTTATTTAATGTGGCGGTGGAGGTGATGAGCGCTTTGTTTATAAGAGTAGAGGAGATGGATATGATAAAAGGGGCTATCTAAGGGAACGGAGATGCGAAGGTTTCCCATTTGCAATTTGCCAATGATACTATCCTTTTCCTGTAGTCGGAAGAGAGATACCTTAGTAACGTGAAAAGGATTTTGAGATCTTTGAATTGGCATCGAGCCTTCGTTTAAACTTTCACAAAATAGGTATTGTGGATGTGGGTAAGAGTGTGCAGCCGAATGTCAATTGTGCCAGAATATTAAGATGTGCCAAAGTTACTTTACCTTTCTCGTACTTGGGTTTGCCTCTTGGTAGAAGACTGGGAACGAAAGCTTTTTGAAGTGAGTTGATTAGAAGGGTAGAAAACCGTTTGATACCTTGGAAGAAATCCTTTCTTAACAAAGGTGGTCGTCTAGTTCTTATTAAGTCAGTTATGTTGAGCATCTCGGTGTATTTTATGTCAATGTTCAGAATTCCGGTGAGCGTAGCTCAAAAAATAGAAAGACTTCAAAGGAATTCTTTTTGGAGAGACGGAGACAATATGAGGAAGATTCATTGCTTGAAATGGGAGATTTTGTGTAAGAATAAAGGTAGAAGGGGCTTGGGGATTGGTTAGATACTTAGTTTGAATAAGAGTCTTTTGGCTAAATGGATTTAGAGATATGGGGTGGAAGAGGGATCTTTATGGAAGAGAGTTTTATGTGCCAAATATGGTGTTGATAGGGAAGGCATTAAGTGGAACTGGAATGGTGGCAAGAAGGGGTCTATTTTCACAAAATCAGTAGCCAATCTTCTCAGTAATAACTCTGATACTGATCATATTCTTCGGAAAGGGCTGGTAGTGGTGGTGGGGAGTGGTAATAGGGCCAAGTTTTGGTCGGATTTGAAGCTTGAAGATTATTCACTTAAAGAAGCCTTTCCTAGGATTTATTCGTTGGCTGAAAAAAAAAACTAGTTATGTTATGGAGTTTGGGTTTATGGAAGACCATGAGTGGAAATGGGAGATTAATCTTAGGAGGAGACTTTTTGATTGGGAGATTGAGCAGTGGAGAAGCTTTCTCGGATGTCTTTCGAACATTAAAATCATGCAAAATGGTAATGACAGTGTTGTTTGGAAGTATGAGTCTTCGGGTCAATTTTCGGTTAAGTCTTACTAGAAGCGTTTGGAAGAGGGTGATGTGGGGGAGGAGTCGATTTTTAGGGAGGTTTGGCTTGGGTTTTGCCCCCCCCCCCCCCCCCCAAGGTTGAGCTATTTGTGTGGTAGCTCATTCATGGTAGAGTACTTGTTAAGGAGGTCATGTGCAGATTTGGTGTTCAGCTTAGTGGTGATGTGCTTTGTTCGTTGTGTGAAGAGAAAGAGGAAAATGTTGATCATCTATTTCTTTTGTGTGATTGGGCGTGGAGATTATGGCAGCAGTGTATGAATTGGTGGGGCATTTTTTGTGGTCCTTCCTGTTCTATTGTGGATTGGTGGAAAGGGTGGATGAATTTCTGCCTATGGAATCATTCTTCGAGAGCTTGGAGAACGCTTTTTTTCTCTGTTACGTGGACCATATGGGAAGTTAGGAATCATAAGATTTTTAAGAACGTTAAGACGGATTTAATTAGAGTGGTGGATATGGTTAAATTTAGATTGGGTTGGTGGTTTAAACACTTTGGATGAGGTTCAATGATTCCCATTACACATATGCTGGAGAATATTGTGGAATGTTGCTCTGAGAGGCCCAAGAAGAAGAGTCCGATAGTGGAGAAATGGTCGCCACCATTAGGAAACATGCTGTATTTTAATGTCGACAGGTCAATGGCAGATTCTGCTAGTCTTGCTGGTATTGGTGGGGTTTTACGTGATCATGCAGGTAAGATTCTTTGTGTTTTTTCTTCTCTTTTGGGTCTTCAAGATGTCATTTTGGTTGAGCTTTTAGCTATCCTGCATGCTTGTGAGTTGTATGGGGCGAATTCAGAGCTGATTCATAGGCCTTTAACTATAATTAGTGATTCCAAGATTGCAGTTAGTTGGATCATGAATGATAGTCCTGATTTTAATAGCCATGAGTAAATCGTTGGCGAGATACGTAATTGGCTGAACAATTTCTATCAAGCTACGGTGGAGTTTCGTTCGAGATCGTCTAATTCTTTCGCTGATACTCTTGCGAAGAAAGGTCTGAAAGCTGGTGTCAATGATCTTTGGTGGAGTGTGTTTTGAGGGTTTTTTGTTTTGGTTTTGTTTTTGTTACCGGAAAATCGTCACAGGGGGTGAAATTCCAAATAACGACTTTACAGGGACCAAGATCAAGATTGACCCTGGTCAAAGGGGTATCAAGTGGTTCGATACCGACTATCTAAAGCAATGCAAGTACGACGTAGGACACCAAAAAATAGATAAAAATGAATTTTTTATTGATCGTCACTTTGCATTACAAATAAGTGAACTATACATTCAAGATTTAACTGTAAGGTATGAAGATTTAGTGGGTAATGGAGATGGTCATGATGGTGATCTCGTTGATGAGGTCGTTTGTGTACTCAACAAAAATAGTAATATGGTTTTTGGTTGATTCTTGAAAACTCTTTTAAACCACTTAATCCTTTTTAAAATGTGATTTGATAGCAAAATAGTGAGCAAGTTCATTCCACAGGGAATGAAGTGTTAATTAGATAAATTGACTAATCTTTGAACAATAAAATAAATCATAGTGTTGATAGATGTGTGGTTTCTAAAACCACCAATGCTAACTACTAAAATGAAAATATACAAAAATGTTATGAAAAATAGAATACTCAACACCTTGATAAGAATAGTGATAAGATCAATTAATGAGATAGCTAAGGAATAGATCGATTAACAATTGAATGTGGGTAAGCTAACTAGCTACTTTAATGTACCAATCTCATTATGTTAACCACTTAGAGGCTTAGATTAGTGGGGTTGATATACCCACCACTAATCTATCCTATCCAATGGGTTCTTAATCACACAAGGAGTGTCAATCCACATATGAATATATAACAAATTACTCCACTCAAGATTGCAATTAACAAGTGATATACAAGTCAATTATAATGAATGGAATCTAATTAATTTGAATGAATAGAACACATAAGAGATTCATTACAAGCTAAGCTAAACCCACAACCAATTGATCCTCAAATCTATCCCCTAGATTAGGGGTTTAGTTACACATATTTGCAATAAATGAAAAGAAGTAAATAGTAAGGAAATAACCCTTGGGTCTCCTTCTTTAAGCTTGATCCTTCTTCTCCTCTATGCTCCTAGATGCAAGGAATGGAAGTAGAGGATATGTCTTGGAATGTGGGTGTTTTGGTGGAAAGTGACTAAGGATTTTGGTGGAGAAATGGTGGGATGAGGAATGATGTAGGGAAGGAATCAAGGCTTTGTATTGTGGTTTGGATGGATTAGATGAGTTCAAGGAGAGAAATGGAGGATGATGAATGGTGTGCCATGGATGAAGAGCTAGATCTTAAGATGTATTCTCTGTTCTTTTCTTCTCAGAAATTGGATCCTTTTGAATATGGGAAATCGTTCTATTTATACACACTATTGGACATGTACTGATAACTGCTTGATTCGCTGATATGGCGCCAAGTTCGCTATTTGGTCGCTATGGCGACCTTGGTGCGTAAAATGGTTAGATGAGAAGGTCGCCATGAAAATCATCTTTCTCGCCATCTAGCAAGTGGCGACCATGAGCAATTTGTGTAGAGGTCGCCATTGCAACCATAAGTGACGACCCTGCAAAATGTGAAGGGGTCGCCACTTGTAGCATCAAGGTCGCCATGGTGACCATAAGTGGTAACCTTACCTTGTTTGAAAGAGGTCGCCACTTGCAAGGGTGGTCGCCATGGCGACCCCAAGTGGTGACCCACCTGATTCATTTAGAATCCTTCTGTCACCATGGCGACCAAGTGGTGCTCAAATGGTGATCTTCTGATGGCTTGGAGAATCCTCTGTCGCCATGGCGCCCATGTAGCGACATCTTCATGTCTAAGTGGCGAAAATGCCCTGTTTCTTCCCATTTGTGAGGCATTTTTCACACAAGTCCTCCACTTCATCTCAATTGCTCTCAAAACCTGATAAAACCTGAAACACTCATTTTAACAACATTAAACACAAGGAAATGCCCGAGAATCAAGCAAAAAGAATCGGAAATGAGGGCCAAAATCATACCAATTTTGGCTTGATCACTCGTGCATGTCGATAAGTAGAACTTGATCGTAGGGTTTCTGGTTTCGATTTTCGGTCCCCTTTCTGGTGAATAAGTAGTTGTATATATAGATCTTGTTGCTTGCCATGCACTCCTGTAATTTCAATCTAGGGTTTGGCCGATGCAGGATCCTCTTCTTTTTAGGAGATAATCTCGGAGCTTTACGTGTAGAATCTAGTCTTTCCTTCCTAGGAAGAGTCAATCTTTTAAGCAAATCTTTCCTTCCTAAGAGGACTCTGATTGAGTTGACCTGTTTAAAATAGGACTCTCTAGCAGGAAGGAGGATATCTCCTCTGAATGGCAGCGTTTCGATGGGTCTTTGATGGAGCTTTTAGTTTCTAATGTGAGAATCTTGCTGCCTGGTATCCTCTTGCTTGGCGGGCTAGCTATATCAGAAAGTGCAAGCTAGTAAGTATCCTACTGATGAAGGAGGGAGAAGTCTAGATGGTATTATAGCGGGATGCTTAGTGGAACTCCGTGTCGGGGTGCTGCGGGGTTTATAGGAGACCAGGGTACAACGGGTTTGGACCCTGCTGCAAGTTCTAATGAGTACTCCAGCTCTGGGGGGTAGGCTTATGAGCCAAGACCCTGGCGGGGTCCTTAAAGAGCTGGAGGAAGGTTGGATCGGACCCCGCTGGAGGGAATGTACACTCGGATCAGTCGGAGTCCGCCCTTTGTCGGGGTAGCCAGATGGTGTCTGTACTCCTATATTATCCTTGTGTTGAGGTGGAAAATTCTTCCTTGGCCCTTTGCCAATTTTGGCGGTTAACAGAAGTCCCTCCTGACTTGGACACTAATACCTTGTCGAGGTCGGAGTCAGGATCCTGTCTATACTTGAAGGATTTTTCTGCCTTTTCTGTTTATTTCCTTATCAGACTAGTTCTCCACCTAGGAGGAGGAAATCCTTACTTGATGCTTTAATACTGATTGTGTGTTGATCAACGATTGGGTTCCTCGTTTTCAAAAAGAGCCGTTTTGGCGTGATTAATGCGGAAAACTTCTCTACCCATTCTTCCGGTCACCTATTCTAGTTTCCTAGTGTGTAACTGCCACCCCTCTTTTATAAATAGACCGGCTTCACTGGTGCTTTCTTCCCTATTTTCAAACTTTCAAAATTACAAACAGAGAACCTTGCCTTTTTGACCTGCTTTCTTTTCTCCTTTACTTTGCAATCTTCCAGAACTCTTTTTCACCTTCTTCTTCTTCAATGGCTTCTCTTTCCAAACTTCCTACTTCTCAAGAAATTGCCACTAAGCAAAACCCTCCTGTGGTAATCTCCACTCATCCCGACCCCGTCTCTCCGTATTAGTCTGATAGCATCGATGCCCTCTTCAATACGAAGAAGGCTGATGTGGTGGAGGACTCCCTGACCTCGGAGAGGAGGAAGCGGGATCGAGAGGGGGATGGGGTTGCTGATGATACCCCGCGGGCCCAGCGTCGTCGCTCTACCCAAAACCCCCGAATTGGGTCGGGTTTCCACAATCAACCAGAAGACCTAGTTTTGATTAGCGACGAAGCAGGCGCTACAAAGACTGGTGGTGACGAGGAAGGTGGCGGGCATGATATCACCCTGGTCAGGGTCCAAACTAGTTCTTTCGCCCCTTCCACGATGGTCGGATTGTACCCGACTCCGTATGTACACTGGATGCGCTCAACAAACTTCGGGAGGAGTACAAGATCCCGGAGTACATCACTCTCTATCTTCCTTACAGAGGTTACGACGTGTACACCCCGCCTCAAGACCGCCTGTTGATCCATAAAGCAGCTTTTGAGTGTGGAGTCCGGCTTCCGTTGTATCCTACTCTCCGTCGGGCTCTCGTGGCGCTTGAATTGGCACCTCTCCAGATCTCGCTGGGCTTCTGGAAGCACTTGACTGGGTTCTTGGTGGTTTGGAATGAGCAGTGCAAGAGGGATCACATAGATAGGGAGCCGGGGTTGGATGAACTCCACTTTCTCTTCAGCATCACTAGCATGGTGCCCCGGGGTCAATTTTACCTAAGGCCAAACAACGACATGACGTTTACTGTCCCAAGGGCAAATCTGAAGTACGCCGTGCCCTGGAAGGAAGAATGGCTTGTGGTGGAAGGTGAGTGGGGGCGTACTGCCTTTATTGGGGGGTATGAATACCCTGTCCTTACACAATTCTCAGCAAGGGACAAATAGGCAAAGAGGGTGCTAGCTCCTGAATTCCAGGATATTTTAGCGAGGATCATGAAGAGAGGATACACAAATATACAGTATCCCACTCTAGATCCCTTCAAAGGAGGCCGACTGGAGCGCTATCTGAGGATTTCCCTCGCCCTTCTTGGTAAATTGACTGCACCTAATTCCCTTTTTTATATGTATATATTCTCCTTCTTCTTTTTCTCCTTAAGTTACTTCTTTTCTTGCAGTATCAGCTGCCCCGATGATAGTAGGGTCTCCATCTTCCTTTGGGACAGAGGGCCTAGCTCTGCCAACTCACGCTTCTCCTGTTCCTTCTCCTTCTCCTACTCCTACTATCAGAGACATACCGGGGTCCCTACAAGTTAGGACTGATCCTACTCCACCTCCGGCTCCATCTAAGGCTTCTACTGGTCTTACCACACCCCGTCCCATTCTAGCGGGGTCGAGGGCCAAGACTCCTGCCCGTCTTCCTTCTCCTCCTCCATCGTGCTCAAAGATTACGGCGATGTTGGCCAGGGTGGCTAAGGCCCTTGGTTCTGAAAGGTCGGCACAAAAGAAGGCCGCTCCTTCAACAAAGACTTCTCCTGCTCCTCTTCCTACTACAACCTTTTCCAAAGACCCTGCCAGAACCTCGGAGGAGGAGGCAATTATTTCCCTTCCTGTCCCTGATGCTAATGTGGCTTTTGGATCGGGGTCAAGGGGTGCTACCTTTGACGAGGTGGTGTCCAGATTTGTGGCCTCCTTCCCTGGTGGAGGCTTGACGAATATGGCCAAGCTTCCTACTGACATCCTGGTTGCTAAGGGAGCATATGTTTTCGCCGAGGTAAAATTCTTCTTTCTCTCTTACTATCCTTTCTTCCTTCTGTCAAGTACTAACTTTCTCTTCTTTTTGTAGGGCTTCAAGTTTGCTTTGGCTTTGGAGATGCAGCTGCTGACCCTGAGGGAGGCTTACATCGGCCTCCAAGTGAAGCTAGAAGACACTCAACAGGAGCTGATCCAGACTCAGTAGAATGTGGTCCCTCTGATTCAAAAAGCCAAAGAGTCTGAAGAGGGGAGGCAGGAGGCCCTGGTGACTATTAGGCACCTTGAACGCTGCCTGGACACTGAGACTATTAGGTTCCTGCGCTGATGAGAGGAAAGGGAGTGCTTGAAGAGAGAGAAAGAGCTGCTGCAAAGCGAGAACTAACTCCTGCGGGATACTGTAACAAGCCTGGAAGCTCAACAGGGCCCTACATTCGAAGATGGCTACTTCACATCCTGTTATGAGGTTGCCACAGCTCTGCCCCCTCCCTTTGACCTTCAAGCCGCCTTGAACTGGGACCGAGAACAAATAATGGCGAAGGCGGCTCAGCTATCAAATGGGGACCAGGAAGCAGAGGTTCCCTCATAGGACGCAGCTCATCCGGGTCAAGGGGTTAGCGCAGTTGCAGGGTTCCAGCTTGATGGCATTGAAGAAGCTGCTCTGAATCTTCCTGTCCAAAATGAACAAGTGGTGGACCCCGTGTCTACCTCAGGAGTGGTCCTGGTGGAGGAGGATGAAGAGCCAGCTAGATCTGGGGTCCCTGTAGTTGAAGGGATCCAAATTGAGTTTGCTGTTGTGGAGGAGGGCGCTGCTGTCCAAGAGGGAGATCCAGCTAGATCTCAGGTTCCGGCTGTTGAAGGGACCCTGGATGACGCCGAAGCTGCTAGTACAAGGGTGGAAGCAGCCAACCAAGGGAAGCAGCCAGAGGAGGAGAAAGAAGAATAACCTAACTTTCCGGAAGACTGTTTTGACTTTTTTTTTTTTTTTTTTGTAGTCCGAATTGTGAGCTAGGCACCCCATTCTATTAATATAACAACTTCATTTTTCTGATTCATACTGTTTCTTGCTTATTCTTCTAACTCAGAAATTTTTTTAAAGAATATAGACTATGAGTAATTGGACCCCGGATGGGTAATTGCATTAAGATAAAATGAATCTCAGAGGGCTTGGCTGTCAGTCGATACTTATCCTTCATTCTTGCAACAATTTGACTTGATGAACTTCTAAATCCCCTCTGACTGTCAATCTTCTATTAGGGTAACCTGGTCCTTATAACAATGTGTTGTGATGGACTTCTAAGCCCCTTTTAAGTGTTGATCTACTGTCGGGGTAGAAAGCGAAGAATTAAGGGACCAGGTAGCCCAATGAGGCATCTCGATCTTACTGTAGGACTGTCTTGGTAGGCAACTAAGGCTACTTTAGCACCAGGCTTCTTGGAGGAGGGTATTCCCCGACCAAGGTAGCAGGAGCACCCTAAGGCTATTTCTTGGTCTTGAAATGGCGAAGTAAGGAACCAGGTACCCTGAGGCATCCCGATCCTACTGTAAGTCTATCCTGGCAGGCAACTAAGGCCATTTTAGCACCAGGCTTCTTTGAGGAGGGTATTCCCCGACCAAGGCAGTAGGAGCACCCTAAGGCTCTTTCCTAGTCTTGAAATGGCGAAGTAAGGAACCAGGTACCCTGAGGCATCCCAATCTTACTATAAGTTTGTCCTGGTAGGCAACTAAAGCCACTTTAGCACCAGGCTTCTTTGAGGAGGGTATTCCCCGACCAAGGCAGTAGGAGCACCCTAAGGCTCTTTCCTAGTCTTGAAATGGCGAAGTAAGGAACCAGGTACCCTGAGGCATCCCAATCTTACTATAAGTTTGTCCTGGTAGGCAACTAAAGTCACTTTAGCACCAGACTTCTTGGAGGAGGGTATTCCCCGACCAAGGTAGCAGGAGTGCCCTAAGGCTATTTCTCGGTCTTGAAATGGCGAAGTAAGGAACCAGGTACCCTGAGGCATCCCGATCTTACTGTAAGTCTGTCCTGGTAGGCAACTAAGGCCACTTTAGCACCAGGCTTCTTGGAGGAGGGTATTCCCCGACCAAGGTAGCAGGAGTGCCCTAAGGCTATTTCTCGGTCTTGAAATGGCGAAGTAAGGAACCAGGTACCCTGAGGCATCCCGATCTTACTGTAAGTCTGTCCTGGTAGGCAACTAAGGCCACTTTAGCACCAGGCTTCTTGGAGGAGGGTATTCCCCGACCAAGGCAGTAGGAGCACCCTAAGGCTATTTCCTAGTCTTGAAATGGCGAAGTAAGGAACCAGGTACCCTAAGGCTTCCCGATCTTACTGTAAGTCTGTCCTGGTAGGCAACTAAGGCTACTTTAGCACCTGACTTCTTGGATGAGGGTATTCCCCGACCAAGGCAGTAGGAGCGCCCTAAGGCTATTTCCTGGCCTTGAAATAGCGAATCAGTGATGGCAAAGTATAAACATTTGGTAGGAAATACTGGAGGATCTAGTAGGAGATATTGAACACTGGACACAGGAGAGTCATATATGAGAAGAAACTGCTTTTATTGAATTTTCCCAGTCAGTACAATATGGAATCGGGGTGAGTATTCCCGCCGTTACAAACAAAATTTCTAAGGGTAGAATTTCCTGAGGTGATCGGCACTCCATGTATGGTCCACTGGGTATCCCTCCATGTCTTCTAGCTTGTAGGAACCACCCCGGAGTAACGCTTTAATCAAGTATGGACCTTCCCAATTAGGAGCCAGTACCTCATCAGACCTTCTTTGTGTGTTTTGGGTTACCTTCCTGAGAAGGATCCTCACCTTTTTGTTGAAATGTTAGGCTATCTTGCTCTAATATTTAGCCACCTTCTTAGCGACCCTGCTTTGCCTTTCCTCCAGTAGGTCCAAGCTAGCTCTTAACTTAGCCTCATTGTCTTCTGGTTCATAATTTTAGACACGGAAAGATATGACTTTATGCTCAATGGGCAAGACCGCCTCTATTCCAAAAACCAGGGAATAGGGGGTCTCTCTTGTTGGAGTTTTTTCTTCAGGAGCTTTTTAATGGTCTTGTTGGTGGCCTCAACCAGCCCATTGGTTTGAGGATGAGCCACTGATGCAAAACAAAGATTGATCCTCCGGTCCTCACAAAATTCCCTGAAGTTGGCGTTGTCAAATTGCTTTCCCAAATCAGTTATGATGGCCATCGGGGTGCCAAATCGGTAGACAATGTTTTCCTTAACAAATTGGTGGTTTTTTCTTCAGTTATCCGGGTGAGGGCCTTGACTTCTACCCACCGATTAAAATAATCTATTACCACCACTGCATGTTTGGCTTGGTCAGGTGCAGTGGGAAGCGGCCCGATCAGGTCTAGCCCTCAAATAGCAAAGGGGTAGGGGGTGCTGATTGAGGAGAGCCTTTCTGGCGGGAGATAATGGAGGTTTACTGTTTTCTAACAAGCTTCGCAGGATTGCGCAAACTGCCTTGCATCCTGATGTATAGTCAGCCAGTATTAACCCATCATGATTACCTGGTAAGCCAGAGTTTTCCTTGACACATGATTACCGCAATCCCCTGAGTGTACCTCGTTGAGCGCCCAGCGCGCGTCATCGGGATGGAGGTATCTAAGTAGAGGGAGAGATTTCCCCTTACGGCATAGGTATCCCTCTACCATGCAGTACCGATTAGCTATCCTCTTAAGCCGTCGGGCTTGATCCGAATCTGTTGGGAGAGTGTCACTTTGGAGATAATCTGCTATTGGATCCATCCAACATGGGGGACGGCTCACGGGAAAGACCTCTGCCTCCTTAGCTATGTTGGAGTAGGGAACCAACTGGAGGGGTACTCCTTTTGGTAAAGCATGTCCTTCTCCTGTAGCAATTTTGGCCAGAACATCTGCGCGATGGTTCCTCTCTCTGGGTACTTGTTCTATCCTTTCACCTTTAAAATTCTTCATATCTTCCTGAACTTTAGCCAGATAGGTCACCATGTTGTCACCTTTTGCTTGGTACAACCCTGTCACTTGATTGACCACTATGGGAGTCACTCTTGATTATAAGGTACTCAACTTCCAAAGTTCCTGTTACTTTCATTCCTGCTAATAGAGCTTCATACTCGGCTTCGTTATTGGTAGCTCTGAATTCAAACCTAAAACAATGACTACACTCAGCTCCTGCGGGGTCGATCAAGACGATCCCGACTCTGTATCCCGACTGGTTCGAAGCTCTATCCGCGTAAAGAACCTAAATCTTGCTGTCTTTAGGCCATCCCGGATTGGTTTGATCCGGATCTGGGTCTATTGATATGTTCGGGTTTGGAGTTGGGCTAAATTCTACTATGAAGTCAACCAGGCCTTGGGCTTTGATCGTGGTCCTTACCTTGTATCTGATGTTGAACTGGGTGAGCTCTAGGGCTCATAGAACCAATCTGCCCGACACATCCGGCCTTTGGAGGAATTGTCTCAATGGTTGATCAGTGACTACCGTGATGGTGTGAGCTTGAAAATAAGGCCGGAGTTTTCTGGATGTAGTCACCAAGGCGTAGGCGAGCTTCTCTAAGAGGGTGTAGTTTTTCTCGGATTTAGTGAAAGCCTGGCTCACGTAGTAAACTAGTATTTGCTCTCCGTCATTGCACTCTTTCACCAAGGCTCCACTAGTAGCAACTTCATAAACTGCTAGATAGAGTAGGAGTTCTTCACCCGGGATCAGTTTTACCAACAATGGCGGACTTGACAAGTACTCTTTTAAAGCTTGAAAAGCCTGCTCACCTTGTTCATCCCACTTCATCTTCTTTCCCTGCTTCATGATCTTGAAAAACGGGAGACATTTATCTGTGGAGCGAGATATGAACCGGTTTAGGGCTGCTATCCGTCTGGTTAATCCTTATGCCTGCTTGAGAGTTATAGAGGATTCGAGGTCTAGAATAGCTTTGATCTTCTCGGGATTAGCCTCGATTCCCCTTTCGTGCACCATGAATCCTAAGAATTTGCCTGCTGCTACCCCGAATGCACACTTAGCGAGGTTCAACCTTGTAAGTGCCTCACTTTTCAATTGGCTTATTTCGTTGACAAAATCACAATGGGGTTCAATCTTGTAAGGGTAGCTTAGGATTGAAGTTTTTCTCCTCAAATACTTAAGGACCTCATTGTGGATTTCTAAAGCTTCATGGAATGTATAAACTTGTTCTTGACTCTCTTTGAAGAGATTTAGTTGCACACACACACTCTCTAGCATGCATGTATGATATTTACTTCTTGGTTTGCTTGTATTTCACATCATTCACACTTGCACATTTTTTGACTATGTTTTGGCTAGTTTTAATGTGTGCGCTGGTGCCCTGGCGCGCGTTACCAGCACAAGTCACCAGCACAACCTTGGCAGAGGTTTGCCACTGGTGTTGCGCTGGTCTTCAGGCGTAGCCTCACCAGCGACAATTCTCTGGCTCACCAGTGCAACTCTCCCAGAGAATTGTCGCTGGTCATGCGCCTGTGGCTTTGCGCTGGTCGTCCAGCGCAAGTTAAGCGCTTAGGCTGTGCGCTGGTGACCAGCGCAACCTCACCAGCACAAATGACAGAATTCGAACAGTTTTTTCCGAAACGACCTCACTTTGATTGGATCTCATATATATATATATATATCTTGTTTGGCCTTGGCTCATTTTTAGAGCAAAACTAACATCTTTTTGAGAGCTTCTAAGTGTCTTCAAAGCCAAGGTATCAAGAACATTTTTTTATTACTTCAAACTCCAAAACCCATCATTCTTGCATGATTCATTCATCATCTAGCATGTTCTAGTATGATTCTCTTAGGGTTTTCATCTTTGCTCACATGACTTGTAGTTAGAACATCTCTTGCATCATGTCACATGTTCTATCTCTACAAGATTGCTCATTTATTACTTGAATAGGTTCAAGATTGCTCCTTTATGACTTGACTTAGGTTCAAGATTGTGTTATTGTGTTTTATGAGTTGTATTGTGGTAGATATTGCATATAGGACTTTGTTTGTCTATTTTGTTATGTTTTTATGCATGCCACTTAGTAAGATGATATCTAGGAATGTCTAACATGTTCATCCATGCCTAGATAAGCTAAAATGTCTAACCTTGCATTTTGAGCATCTTGAATATTGCACATATTCACACTAGGTTGTTTTATCTCTTCATTTAGAGTCAAGTCTTGTATTTGCCTTGTTGGTAGTTTGCAAGCATGAACTAGGTTCACTTCTAAAGGCCCGTGGGTAGCAAAGATGGATTAGTAATCTTATGTGTGATGCGGTCAACCTAGATTGTAATCATATTTGCAAGTAGTGGATTGAGGTTCTAGTGTGGCGCACTAAACAGCCCGTGGTTTTTCCCTGTGTGGGTTTCCACGTAAAAATCATGTGTTATTTACTTTCCGCATTCTCTACACATGATTTCATTTGTTGACTAGTTGAGGTTATTTTGTAATCTTGATTAAACTTGAAAATTGGTAGAAAGGGATTAAAATCTATTCACCCCCCCCCCCCCCCCTAGATTATACTAGGACTCGTTTATATTTATTTTCAAACCTCATTTGGTTCTACCTTATTACTTGGAAGGTCTGGCATAAGTCCCCTATATGCTGTCCTGCTTCTGGGGATTTTGTGATCATGTCATCTATGTAAACCTCCATGGATCTTCCTATCTGCTCCTTGAATAGTTTGTTCACCATACACTGGTAGGTGGCACCTGCATTTTTGAGTCTAAATGGCATTACCTTATAGCAGTAGAGGCTTTGTCTAGTGATGAAGCTAGTTTTGTCCTGATCTAAAGGATGCATCATAATTTGATTGTACCCCGAGAAAGTATCCATGAAGCTTAGGAGCTTGTTTCCTATAGTGGAGTCAATGAGCTGGTCTATCTTAGGCAGATGAAAACTATCCTTGGGACAAACCCAGTTGAGATCGGTGTAATCTACACAAATTCTCCACTTCCCATTAGACATGGTTACCATAACCACGTTGGCGATCCACTCGGGGTACCGGGATTCCCTGATGAATCCGGCCTTCAGGAGCTTGTTCAACCTCTTCTTGGACCGCGGCGTTCCGTTCGGTATTGAAGTGTCTTCTTTTCTGCTTAACTGGCTTGAAAGTTGCATCCACTGCTAACCTGTAGGTAGCCAGGCTAAGAAGAATGCCGGGCATCTCCTCATGGCTCCAAGCAAAGATGTCGTTGTACTCTTTGAGAAGCTATATCAAATTCCTCTTGATTTCGGGGTCCAGACCCCCTCCAACTTTTACTGTCTTTGTCGAATCTTTCCCTTTGATCAGGATCTCCTCCAACTGATCTACAACTGATCTACGAGGAGCCCACTAGTCCAACCATGTTATTCTTCTTCTGGCTCTTCCACGATTATGTTTGGTACCTCCCTTTCTTCCAAGACATACTGATCCCGCTCTGATGCTCCCTGATTTGGGTTACTGGTCACATGTGCGAACTATTTGGCTAACGTAGCGGGGTTGGTGGACACCGCATAACAATTGCGGGCTGCCTGCTGGTCCCCCCTTACTTCTTCTACTCCTGATCCCACTGGAAACTTCAATATTTTGTGGTAGATGGACAGCACTCCTCTAATCCCTGACAGGAAGGGTCTTCCTAAGATTGCATTATATGCAGACGAGGTGTCTACTACAATGAATTTTGTCATTATGTTCTGTTGAAGAGGAGCCTCTCCGACTATTACTGGCAGAATCTTTGTCCCCATTGGCATTATGGAGTCTCATGTGAACCCATACAAAAGGGAGGTGCAACTGTTGTAGCAAGAGTTTTTCAGATTGTGTTGCTCATGAGCCCCCTTGAATAGAATATTCACGCTGCTCCCTGTATCAATCAGGACGCGGTATACAAGGCAGTTGGCGATCTGTATTGTAATCACCATGGGATCGTCATGTGGCTGAACTGTATTGTAGACGTCCTCCTCTGTGAAGATGATTTTGGTGGAGCGCGGTAGATCCCGGGATCCACTATTGACTTTGAGTATCTCGTGGTCAGTATTAAACCTGGGAATCTTCCTTGCGTGATTCTTCCTCGAATTATTAAAGGTTCCAGCCAAGGTAGGACCTCCACTGATGGTGTGAATCACCTGGATCTGCTGCATCAGATCCTTCTCTCAATCTCTCCTTCTTTCTACTGCCTCCTGCATCCCGCTTTGAACCTATTTCCCTTCTTTGATGCTATCTCGTACCTGCTGCAAAAATTCAGTTAAAAGTCCTCCCCTTACCAGTCCTTTAATCTGGTTGCGGAGGTTGTAGCACTCTGAGGTGTTGTGCCCTATATCCTCGTGGAAGTCGCAATATTTGTATTGATTCCTCCTGTCAACCGAGATTTTCATGGGACCCGGCTTTCTAAGTAGACCCTTATCCCGAATGGCGAGATAAATAGTTTCTCATGAAGCATTGAGGGGGGTATAGTGATTATATCCCTCTTCCTCTATTGCCACCCTAGATATTTTTTTGGGGGGAATCTCTCTGGGAGGTGATCTCCTGACCGGATACCTTTCTTGGAATGAAGGAATATGAGGCGGCCTATAAGCAGACTAGTTCGGAGGTTGATTCTAAAATTTCCTAGCTGGTGTGGGCTTCGGAGCTTCCTTCTTAGGGCGCGGTGCTAATCGGGCTTCATCGTGCTCGATCTTAATCCGGAGTTGTTCCTCAATGTCCACCTATTCCAGAGCTCGATTATAGGCTTCCTGGTACGTCTCTGGAGGGTGCTTGGCAAAAGACCGGAATAGTCTGCCAGCCCATAAGTTCCTCCGAAAGTTGGCTAGAGTTTCCTTCTCGTTGAATACACCCATCTGGACGACCTCTTTATGGAATTTTTCCACGTAAGATCTCAGAGTTTCACCCCGCTCCTGGACCACGTATTGCAGCAAGATAGGATCCTTGGGACGGGGTTTGATCCCCTGTAACTATGCACAGAAAGCTTTGGTGAGTTTAGAAAAAGAATCGACACTACCTAGTGGTAACTTTCTGAACCATTTTTTAGCACAGTCAGTCAGGGTTGAAGGAAACATTCTGCACATGGCCAGCCTGGTCGCACTTTGAACCTCCATCTGGTGGACAAAGCTTTCCAAGTGGCTGACAGGGTCCTCTGTCCCGGAGTACTTCTCTGAAGGCATCCTAAACTTGGGGGGCAACCCTGCCTCTTTGACTCTTTTGGAGAAAGGTGCATTCATCTCGCCCAACGGGTTCTTCTGGATTCCTTGATGTTTTCCCTTCTTTAACTGCTCCAACTCCTTCGCCATCCTTGTCATCTGATCCTCCAAACGCTGAGATTTTTTTGTTCTGGATCAGGCTACTGAAACCTTTTCATCCGAAGATTCTGAATCAATGACTACCTCATTTCGCTTAGCTCTATGATGCTTTTCCTTGGAGCTCCTTCTGGATTTGGCTCTTCCTTCCGAATCGGGGTGTGGATCTCTCTCCTCTGCCCTTGACTTTCGTGGAGACTGAACCCTCCTAGGAGGAACCTCAATTGCGGACTTCACTAGTCTGGGTCTGAGTTCCACCTATCAGACCGGGAGAGATGGACCCAATCGGTCGAAAACTGGTACCCGGACACTTGGACTAGCATCTTTTGGAATTCCAACTGCTTCAAAAGGGATCCCCTAGGCTATAATCCGGAGCCGGATAGCTTCTACGTATGTTTCAGCGTGTTGTTCTATGATATTTCGATTAACTTCCTGCCTAGCGGGGTCTTGAGGAACAGGGCTTGCAACTGGTGGGGGCATTGGTGGAGGATTCTCATTCCTAGTTCCCTTACCCCGCCTCTGGGCTCTTTCAGTGGAAGCAAGGGACTGGAGTCCTGATGGCTCGGGATGACCCTGTGAGGTTCGGAGTCTCATTCTGAATATCATTGGATGGAAACTGGTTGCTCCGAACGATGGTTGGGATAGTTCCCCACAGATGTCGCCAAAAGTGTTACCGAAAAATCGTCACAGGGGGTGAAATTCCAAATAACGACTTTACAGGGACCAAGATCAAGATTGACCCTGGTCAGAGGGGTATCAAGTGGTACGATACCGACTATCCAAAGCAATGCAAGTACGACGTAGGACACCAAAAAATAGATAAAAATGAGTTTTTTATTGATCGTCACTTTGCATTACAAATATGTGAACTATACATTCAAGATTAATTGTAAGGTATGGAGATTCAGTGGGCAATGGAGATGGTCATGATGGTGATCTCGTGCATGTCGATAAGTAGAACTTGATCGTAGGGTTTCTGGTTTAAATTTTCGGTCCTCTTTCCTGGTGAATAAGTAGTTGTATATATAGATCTTGTTGCTTGCCATGCACTCCTGTAATTTCGGTCTAGGGTTTAGCCGATTCAGGATCCTCTTCTTTTTAGGAGATAATCTCGGACTTTTACGTGTAGAATCTAGTCTTTCCTTCCTAAGAAGAGTCAATCTCTTAAGCAAATCTTTCTTTCCTAGGAGGACTCTGATTGAGTTGACCTGTTTAAAATAAGACTCTCTGGCGGGAAGGAGTATATCTCCTCTGTATGGCAGCATTTCGATGGGTTTTTTATGGAGCTTTTAGTTTCTAGTATGAGAATCTTGCTGCCTGGTATCCTCTTGCTTGGCGGGCTAGCTATATCAAAAAGTGCAAGCTAGTAAGTATCCTACTGATGAAGAAGGGAGAAGTCTAGCTGGTATTATAGCAAGATGCTTAGTGGAACTCCGTGTCGGGGTGTTGCGGGGTTCATACTGTAGCGGGAAGCTCAGTGGAACTCCGTGTCGGGGTACTGCGGGGTTCATACTGTAACGGGATGCTCAGTGGAACTTCGTGTCAGGGTGCTATGGGGTTTATAGGAGACCAGGGTACAACGGATTTGGACCCTGCTGTAGGTTCTAACGAGTACTCCAGCTCTGGGGTGTAGGCTTATGAGACAAGACGATGGCGGGGTCCTTAAAGAGCTGGAGAAAGGCTAGATCGGACCCCGCTGGAGGGAATGTGCACTCGGATCAGTTGGAGTCCGCCCTTTGTCGGGGTAGCCGGATGGTGTCTGTACTCCTATATTATCCTTGTGTTAAGGTGGAAAATTCTTCCTTGGTCCTTCGCCAATTTTTATAGTTAACATAAAGATTTTACCCAATTTTCGCGTTAAGTCAATATTACGAAAATGCCCTAATCTAGTAAACAATAATAACAAATGTAATATGATGTGGAATTTAAATAACACTTGATATTTACGTGGAAACCCTCAAGAGAAAAACCACAGGCTAATAAGTGGCCACACTCGAACCTCGAATCCAATAAATGTGAAATGATTACAACCTAATCCCGATCAATAATCATCACACCTACCTAATCCCAGTATAAGTGAACCTAGTCCAATTGCTTGTGTGATCACCTAATCCCGGTGTCCGACCTAATCTCGGTCTAACACACAAGACTTCAATTGTTTGTGATTTACGCAACCTAATCCCGGAAGCTACACAAGTCTTACTTCTCAATGAAGAGATAAGAGCTTATGTGAATATATGATGATATTCAATGAGCAAATAAAGCTAGGTAACCTCAGATGCTTATCTAGGATGATTAGATAACAATAAATGCAATCCTAGATATCAATAGCTAAATGACATATCATAAAGCTTAGCAAATCATAGATTAAATAACCTAGATATTGCTATCAAAATACAACACTCAATCATGTCAACACAACAATCTCTATTTTGTATCTAGAATATATTCTAAGAGTATACAAATAACATAAGAGATTTCTTTGATAAAGAAAACACTAAACTTAGATGAGATTAGTGAAGAACATACCAAACAGTGTGTGTTGAACAAAACTCATGCAAGCAAGCATCCTAACTATGCTAGAAAATGCTAGATGATATTTTGATGCATATGAGAATGGTTTTTGAGTGTTAAAAATGAGTTCATGATTTGATTTTTTTCTCTTGAAAAATATTCTAAGATAAAGAGATGATGTGAACTCATTTCTTTGACCTAAAGGTAAAAAGGCATACTTATAGAGGTCAAAATGAAGCTATGTCATTTTGGACAAAATCAGAGGTCGCCATTTGTCAAATGGCGACCAAGTGGTGACCTTAGCTTTTCTTCTAGGTCGCAGTTTGCGGTAGCCATTTGCAAATGGCGACCTCTGACATTTTCTTCTAGGTTGCAGTTTGCGGTCGCCATTTGCAAATGGTGACCTCTGACGCAACACACAAAAAGCTTCTTTGTCGCCATTTGTCTCAGGGCGACCTTTCATGGTGACCCTACACCTGAATGATTTTAAAGAAAAAATCATTATGTCGCCATGGCGACACCATTAAATGGCGACCTCCACAAAGGGCGACAATGCCCTGTTTTCCACCTTGTGGACAATATGCAAGTGTGCAAAGTGGTGAATCCAAAGGAGAAGCCAAGGGCATTCTCCGAAGGCAGTCCTCGCGCTAAACCAAGCACACCGATGTGCATGATCAAGCCAAAATTGGTATGATTTTAGCCCTCATTTCCAATTCTTTTAGCTTGATTCTCGGACATTTCCCCGTGTTTAATGTTGTTAAATTGAGTGTTTCAGGTTTTATTAGGTTTCAGAAGCAATTGAGATGAAAGTGGAGGACTTGTACGAAAATGTCTCACAAATAGGAAGAAACAGGGCATTTTCGCCACTTGGATATGAGAGGTCGCTACATGGGCGCCATGGCGACAGAGGATTCTCCAAAGATATCAGAAGGTCGCCATTTGGGCCCCACTTGGTCGCCATGGCGACAGAAAGTCCCCAAATGAACTAGGTGGGGTCGCCACTTGGGGTCGTCATGGCGACCTCCCTTACAAATGGCGACCTAGTTCAGTCAAGGCATGGTCGCCACTTAGGGTCGCCATGGCGACCTTGATGTTGCAAGTGGCGACCTCTTTACATTTGCAGGGTCGCCACTTATGGTCGCCATGGCGACCTGGAGGTGCAAGTGGCGACCTCTACACAAATTGCTCATGGTCGCTACTTGCCAAATGGCGAGAAAGATGGTTTTCGTGGCGACCTTCTCATCTAACCGTTTTACGCACCAGGGTCGCCATAACGACCAAATAGCGAACAAGGCGCCACCTCAGCGAATCAAGCAGTTATCAGTACATGTCCAAGAGTGCATATATATAGAACGTCCCTTCATCTTCAACATCATCGTAAATCAGAGAAAAACACAGAGAACAAAATCTGAGATCTAGCTCTATCATCCATGGCACACTATTCCTCATCCTCCATTTCTCTCCTTGAACTCATCTAATCCATCCAACCCTCAACACAAACCTTGATTACTTCACTACATCATTCCTCATCCCACCATTTCTCCACCAAAATCCTTAGTCACTTCCCACCAAAACACCCACATTCCAAGACATATCCTTTACTTCCATTCCTTGCATCTAGGAGCATAGAGGAGAAGAAGGATCAAGCTTAAAGAAGGTGACCCAAGGGTTATTTCCTTACTATTTACTTCTTTTCATTTATTGCAAATATGTGTAACTAAACCCCTAATCTAGGGGATAGATTTGAGGATCAATTGGTTGTGAGTTTAGCTTAGCTTGTAATGAATCTCTTATGTGTTCTATTCATTCAAATTAATTAGATTCCATTCATTATAATTGACTTGTATATCACTTGTTGATTGCTATCTTGAGTGGAGTAATTTGTTATATATTCATATGTGGATTGACAATCCTTGTGTGATTAAGAACCCATTGGATAGGATAGATTAGTGGTGGGTATATCAACCCTACTAATCTAAGCCTCTAAGTGGTTAGCATATTGAGATTGGCTCATTAAAGTAGCTAGTTAGCTTACCCACATTCAATTGTTAATCGATCTATTCCCTAGCTATCTCATTAATTGATTTTATCACAATTCTTATCAAGGTGTTGGGTATTCTATTTTTCATAACATATTTTGTGTATTTTCATTTGAGTAGTTAGCATTGGTGGTTTTAGAAACCACACATCTATCAAACAATATGATTTACTTTATCGTTCAAAGATTAGTCAATTTATCTAATTAACACTCCATTCCCTGTGGAACGATCTTGCTCACTATTTTGCTATCAAATCTCATTTTAAAAGGATTAAGTGGCTTAAAAAGAGTTTTCAAGAATCAACCATAATCTATATTATTACTATTTTGTTGAGTACACAAACGACGCTTATCAGTGCACGCGCGGACGTTTCCAAACATATTCGGGAAACGAATTACAAGACACAAACACATAACAAGATATGATCAACAAGGTGCTAGGGTGTAATGTGACATGTGAAGAGTATGCACACATATGCAAGTATGCTAAGTGTGTGTGTTCTTCTAAATCTCTTCAATGAAAAACTAAGCACTAGAGATATACCTTTGGAGTGCTTGTCACCTTGAGGTCTTGAGGGTCTTGAGCTTGATCTTCAATCACCTAAACTACCCTTACAATTCAAACCCCAACATGTGGTTTGTTCACGAAATAATCCAATCAATATGAGAATTCTTACACTCTGTATTGTTAGGGCTGCGTCCCTTGTTATCTTTTGTGATGGAGTGTGTTTTAAGGGCTGGTAGTTTTGGTTTTGTTTTGTTCCTTTGTGTTGTTGGGGCTGCGTCCCCTATTTTCTTTTGTGGTGTGTTCTGGGATTCTTCCCAGGTGGGTGGTGCATGGGGTTTGTGTGGTGTTGTGGGTGGTTGGCTCTTTGCCTTTGGTTCTTTAATCTGATTGCCTTTAAAAAAAAAAAAATTAATCCAAAACTTATACAATGGATGTTATATATGTTCCAATGTCATATTACAGATAAATTACTTTTGGAAAGAATCAATGAAATATCAACAAAATCACTATTATTTATTGTATTAATTTTCTATTTCAACCAAAACAAATTACATCCCAATCGTAAATGAAACAATATATATATACACTAACCTCAGAAATTGCTTGATGTTACAAAATAGGGTCTACAGAAAACCTTTTAAAAAGGAAAAAATGAATTAAGAAATAAATAAATAAATAAAAAGATACAAAAAAAACAGGAAAAAAAAAAGTAACAGTAATTAAGAAACGAAAGGGAAAAAATGTTAATTTTTTCAGTTATTTTCATATAACGTTTAATATTTTTATGCCTTCTTAATTGCAAGAAGAGACATGGATCAATATTTGTTTATATTACTGTTTAAATCAGTGTTACATAAACCTGAACAATTATATGAACACAATTATATCTAAACCTTTAAAATTTTACCTTAAACGGATACACATGTGAAAGAAGGATCCCTATATATACACTCATTCACGACAGGAAATCAACAAAACATAATGAAAGAAAAAAAAAACACATGAAGCCATTTATAATTTATAGGATGAAAAATGGAGGAGGCAGATGAAGAGAGGGAAAAAGAAAGAGTACCTAATTAGTACATGTAAATACATAAAATAAAATAAGAGTGAAAAGCTAAATACAATTGAAAAATCCAACATATTCATCTCAAAAACATGCAATTGATGCCAATGCATGAGTAAATCTACGAATTACATCCATCATATATTCAAAATAGTAGCAAAAATTAAGATTTCAAGTAACTGCTAAATGGAATAATCTAGATATTAGAGAACTTACCTTACCAAGTAAATTAATTGTAACCCACATATGTGTCTTAATGATTTCTTCTATAACTAAATGATCGAACCAAAATTGGTATGGTTTTGGCCCTCACTTCCTTCTCTTTTTGCTTGATTCTCGGGCATTATCTCGTGATTTAATGGTGTAAATTAAGTGTTTTCAGGAATTTATAAAGTTCAAGGGCATTGGAGTAATTTTGGTCATTTAGGGGTGAAACTGTAATTATTAAGGGGAGAATTGAATAATCGCAAATATGCAAGAGATCAGGGGTCTTTCCGTAATTCGCCAGGCAAAACAACATTAGCGCGCCACGTCACCTAGTGATACTGTGCGTTTTGAGAGGTGGGCTTGGGCCTCTAAGCGCACCCTAGGACATTCCTATGCGCAACCCAAAGAAGGTCTAGTAGCATGAGTCCAAATGCACCCCATGCCACTACTGATTACACCCTCAATGAAGACAAAAAGAGACAACTGGGCACACCTAATTACATTTCTAATTGCACCCCCAATGAAGACAAAAAGAGACTACTGTGCACACCCTCATTCACTTCTAAATGCACCCCAATTTAGAAAAACAACAAGCAACTGAATGCACCCCACCCGAGTGCTAAATGCACCCCATCACTATTCATTTTCTTCTACCTTTTCACGCGTGCAGAGCCTTTTCACCCATCCAAACAATAGCTTTTGTGGCCACCATTTTCGAAGAACCACGGCTTACCGACGATCGATTTTCGGCCCAATAAGACGGCCACCTCACCGGCTGCCAGGTCACATGACTTTTAGAGCTCCAAATGGCCGGAATCTCCACACCCAATCATGCCTATGCTCGCCATTTTGTGTTGCCATTTCCCAAACCGCGTAAATCTAGGTCGCGGTTTGCATTCCGAGGTCGCCTTGTTTTGGCACCTGATGGAGTCGCCATTTAGGTCACCCTAGGGTTACCATGAATGAAAATAGTGACCTCTGCTCTGTGAATTGCTGATTGGTTGGGAAAATTACACAACGCACCCCTCTATTGGACTAAATGGTAATTTACCATGGTCAGGAGTGTTTTGGTAATTTGCTACCCACGACCTAATTTGAAAAACCTATAAATTCATCACAATTTTCCTCTTTTGAACAACTCTTGACCACCAAGAAACCTCCTTTCTCCACCATTCCTTTTCTCTTCATTTTCTCTTCTACCTAAACTTAACATCTAGATTTCCTTCCCCTAATCATTCATTTCTTCCCATCTTCTCCACAAATTTCCTTAGTCACTTCCCATTTGACTCCACCTATCTAGACACATCCTCATCATCCACTCTTTACACAAAGAGCATCAAAGGCAAGGTAAGGATCAAGCTTACAAAAGGAAGCCCATGGGTGATTTCCTAATCTTTTACTTGCCTTCCCTTTGTTTGTAATATGTGTAATTAAATCCCCTTTCTAGGGTTTTGATGTGAGAATATTTGGATTGGGATTTGCTTAAGCTTTAATATATTTTAATCTCTATTTGTGTTCTATTCATTTTATAATTAGATTCTTTGCATTATATAATTGACATGTATACCCACTAGTTGATTATAATCTTGCTTAGAATAATTTGTTACATAATCTTGATTGGATTGACAACCTTGATGGATTGAGAACATAGTGCATATGATAGATTTTCGGAGGGTATATCAACCGCGATAATCTAAGCCGTTAATTTTAACAAACTGATCCCACCGTGACCCCCTCTCCTTAATCGGTTAGGCATTGCGGTGGGAAGTTGTTGAGGGTGCATAGTAATGGTCTAAACACATTCTAGGAATCAATTGGTTAACATTTACGAGATTCGTTCAATAAGGTAGCTTGATAAGCATTTCCCGGTAATCCACTTGTGATCCCATTAATTCCCTAGCTATTCTCTTAATTGTTAATTCCATTTATCTTATCTAGATTTGTTAAGTATTCTTTTATTAGTTTATTAGGTTTATTTTTCATGTATGTTTGATGGCTTGACAACCCATTCACTCATCCATATTTTTATGATTTATTTTATTGAACATAGATTAGTTAATTTGTTCAACTAATAACTCTAATTCCCTGTGGAACGAATCCGACTTACCACTTTACTAACTTAATATCTAAGTGGATTTTTAAGTGGTTAAAAAAGGTTTTCAAAACGATCACATTTAAAACATTATTTTGTTGCGCAAAACGACTACATCACTAAACACATAGATAGAAGTGCAAATAAAATAAGATACTAACAAAAAAAAATGGAGGAAGCAGATGAAAAGAGGGAAAAAGAGAGAATTAGTACCTGTAAATGCATAGATTAAAATAATCATTCAACATATGATATTCACAGATAAAAGAGCATTATTGCTTCCAATGATGAGTTATCTAATAGATTTGTGACTGTAGTGAGTGACTCTTGGTCGGCGGTTGCTTGGGCAAATGGGGAAGATTTTGGCAATTTGAAGCTTATTCAACTCATCTATAACATTCGTGAATTTATGATCAAGTATAGTGCAGTTTCTATTGTCTTTAGACATTGAGGTGGAAATTCGGTTGCCGATAGCTTAGCTAAAATGGGAGCCAATAGGTTTGGGGGATAGACTGATGTGGAGTTTGTAATTGGTTATTTTATGTTTCCTGGTTGAGGGTGGCGGAATGGCTTCCTATGGCTTGTCATAGTTTAGTTTTTCTACATTTTACATTTTAGTTCTTTGTTTTATGTGAAGAAAAAAAGAATTCAAAAGGATTTCAACTATACTTGCATTGATGTCAGCCACAAATGGTACGAGAGTGATCCTTATATTCTTGCAATTCAAGCACACCAAGTGTTTTATGTAAATGATCATAAATTTGGATCAAGTTGGAAAGTTTTTCAAAAAATTCAACATAGATATATATGGGATGTGCCTAAGAGGGAGGAAGAGGTGGACGAACAAGAGGAGGTTGTTGAAACAACAATTCTTGAAGTTGAAGAAGAAGATTTAGATGATTATCAGTTTCATAGAGAAGATGTTGAGGCACGGACATTATATCCAAATGGTGATCTCATTATTCACATGTAAGAAATCATATTATTAACTGAATAAATTGTGCATGCTTCTTTATCTCTAAATTTTGTTTATCTTGTGCATTTTTTAGGTCATTAGAGATTTGAATTTCTTCTACTGTAAGTAGAGGTTTGAATAAAATTAGAAATCTTAAATTATTTCTTTTAGTGGATGGTTGGCTTAACTTGGATTTACCTTTTTTTTTTATTAATTCGGATTCTTGTCTTTACCTTATTGTTGCTTGGTTATTCTATTAGGCACCTTCTGTTGGTGACTCCAGTTGATGTGTGAATGATTCATCCAACAATCTCCTTTCTCTCTCCAGTTGATACATTGTGGGTTATATCAGCATAGAAAGTCCTATTGTGCATCATCAAAATCTTAAACACATCTTTAAAAGCTCCAACGTAGTAAGTCTCTCTATGTGTATTAACATATACAAAAGAAATTGGAGACTTATGAAGAATGAAGCAATTGGAGAAGCTTTGTTTAAATTGTAATAAAGATAATTTTATTATGTATTTTCATTTATAAGAAATTTATTATCTCAATTTTATTTGTAATATTTTAGTGTTTTTATTAGTTGTATCTTCTTTTGTTTAATTTTGAGGTATTTTTAAAATAAGTTGTTGTACATTTAATCTTTTTGTTTTTTGTTTCATGATTAAATAATATAATATATATATATTTATCATATGTAATAATGATAAATATAAAATTAATTATCAAGTAAAAAGATATTACTGATAAATAGTATATATATTTAAAATATAAATTTAATTAATATGATATTAATTGTTTAAAACTATAAATATTATTACATTTAGCTACCCTTTTATTGTGCTGCTAAAATATATAATGACAACGTCACTAAAGTTAATTTAAATATGAATTATTAATATATATTATATTTAGTTACCCTTTTATTGTGTTGCTAAAATATATAATAATAGTGTCACTAAATTTAATTTAAATAAGAATTATTAATATATATATTTATATATTGATAATAAAATTATAAATATTTATAAAATAATTTTACTTTGCGTGACATATTTTAAGTATCGTTAAAAGTGTTGTTATGGGTAATAAATGAAGCTCTTTTGATATTTATGGTGACATTATACTTGTGTAACAAAAAAGTAGTTTTTGGAGACAAAGATCTCAAAGCGTCACCTATTCTTTTCTGTGACAGGGCTAGGACGACGAGGTGGAGACACTTGTTTGGGTGTCGCTAAAATCATTTGACGACGCTGAGTTGAGAATTGGTGACGTCTAGATGGTGTTGTAGAAGAGCATTTTTCTTGTAGTAAATTAGCTGGTTAGAGCGTGTGGCTTTTAACTATAAGATTGTAATTTGAAGAGCGTGTGGCTTTTAACTAGTTTTTCTAATACGACAAACCTCAGGGGGATATGATAATCTCCCATTAAATAAGGGTACTCTTGGAATTATGAGGGTGTTTATACTAACGTTTTAATTTTAAATTTTAGACAAGTGTATACTTATAAATATGGGTGTAGTTATCATATTTATGGGTGTCAATATCCGTACCTAAAAGTTAATTGAAATGCGAAATTAAATTGTCTACTAATTCTTTATATTCTTGAACCAAACTGATAATTTTTAGCAAGAATGATTTTGACATGTTCCCATTAAATTAGATTACATAATAATGCACCTGGCTAATTGAGAATTAGCCCAGAGAAAATTATTATAATTCAGAAGAATTAAACATTGAGAATCAATGTTTCTTGGGATGATGCAACATTATTTGAAGCCACCTTGAAGCTTGGAGCATGCAAGGTGAAATCCCTTGTAGCCTGGTGATCATAGGAGATCATCTTCACTCTATAGTCTCCATGGAATAGGGAGGCCTTAAAGAAGCCGTTAGCGTTGGTCGTACCGGCAGTTGCAGCTGCCTTAGAACCCCACTCTTTCAAGAGTTTGTCAACAACATCCCTAGTTGGCAAGTTCTTGAAATTGTTGTCTGTTAAACACATCCAGTAGCACCCTCCTGCACTCCATGCTGACCAAATTACTATTCCATTCACTTTTGGATGAGAATATGCCTCCCTCAACACCTGTTCCAAATACTTTGCCTGCATAAATAAGCTTAATTATTGCTTGGAAGAAGAATTCATAATATCATCAAGCAAACAAACATGAAATTAACCATCTTATAAGCAAGAACGTAAATATCGATTTCAATGAAAAAGCTTAATTATTGCTTTTTCAGTGAAAATATTGCTGTGAAAAAGCTTAATGTTCGGAAGAAGAATTCATAATATCATCAAGGAAACAAATATGAAATTAACCTTTTATAAACAAGAAAGTAAATATCGGTTTTCAGTGAAAATACCAAGGGTTCAAATTTTTGGAATTACGAAGAAATATCCAAACTATTGTTAATATCCTCAAATTATTGATATTTACATTCTTGCTCATAGAGCTTTACCTGACTTGGGCCGTTTTGAACATCCACTTCAGTAAGCCAAATCGGCAATCCTGCTGCGGCTAGGGTATCGATAGTAGACCTTATATAAGGAAGGTTTGGTGTATTAAAATGACCCTCGAGTCCGATTGCCATCTTTGCATTGGCAATGCCTAGATATTTCTGGATTTGCCTCAGCTTTTCAAGGTACTTAGCCGGCGCAGACTGCTTGTCTACTCTCTCCTCTATAGTATTGTAATCATTGATGACTAATGTGGTTGCTCCATCTAATCTGTGAGCTTTGCTGTAGATAACCCCTGAAAATTTTGTACCAAGCTTGCTTTCAAAGAAGTTACAATGCAAATTCTCATTAACAACATCCCAAGCATTGACTTGTCCCTTGTACTTTGACATTATTGAAGTTATCCTCTTATTGACTGCCTTCCAAAGATCAGCTGGAGATAGCAAATTGAGCCATCCAGGCTGGTATTTTGGATCGTCCCAGAAGATGTTGTGACCTCGGACTGCTATATTGTGTTGTTTTGCGAAGTTGATCATCGCATCTGGGACGGAGTAGTCTTCGTGGATAGGGGACGGTTCGGTGATGTACCACTTCATTTCGTTTTCGAATGTAGTGACTTTGAACCTTGAGGTGAACCAGTTTTGGTAGGCTGGGTTGTTGAGGATGTTTTTGTTCATTGCACAACCAAAAGGGAAGCTTGGTGACTTTTGTTCAATGGAGATTGTTGCGTTTCGAACAGGGTTGCCTTGGTTGTCGACTACTTGGATTCTTACATTTGTTTTACGGACCTGCCAACGATCCAACATGTTAGTTTGTTCGATCGATAAACTTTTTAAAGATTTAGCTACTACTCAATATTGTATATTTGTATAGTTACAAGGTAGTTATGAGATTGATATATATATATATATATTTTTTCAAACTTTTGATTTTTGTGTACCATTGGATTAGAATTCAATGACTAATAATTTTTTTTTTTTTGATAATATCTATTTATCCAAGACGAGGTATTTTTCTGCTGACTTAGGAGTCATTTACCCAAACCCCAAGCTCATCCATCTACCAACTAAGCTATGCCCTTGTTGGCTTCAACGACTAATAACTATCTCTGTAACTACACAAAATATGTATAGCAGCATATCCCTTCTTCAATTTTTTAAAGAAAATTTTGATTAAAATTCTATGGATATTTGACTATCAATAACTATATAAATAGTACTTCTTAAAGAAACATAGAAAAATAAGTGAAGATACCTTGTCGATGCTTTGTTGTTGATGAGAGATCCATTCTTCTTGAGTGAATGGTTGCATTGACAAGCTATCGACACAAATCTCAACTGAGGTGTTCTTGCTCTGAAAAGATTGTAATCAACTATTAGATGATCTAAACCAATAATCAATTAATTAATATTACTATACAATATTGTAAACATATGAAAACAAGAAAACACACACACACACACATTGACGCAGCGGGGTTTGGCGAAAATAAGAGTGATCACTTTGTCGAACCCTAAGGCACACTCAGACGAACCTTGACGCAGCGATCGGTAGTTACCCAAGCATGGATCGCCATGCAGGGGCCATCATTCCCTAATCTACGTTAGAAAATGGCGCTCTCGAATCCTCAAAGAGCATGTCGAATCCACGACAGATAAGTGTTCTAAAGAACGATTTTATTGATTATCAAAAAGTTACAATAATTGGAAATAATAAGACTATTTATAATAAACTAATCCTAATACGACTCGAATACGACATTCCTAAAAACACTAAAACATGAAAAATATTAAAACTAATCATAATCTTCTAAGATTCATGATTCCTAACTTGACTGAAAAACAAAGATCAAATCTTACCCAAAAGGTAAGTTTGATTTATTTCCAAAACCTAAATTTAATTCCTAATCAAACTAAAGTAAATAAACTTGCTAAACAAGAAATAAAGACTCAAATTAATAAAATAAGAAAACACCCAAAACGATCTGAATCTGAAGTTAAGCGCGGTTAGGTCGTAGGACACCGGTAGCGGCATAGGCCGTCGTTCTTTTTTCCTTGTTCTACATCACACATACACACACACACACACACACACACACACACACCTCAAAATAGAGCTCAGCAGGCCCTGATGCGTCAACTATGAGGCCGCCTTTGAGCATGGACCAGCAATTGGCCTCAGCAACAATAGCACCGGCATCTGTGAAACCGTTTCTTGTTTTGAAAACAGCTGATACTGTAGCAACCCCTTTACTCACTTGAATCCAAGTTACGGTAACACACCCATATATATATGTAATACACAATTCAAGTTATAGAACAAAACCTAGTATTGATGTTAATATACACACAAATAAATAACTATAAGTTCCTTCTCTGGTTAGGACGGTCCTGAACAAAATTTATAGACCGTAACATTTCAGAAGTAAATAAGTTATATGTAAGACAATCAATATGTTTAGTAATAATGTCACCAATCTTCAGTTTATATACATCTTCAAATCATTTTATTTTTTTTGAAATGTTAATTAACCTGTCCAACTAGCTATGAACCGAGACTCTTGATCCTAATGAATCGGTAATAATTATTAATGTTGGATAAAGTAAAGATAGGAAAAGTGAAATGAATGAAATACCAGAGAAGGTGTAAAGCATGTTTTTTCTCAAGTAAAGCTTTTGCGAGATACTATCATATGGTTGGCTTCTGCTATAAGCCACCAAGAATTTGTTGCCTCCTGATTCTCTGTGTTGGATTTTAGCTTTTCCAAATGTAGACCATCCTTTCAACCCATGATTCAGCTCTGAGTTTACGATGATTCCTCCATTGTATTGAGGTTTATGAGGGTTCACCAAACACTAAAATTTTTACGAGAAGAATAAAATCAACAAAATATATAACTAGAAGTTATTATATAGATCCTTAAATTGTAGGACATAATTAAGTTATATACCAATTCCACAACATTACATGAAACTAACAGTTTCGGTCTTGAAATTCTTTTTCAATATTGAAGATAAGTAACAAAAAAACAATAATAATAAATTAATTACCTTGATAGTGGCTGAGTAATCATAGAACAAAGCATGAGCTTCAAAACCTGCAAGAGAGTAGATTTAATTTTTAGTTCGAATTAGATTTGTAAAGTTTTATGCAGTTACAAAAAAAAATTAATAAAAACAATAACCGATTAACATGTACATACATATAGAGAGTCATCAATCTAATATAGACATAGAAACTTTTTCAAAATTCATATAAAAATTCTCATTAGTCTGATGCATTTGATGATTATATTTATTTGTGTTCTTTTATTATCTGTTTATGCAAAACAATAAAAAATATATATATATGAAATAGTGTTAGCTTTTTGATCCATTTTACTGGTTAAGAATTCAAGGTTCAATGTTTAACCAATTTCAAACTATTGGATTAAGATAAAGTTGAGGTTGATCTAATAATAAGTATCTCACAACCCAAATCAATGAGATTGTAGGTTCAAGTTATATTATCCGTCTCTAAACAAAAAGTTGAAAAATAAAGATATTCGATTTTTAACTAAACACCAATTCCATGGAATTTACAATAAAGTGTATAAAAATTTTCGTTAAATCACATAAATTTCTGTTTGGTACACAAGTTGTATACTATTGTTTTGGTCAAAAATAAAATAAAATGAGTGGCCGCACTATGATCAGTATATGGATATATGAAAACCAGAAATTAATAAAGAGTTAGGACAATCCTGATAACTGTTCCTATAGCCGAATATGAATGAAATTAATATGAGACTCTATTCAAAACGTGCATTTAATCCTTGCAAGCCATGATCAGAAGTCATGTTGAATAAATTATGACAAAAGTGTTCTTTCTTCGAGGATTAAATACATTTTCTTTCGAAATCATTTCATCATTTAACAATAATTCAATTGTTATAACTTATAATTAAATAATTGAAAATAACAAGAACACAATAATGTAAACTCAAAATAATAAGAGAAGACAGAAAAACAATGGCCCTAAAAAGAAGATATTATTTCATTCCTCACGTATTCTTATCAAGTCACACATATCAAGATGAAGACTTTCCTATTTATAGCCTCACAAATTTTTATCTTAAAAAATTATACAATAATTGATATAAATTACAATAATTAATATAAATTATAATATAAATGGATCATAAATCCTTTGAGTGTTACATGAGAGTTCGAGAGAGGGTAAGTTTGACTTATTAGTGTAGACATAATATCCATGCACATTGAATAATGTTTTCAAATCATCATTTATCTTTTTAAGACTTGTATGTAAAATTGTTGATATTAATCTCGAAGGCATCTTTCTGCTTCTCATAAGCTGTCGAAGATTATGGTTTCTATTATGCCCTATTTTAAAACATTTTTTTTTTTTTGCATGTAACATTCAAGAGTTAATATTTTGTTTGTAAAATTCGATAAAAAGACAAAATGTTCGTATACAATTGTAAAAAATAAATCTAGCGAAACTGAGAGAAGAAAATACCTGAAGAAAAGAGAGTACACAACATGACTAGCAGAAGCAGATTATTGTTATTCTCTTTATCTGTCATCATATTCTTTTTAGTCATCCAATCAAAAACTAAGAACACAAACACATAAACAGCTTCAGCGAGCGAGAGAGAGAGAGAGAGAGAGAGATAGAGAGAGAGAGAGAGGAGCCAGTTGAGATTTAAAAGGAAAACCTTATTATGAATAAAAGACAAATGCAAATGCAAAAAATAATCAGTAACAATAATTATGGCAGAATTTCATACTATTGATACTGTTAATACCATAAATAGATAACAATAATTTATGGCCTTTATTTCTTTTTTGTTGGTTTTTTGCTGTTCTATTGCTTTTTGCTGTTTTTTTTTTTTTTTTTGGTTATTTCGGTTGCTTTCTCATTTTGTGGTCATTTTGTTGCCAGGGATTGATGTGCGTGTGGCACCCTCGGTTTTTTCTTGTTGTGTTTTGTTTGCTTTGTTCAATACAGTTTGCTGTTAAAAAAAAAAAACAACATTTATATATATATAGTCCCGATCTTATCAGTGTGCACAGATATAACTTCATGAGGATATTGAATGTAAGCCACTCACTGTGGAGAAGCGTGCATTCACATTCGAGTCAAAGCATGTAAAACTAGTGACTCACATTCAATATCCTCATAAAGTTATATCAGTGTGCATTGACTTGAATATATATATATATATATAAATACACAAATTAGTTTAGGTAACTTGAACTCATTGCCTCTTTCTACAAAATATATATAGAAAATTATGATTATTTTTCTCTAAAAATAGACTAACCTAATCTACAAAAGATCATAAGACGAACAATCCTTAGGCAATATCCATATATATATTTATATATATATATATAGAGAGAGAGAGAGAGTTATAATCCCAAATCAGTTGGAATACTAAAAAGTAATTAAATTTTTTAAAGATGGAATGTTACAAATAGGAAAATAAAATAAGTAAATAAAATGACATTTTAGAGCATCTCCAATGCAAAAATGGCTTGCATACTAATAATTGTTGATATGTTAACAATGTCTTGCTTCTTATGTGGCATAAAATAGACTTGATAAACAATCAATTTAAAACTTGGTCTCCAATGCTTATGTCTAGAACAAATTTTTTTTAATGACATGCCCAATTTTTTTTTCTATTTTTTAAATATTTTATTTTCTTACTAAAAATGGATGAAAAATTAATGTCAGTTTTAAATACTTGCTGAGTCAACCGGAAAAATAATTGTGCAACAGTCTGTTTTAAAGTAGACGGTCATGTTGACAATGTCTAATATTTTTTTTGTCACGTCAGCTTGAGGTTGAATATGCACGGCTGCATTGGAGAAAGATTTATTAACAAAATGTCTGCTAATCCTATGTGGCATTTTTTTTTTTTCACAACCCACTCTTGCATTGGAGATACCTCCAAATCTCCAATGCAAGAGTGGCTTGCATTCTAATAATCGTTGACATGACAACAATGTCAAGAGAATTGCTTTTTATGTGGAGTAAAACTAGACTTGATAGACAATCAACTCAAAAGTTGGTCTCCAATGCTTCGGTCTATAACACAATTTTTTTTAATGGTGTGTCCATTTTTTTTCATGTTTTATTTTTTATTTTATTTCCTTACCAAAAATAGATGGAAAATTAATGTAAATTTCAAATACTTGCTAAGTCAACTTAAAAAATAGATGTGCAACAGATCGTTTAAAAGTAGACAGTCATGTTGACAATGTCTAATAATTGTTTTGCCACATCAGCTTAAGGTTGAATATACATGGCTGCATTGCAGAAAAATTTATTAGCATAATGTTTATTAATCCTACGTGACATTTTTTTTTTCATAAGTCACTCTTGCATTGAAGATGCTATTATGTTCCTTTAAGTGCATATTTTGTTAATGGACATTGCATGTATATAATTAATGAATTTCGAAGATATTGGAATGGTTGAGGAGACAAATCGTAACCCTAGACAAACTAAATTATAATCCAAAATAATTATGCTTCTTTCATAAACACCATTCTTCTTCTTCACCCTTCATCTTCTTAATCCAAAAACACAAACAATAAAAATTATTTTAAAAGTTTAGAGTAAAAAATATATATAATAGAGATTCTCCATGGAGGAGATGTGATTCTAGATCTCCTCCATTTTCTTAAGAGATCTGAAACAAAAATCTTTATTAATAAAGAATCATGATCTTCTTTTTGGAGAAGATTTAGAACCAAATTATCAATTAATAGAGATATTCCATCTCCATTAATGGAGATCTAGTTCTCCTCCATTTGATCTCCATAAAGACATGGAGTGAGAAAAACAGAGCAACCTTGAAAATAATAAAGAGAAATATTTTTGGTGTCTTCTGAATTATTTCAAAGACTAATATTTGATTTCATTTATAAAGTAATATTTACAATACTAAAAAGGAAACACAATATTTGGCTATAATTAAGTACAAACAATAAGGCAGTAATCATGCTAATTTGTCTAGCTAAAATCTTGGCAATTAATCAAGTCAACCAAATCAAATTCTAATTAGCTAAAATCTTGACAGTTAATCAAGTCAACTAAATTAAATTCAAATTCAAATCTTGGCAATAATCATGCTATTATTGCCTTATTACTCCCCCTCAAGTTGGGTCGTGTATGGAAGTAACACCCAACTTTGTAAGTAAATGGTGAAAAGGATCCTTTCCTAGTGCTTTGGTGAAAATATCAACAACTTGCATTAATGAAAGGATGTACCGAGGAGCAATGAGTTGCGATTGAATTTTTTCACGAACAAAATGACAATCAAGCTCAATGTGTTTTGTCCGTTCATGGAAAATCGAATTATTCGCGATGTGTATAGTAGCTTGATTATCACAATGAAATGTTATGGCTGCAAGATGAGCAATTCCAAGATCATTGAGCAAATATTTGAGCCATTGAAGTTCACAAGTCAAACTAGTCATTGCACGGTATTTGGCTTCAGCAGAAGATCGAGAAATTGTAGGTTGTTTCTTTGTCTTCCAAGAGATGGGACAAGAACCAAGCATGGTGCAATAACCAGTGGTGGAGCGACGAGTAGTAGGGCAGCCAGCCCAATCGAAATCACAAAACCCACTCAAATGAAGACTACTAGAAGATGATAAGAAAATACCTTTTCCTAGTGAACCTTTAAGGTATCGTAATAATCGATGAGCTGCATCCATATGACTGCTACGAGGTGCTTGCATAAACTAGCTTAATATATAGCCACTGTATGTAATATCTGGCCTGGTGATGGTAAGATAGATAAGCCGTCCAACAAGCCATCTGTAAGAAGTTGGGTCAGGCAATAATGTCCCATTTGTGGGTGATAGATGTAGATTTTGCTCCATAGGAAATGTAGAGACTCTAGCACCACTCAAACCAGTATCTTTGAGAATATCCAGAGCATATTTTTGTTATGATAAAAAAAATGCCCTTTTGTGATCTTGTAACTTCTATACCAAGGAAGTATTTAAGTCTTCCAAGATCTTTGATGAAGAAATGATGTTCAAGAAATTGCTTGAGACATTGGATGGCTGATTCATCATTACCAGTGATGATAATGTCATCAACATAAACTAAAATAAATGTTGAGGAATCACCACGAACCCTAGTGAAAAGAGAATAATCCGCAAGTGACTGAGAATGTAAAGATTCCTGTTTATTAATTGGCTTATTGCGTAGACAAACCACATATTAGGGTTTGAATTGTAGGGGTAGTTTAGGTGACTGAAGATCAAACTCAAGTGATGTGAACCAAATATCGATAACTCCACAATTAACACACTAACACACAAAATAGAAATACTGGTTTATTTAAGATAAATAGATGGCAAACTTTGTCCTCTCGCGCGAAACATAGCGATAGAGGGACCGGAAGATGCCATAGGGTCAACTCCTCAAAACCCAACTCTTCCAAATCTTTAAACAAGAAATCTGGAAAATCAGTCCAGAATTAACAGCAGAAAATACAAAAAAACACTCTGCCCCCTTTCTACTGATGCATCCCCTATTTAAAGTAAAACTTTGACAAACTTAACTTAATAGACTTAAAGTCCCAAGACTTATTAAATGAACCTAAGTCCCAAGACTTATTAGATGAACCTCTTAGTCTTCCAAGGATATTTTGTAAAAACCAATATTGACTGATTTGACTCTTTGAAAATCTAAGAGTCTGATTTCCATCATTCCCTCTCGGTTAAAAAGAACTCGACTCCGCGCGAGTTGCCATCTTTGCTGCTTGACACTTCTCAGCATCAATCTTCATAAACTCTTCTTCACTTATCCATGAATTTTCACAATAAGGTTTTCCCATCCATTTCACAAGAAAGGGAACATACGAACCAGCTCTAGTTTTCATCTCTTGCACCTAGATAACTGCTTCAATAAATTCAGCTTCGTTAGCAGGAATTTGTTTTGCAATGTCTTTTTCTACCTTATTGGCTTCAACAGCTAAATCCCCATGAAAAGTATAAAGATCAGCTACATTAAATATCGGAGATATGTTTAATCCTTGTGGCAACTCCACTTCATAAGCATTCTCTCCAAATTTGCGAATTATCTTGCATGGCTCAATCTTCTTGCTTTTCAACTTATGATAAGTTCCTGTAGGAAACCTCTCTTTTCTTAAGAACACCATAACAAAATCTCCAACATGGTATTCATTAGGATAAAAAGTCCAAGCCAAAGCATCAGGAAATCCAGAACGAACAGTAATACAACTTAAAGCCATCATAAAACTGTTCCATTAAAACATTTCCCAATTAAATAGTGCTCTTCTCAAAGGCACATTCCAAATCCAACGCTCACCTTCCCATCTCCCATACTCCCAAACCGACCCATTCTTATTCAAGGCTAAAGAATAAATTCTTGGAAACTCATTACGTAATGGAATGGAATCCCAACCCATCTCTTTCCAAAACTTTATCATTTCACCCAAGCCTACCATCACGCGAAAACCCTTCTTAATAATGCTTGCCAAAATTGAGTCTATATCAAAAAGCTTGTTTATCGAATTTACAAAAGAAGAGCATGCCTTAACCTCCATAAAATCCCATAAAATCCCTTCATGCTTGGAACCATACGTTGCACAAAGAACCTTCTTCCATAGAGAAGAATTTTCCTTCCCAAAACGCCAAATCCATTTTGCAAGCAAGCTCACGCCCTTTTCCTTAATTCGACCAATGCCTAAGCCTTATAATCTCTTACTTTTACACACTGTCACCCAATCTACTGCATGAACCTTTTTCTTAAATAAGACATCATTCCATAAAAAATCCCGCTGAAGCCTTTCAATCTTCTTAGCAACCCCAACCGGAATAGCAAAAACCAACATGTAGTATGTAGGAAGACTAGATAAAACTGCCTTTATAAGTACTAATCTCCCACCTCTAGACAATAAACCCCTCTTCCATAGCGCTAAATGTTCCTCCACCTTTTTAATAATCGGAAGCCATAAGCCTTCCTTTCTTTTTTTTCCACCTAATGGAAGCCCAAGGTACGTCATAGGTAAGGAAGACGACATACACTGAAACGCATCAGCCCACAATTCATCACCCGACAACTTCTTACCAACTTTGAATAGACAAGACTTATGATAGTTAACTTTTAAGTCCAGAAACCAGCTCAAAACTGTTAGGATTATGCTCAATAGCAAGAGTGTAATATTGTAATTAACAATCTTTTTCGTATTAATAAAGTGATTTCTGGTTTAAACAAATCTTATAGCATTTATAGTTTAATATTATAATTGTCAAAGTAAATAATCATAAGGTCTAAAGACTATGAGAAAAGAAGAATTGTTCGTACATCTAGATATGTATGTGGTAGACACAATTCTTTAGTTAGTCTTGAATATTGTTCACAACTTAAGTTAAAGGTTGGGCACCTTTATCTTGTTAAAGTTGTAGAATTCTTTTGCTAGCATTTGAGTGGGATCAAATGAGATATGATGAGTCTAAAATCATCGGAGTGTCTTCGAGCAAAAGAATCTAGTGCACTGGGTGCATTGAACTGGAACACAATGAAATACTTTATCTATAACCGTCAATAGATAAAAGTCATTTCATTATCAGGACAATCGAAGAGTCTATCTTAATCCTGAGATAAATGATGGACTTATGGTTGCAAGTGATATCATTTGAGCTATCAATGAGTACGATTATATCGCATAGTCTATCCTCGATAGTTTGGTGATATTCATTTGTTAATCGATAGAGGACTTCATTTATAGATATGAACATCGTGGCTCCATTTATCGAATGAGAGTATAATATCATCATATGGATGTTTTGAGGTAATTGGATATTAAATCTCAACGTTGAGTTTTCGATAGTGTCTATTGAAAACATGGCTTCTGGACAAGTCAAAATATCCAAGTTCAAAACGTGGTCATATGAGTAAATATGGTAACTTGGAGAGTTATAGGCGGTCTATGAACTCTTGGCGATTACTGATATTAATCACGAGGATACACTATCTCCAATATGATTGTCTAAGGTATGAATGAGGAAACATCTTCCTTTTCTGTCTTTATTTAAGAGTTCAATTTTAGCTCTTTAGTGGAATGAGTTAAAATTAATGGATCGGACCTAAGTGAATCATTTGTTGGTTGTGATTAGGTTATGTCTATTGAAGCTTAAATTTAGATAGCCCGCCAAGATCCCCAATCCACACGGACTTGCATGGATCACTTGATATATTCTACCGGACCAATTTAGGGTCCATCTAGAATTGCATTTAATATGTTAAGAATATAATTTGCACATTATTTATGTAATGGGCTGCTCAATTATATTTATATATTAATGGATGACATGTGGGCTTGTTTCTTTTAGTAAGAATGGGTCTAGTTCACATGTGGGCTTTTTATTTAAAGTCCTAAGGATTAAATGAAATAAGAAAATAATATTTGGCCCAATATTTTTATATGGGGCGGCAAGGTGATTAATTAACCTTAAATATTATTTTGTTTTCATTGTTTAATTAAATAAGAATTAATTAATTTATTAATTAATTGTTTAATTAAGAAACAAATCTTTTCTGATTAGGAAATATGATTCATATTGGTATACTATTGGTAGTAGTATACTTAAATTGAAAGACTTGTTTGACAAGGAAATAAATAATTAATTTTATTTATTTAATCAAATAAGGAGTCTTTTTAATTTAGTCAAAAAATAAAAGATTTATGAGTTTGATTAGGGTTTGGAAGTCTTAAACAAAATAGGAATTATGGTGCAATACAAACTCCTTTTTGTTTGAGGATTGCGGCAACCCTAACCCCTTTTTGGCTAGAGAATTCGGCCACCCTAGTTAAAAAGAAGAAAGAAATTTTGCCACATATATAAGTGGTCTTATAATTTTCGGCCATTACGGTTTGGGGTGCAGAATTTTATTTTCTTCTTCTTCTCAACTCATAGATAGAGAGCTTTTATTCTACTAAAACAAAAAGGAGACATAGATTATTCTTTGATGGTATACTATTTGCTTATTCATCAATAGGCTTGTGTATACTACATCGATCAAGGTTCACGCGAGTTTCGATCACAAGATTGAGAACTCAAAAGTGACCGGAATAATCTTAGGTTTCTTTTGATTGTTTTTGTGACTAACAAATAAGAGAAAAGTTTGTTTTATCCAATCACAGGCTTGCAATTCAAAGAAAAGGGAGACCACGCTCCTAGGTGATCCACGTTCGTGCTAGGATTGAAGATCTTGCGGATTACCATCGACGTAAGTCAATCGGATCACGCGACAAAAGGTATTCTTCTTTTGTTATATATTATATATCTTTAATTGATTAAAAGGGTTTAAGGTTCATAAAAGGAAAAAAATTTAAAAGCTACTAAACTATTTTTTTAGTCTCGCTTCCGCTGCGTGTACTTTTACGGTATATTTTTCCCTACACAACTTTCTTAGCTTTTCCCATGATCTTGTATCACAAAAGCACAAAAAAAAAATATGAGTGGAAACATCAAAGCAAGTTAGTGACCAATAAACATATACAAAGGAAAAAACATTATTTTTGAACAAATCAATATGCACATCAATAATAAGCATAGGATATTAAGATTTATCAAAAACAAGAATAATGCCAATAAACAACCATCTTGAAAAATCATGTGAACAAATCACAAAAGAGAACAAAAACATAGCATATTATGCTTCCCCTTGATAAATGCCCTATCTAAAATCTAGATAGACAATTGTTCACAAGAATCACCACACATTCATATCTCAAGCAATTTTCATAGTTTTTCAAATAAGCTCCATATAGCAAAGAGAGTTACACTTAGATTTTTAATCACTCTCATATATCTTCAAAAATTACTAGAGTATCAAAATACTAAATAAGCAAATGTGAGTGTGTGAAGATTTTACTTCAAGAATTTGAAATGAAGTAGTTTAGTAATCAAGCATGCAAACATTTTCAACAACTATCCATCCTTAAACTTTCCATGAAAAGGTCAAACCGGTTTTCATCCGTATTTTGCTTTTAAAGAGAATAGTTTTAAACATGTGAGCGCTGTGTGTGCATGTGGCTCGTTTACCCGCTTCTATTGTCAACCCAAGCTCATTCGATTATTCAACTATACTCCATATAGCCTTTTTGTTTTGTTTTAGGCTTGAATCAAAGTATTTTTTTTTTTATTGATTCTTTTCAACTCTACTTTGATTTTTCTAACGAAAACTTATACACCTCTTTGCGGCTTTCACTCATCACAAAGGTGTAGCCCTTTTCAACATTGGGCGGCTTCACAACCAATGTGTGTAGCCCTTTTCAAGAGGGTGCTCATTGAGTATTATATTACCAAAGCAAATGTATACAAACCAAAGGTCATTTTTAAATGTACTAATTATAGAACATCAAGAGTATCCAAAACTCACACATATTTCAAACTCAATGACATAACAAAACATATAAGAGAAGCAAAGTGCATTTTTGAAACCAAATTTTAAGGCTTAAAAACACATGATCAAAAAGCAAGTAAAGAGACTTACTTAAGATCTCTACTTCTCAAAAGAGTAGCTTTCAAAGAATATGAAGCATATTTTTCATAACTTGCCATTCAACAATCATACAAACAATAACACACATCATGATTAAGATCAATGTGAAAAACTATCACCAAAAGATCTTAGACAAGCAAATGTCAACGAGAACCATATAAACACTATATTAGTTTTCAAGTATGACATGCTTCATGAAGTGATAAAACAATGAGTTGAGAGATGAAATATAGATAAGCAATCAATGTGATATAAGAGATACCTTCACAAGCTATTTTCATCAAAGGCAAGGCTTTCACCCTTTTTATGAGTCCTCTTGGCTTGTATGTCCTCATGACTACAAGTTATAGGTGTGTCGATTCCAAGAGACTAAAGGCTAAGCATTTCAACTTAAACAAACAAAAATGACTTTCTCTAAAAGTCTTAAAAAAATTTATCACCATACAGATATCATAAAAATAACTTCTCAAAAAGTTAATCAATAGATTTCGACTATCATAACAATGAATGTGAGATAGCTAAGTTCATGTTAAGTTGTATAGATACAAAGCAAACAAGCTAAGCTTCTTAACAACAAAACACTAATCTTAAAGCTAACCCACATGTGCAACTTACACTATTAGTAAGAGCACTCACCCTTGACAAACTTTGTCTTGGGTGAACTAACACAAACATCATGAAGATCCTTATTGACAACAATGTTGAATCTAAAATAAAGTTTTTCCACAACTTGATTCACAATAATATCATTGATACTCTTCTTTCTAACATTGCTAGCAACATATATGATCAAGTCAAAATAGGTATGATTTTGGCCCTCATTTATGATTCTTTTCGCTTGATTCTTGGGCATTTCCCTGTGTTTAATGTTGTTAAAATGAGTGTTTCAGGTTTTATCAGGTTTTGTGAGCAATTGAGATGAAGTGGAGGACTTGTGTGAAAAATGCCTCAGAAATGGGAAGAAACAGGGCATTTTCGCAACTTAGACATGAAGAGGTCGCTACATAGGCGCCATGGCGACAGAGGATTCTCCAAGCCATTAGAAGATCGCCATTTGGGCGCCACTTGGTCACCATGGCGACAGAAGGACTCCAAATGAATCAGGTGGGTCGCCACTTGGGGTCGCCATGGCGACCACCCTTACAAGTGGCGACCTTGATGCTGCAAGTGGCGACCCCTTCACACTTTGTAGGGTCGCCACTTATGGTCACCATGGCGACCTCGAGATGCAAGTGGCGACCTCTACACAAATTGCTCATGGTCGCCACTTGCTAGATGGCGAGAAAGATGATTTTCATGGCGACCTTCTCATCTAACCGTTTTACGCACCAGGGTCGCCATAGCGACCAAATAGCGAACTGGGCGCCACATCAGCGAATCAAGCAGTTATCAGTACATGTCTAAGAGTATGTATAAATAGAACGACTTCCCATCTTCAAAAGGATCCGACCATCTGAGAAAAAGAAAATAGAGAATACATCTTGAGATCTAGCTCTTTATCCATGGAACACCATTCATCATCCTCCACTTCTCTCCTTGAACTTATCTAATCCATCCAAATCTCAACACAAGCCTTGATTCCTTCCCTACATCATTCCTCATCCCACCATTTCTCCACCAAAATCCTTAGTCACTTTCCACCAAAACACCCACATTCCAAGACATATCCTCTACTTCCATTCTTTGCATCTAGGAGCATAGAGGAGAAGAAGGATCAAGCTTAAAGAAGGTGACCTAAGGGTTATTTCCTTACTATTTACTTCTTTTCATTTATTGCAAATATGTGTAACTAAACCTCTAATCTAGGGGATAGATTTGAGGATCAATTGGTTGTGGGTTTAGCTTAGCTTGTAATGAATCTCTTATGTGTTCTATTCATTCAAATTAATTAGATTCCATTCATTATAATTGACTTGTATATCACTTGTTAATTGCAATCTTGAGTGGAGTAATTTGTTATATATTCATATGTGGATTGACACTCCTTGTGTGATTGAGAACCCATTGGATAGGATAGATTAGTGGTGGGTATATCAACCCCACTAATCTAAACCTCTAAGTGGTTAACATAATGAGATTGGTACATTAAAGTAGCTAGTTAGCTTACCCACATTCAATTGTTAATCGATCTATTCCTTAGCTATCTCTTTAATTGATTTTATCACTATTCTTATCAAGGTGTTGAGTATTCTATTTTTCATAATAGTTTTTGTGTATTTTCATTTTAGTAGTTAGCATTGGTGGTTTTAGAAACCATACATCTATCAACACTATGATTTATTTTATTGTTCAAAGATTAGTCAATTTATCTAATTAACACTTCATTCCCTGTGGAACGAACTTGCTCACTATTTTGCTATCAAATCACATTTTAAAAAAGATTAAGTGGCTTAAAAGAGTTTTCAAGAATCAACCAAAAACCATATTACTATTTTGTTGAATACACAAACGACCTCATCAATATACATTGTCAATCTTAGCAAGGTTTCTATTCTTCACATTCCAGACATTCTTAATATATGTCTTGTTTGCCTTGGCTCGTTTTTAGAGCAAAAATTACATCTTTTTGAGAGCTTCTAAGTGTCTTCAAAGCCAAGGTATCAAGATCACTCTTTTATTACTCAAAACACCAAAACCCATCATACTTGTATGCTTCATTCATCATCTAACATGTTCTAGTTTGATTCTCATAAGGTTTTCATACTTGCTCACATGACTTTAGTTAGAACATCACTTGCATCTTTTCACATGTTCTCTCTCTAGAAGATTGCTCATTTATTACTTGACTAGGTTCAAGATTGCTTCTTTATGACTTGACTTAGGTTCAAGATTGTGTTATTGTGTTTTGTGAGTTGTATTGTGGTAGATATTGCATATAGGACTTTGTGGCCTATTTTTGATGTGTTTTATGCATGCAACTTAGTAAAATGATATCTAGGAATGTCTAACATGCTCATCCATGCCTAGATAAGCTAAATTGTTTAACCTTGCATTTTGAGCATCTTGAATATTGCACATATTCACACTAGGTTGTTTTATCTCTTCATTTAGAGTCAAGTCTTGTATTTGCCTTTTGGTAGTTTGCAAGCATGAACTAGATTCACTTATAAAGGCCCGTGGGTAGCAAAGACGGATTAGTAATCTTAGGTGTGATGCGGTCAACCTAGATTGTAATCGTATTTGCAATTAGTGGATTGAGGTTCTAGTGTGGCGCACAAAATAGCCCATGGTTTTTCCCTGTGTGGGTTTCCACGTAAAAATCATGTGTTATTTACTTTCCACATTCTCTACACTTGATTTTATTTGTTGACTAGTTGGGGTTGATTTTGTAATCTTGATAATCTCGAAAATTGGTAGAAAGGGATTAAAATCTATTCATCCCCCCCTAGATTATACTAGGACTCGTTTATATTTATTTTCAGGCTTCATTTGGGGGTTTCCTACTTCGAATAAGAGGTGGAATGTTGTGAGAGGTGAGTGGGGAAGGGATGTCCCTGCGGACGTTCGTCGTAATCTTTTGGCGAAGAGGGTCCCGAAATGGCAAGCACTTGTCTGTTGATTTTGTTATGAACCTATTCAATGACACTAAGCATCCTGTGAGTTTTTGGATGTCCTTTAGGGTTTTTGGGGAAACCATATCGACCAATGCTTGGATCTTGTCAGGGTTTACTTCTATCCCTCTTTGATGCACCTAATATCTAAGGAATTTACCTAATGTACATCGAACACACACTTTGCAGGATTCAGCTTCATTCCGAACTTAGTTAATACATTGAAAGTTTCTCGTAAATCATCTACATGTTTGTCAATCGTGACATTTTTTGTTAATATATCGTCGACATACACTTCCATATTCCTTTTTATCTAGCTGGCGAACATTCTGTTGACTAGTCGATGATACGTCGCCCCAGCATTTTTTAGGCCGAATGGTATGACAGTATAACAATATAATCCTTGATCTGTGGTGAATGCTGTTTTGTCTTCGTCTGGTTTGTGCATCTTGATCTGGTTATACCCTGAATATGCATCCATGAAACTTAATAGCTCGTGTCTGGCTATAGCATCGACCAACTGGTCGATCCTTGGTAGTGGGAAGCTGTCTTTGGGGCAGGCTTTGTTTAGATCAATGAAGTTTACAGACATTCTCCATTGATTGTTCTTCTTTTTCACGAGTACAACGTTCGCCACCCATTTAGGATATTTAACTTCTCTAATCGACCCTGCAGCAAGTAGCTTGGACACTTCTTCCCTTATGGCTGCACTTCTTTCTGGATTGAAGCTCCTCCTTTTCTATATCACTGGCTTGCATTTATCATCTATGGCCAGATGATGCGAGATCACATTTGTGTTGATTTCTGGCCTATCTTCATGGCTTCAGGCAAACATCCCCTCGTACTCCTTTAACAAGTTTGCAATGTCCAATTGCTCGGCCAGTCTTGCTCCAATCTTGACGGTTTTATCGGGTTCTATTTCATCTAGAACGACAGATTCGGTGGGTTCTTCTTTTTTTCTGTCGGCTTTGTCTCTTGAATCTAGTTCAAAGGTCTCTAGGTTCTCTTCTTGTGTCTCTTGATTGAGTTCGAATATGCCCAAAGTTTCCACTCCAGTTTTGTCTTTGAAAATTGATAGGTTGGCACGGCGAGCCATTACCTATGATCCTTTGAGTTCTCCAATTCCGAACTCTGTTGGGAATTTTGCTTTTAGTTCATGAGTTAACGTGACTACCCGGGCTTTATTCAGGAATTGTCGACCGAGTAAGGCGTTGTACGGCCAGTTGTAGATGTCGACAACAACAAAATCTAGTAGGATTGTTCTCCAATAAGGCGTTGTTCCAAACCCTACAGGTAGATTTACGGTTCACAAGGACCTTCCTTCTGCAACCCCCCCCCCCCCCCCCCCAATCCTTTCAGAGGTACATGGAATGGTTCCAAGTCTTTTTTGTCCAGCCGAAGTTCATCATGCACCCTAGCGCTCAAAATGTCGACTGAGCTTCCATTGTCTATCATTACTCAGAGGACATCCCTATGGGCTATTTGGACTCCCACCACGATTGCATCGTTGGGTTTTAAGTCAATTCCTTCTGAATCTTCGGCTGTGAAGGTTATCGGGTCGTGTCCTTCTCTTGCTTTCTTGTGGTTTTTCCGTACGAAATTCACCTCCATATCTCTACTTTCGTACATTACTTCCCGGACTTCCGACATTCTCTCTCTATTACTTCTACTGGTGTGAAACCCACCAAAAATGGTATTTATTACAGCACTTTGGCTACTTTTTCTCAGACTCCTTCTTTCTTGTCCGCTTCCCCGATTACTGTCTTAGCGAACACTATGTTTGTCTCCCTTCAAGGTGAAATCCTTAAGGTGTCTGTTTCTGATTAAGCTTTCAATATGATCACACAACTGGAAACATTTAGAGGTGTCTTGCCCGTGATCTTTGTGAAATCGACAGTATTTCATCGTGTCCCTCCAAGCATTGGCCGACTGTTGTCGCAGATACTTGGCAAGCCCCTTATCTTTCACCATAGAAAATATGTCTTCTTGTTCACCCATTAAAGGAACGTAGTTGCTATACTTCTCTCGGAACCTACTGGTTCGGTTGCTTCCCCTACTCTCCCTAGGCTAACCTTTACGACTTTTCTCATCTCTTTGGCGATCACGTGACTGCGTTTTCATCTTGTCATCCCTGGATTCAAGCTTTGTATCAGGTTTGTGACCATGTACGTAGCTACCCCCTTGCGCACTTTTTCCTCTTCTGCCAATATCTAGTCGCCGGCTATGTCCATCATTTCCTCATAAGTTTTTGGTCGATCTCTCCACAAGTTAAAAGACAATCAACCATTTTGCAACCCATTGGTGAAAACGGCTATGACAACTATGTCTCTAGCATCTTCAATTTGAGTGACTTCTTTCCCGAATCTCGCCAGGTATTTTTTAAGTGATTCATTATTTTCTTGCTTCAAATTTGACAGGTGAGCGAGTGATTTTCTTCGCTACACACTTCTCATGAATTGTCTTGTGAATGCTTTGCTAAGACTGGAAAAACTATTAATGCTTTTGGGTGGGAGTCGCCCAAACCATCTAGAAGCGAGGTCACCAAAAGTTTGTGGGAACGTTAGGCACAAGAGACCGTCATTGGATGCATATTGGGCCATGACGTTGCGGAATCATCGGACATGCTCTTTCGGGTCCCTGTTTTCTTTGTATTGCTTGATAGTCGGCATCCTGAACCTTTCCGGGAATTGGGTGCGAGCAATATGGTCGTTAAACGAGTTGTCTAATTCATCATCTAAAGAAATATTATGTCCATATCTTCGAGCCATTTCTAAGACCTTCTTCGACAGTTCTTGTAGGGTGACGCTTCGTTGGCCGGTCGACTCTCCTTCCAGGTCAAACTAGCTCTTGATTGTCATCCTTTGGTAGTCATCTTCTCTACTGTCTATGCTTCCACTGGCCCTCTGATCATCCGCACTTTTGGATCTCCTTTGTCGTGCCCTTTTTTACAACAATCCCTTTCTTGGCTGAGGACTTCTGTCTTCAGACGAAATAGAACGGTGTCTCCACTAGTTTCTTTGATATGTATTGTTGGTGGTCGTCCCATGTATCCATCTGTGGCCTCGCCTCTCCAAGGATTCCTCATCTAGTAAACTCTTTCCCTTCTTCTGTTTTCTTCCTTCTAAGACTTTAGGTTGATCCCGAGGTGTTTCTTCCATGGTTGGCTTTGTCTGGGTACCAAGGGTTACGATACGGACTTCCTACCGCAGTCTTCCTAGTGGATGGTTTTCGGGTGTGCTTGTTGTCAACTCATAGGGGGATGAAACTCCCAGGCCTATAGGGAGCGAAAGCCCTATCTTGCTAGCTTCGTTGACTAAATTCATCAATGCAATTTGAAAGTGTTGTAAAGTCTCCAGATCTATTATCCTGGTTTTCGGCGTTGCTGCCGAATGTTCCCCAGTTGCCAACATTCCATCCCCTACTACCACGGCTGCTTCAAGGACTTGATCGCTGTTGGGGATTCCATTCTTATCGTTGTCATTGCTCATGTTGTATGTCTGTTCGTGAGGGTTCCTCAAAGTTTCTGTTCAAAATCCCCCTTCTTCTAGCCTCAATTGTTGACGGTGAATTCTTGATTGCCACGTTTCAACAATTATATCTAATTTGGTAAATAAAGAAAGAATGTAGATCAATGCATGTGAGACAAGTTTTACATGGAAAACCCTTGAAAGAGAAAAAACCACGGCGCCCTCGAGGGTAGAGAAATAATACTATCAATTATTGTAACTTTACACACTTAGATCTCTCATACAATTGCTTTTCTCTCTCTCCGTTTTCAAACCTTTTTTCCGTGGAATGCATGGTTCTATTTATATTGGGCTCACTAGGGTTTCTCCTTGCCTATGCCGTGTTGATGGTGGAGCCCCTATTTTGATTTGCTTAAGGAATCTGTTGTGGTCAATATTCTTCTTCCGGTAGCTAATGCGAGGTTCGTCGGAGAGAGAGAAGTCACCTAGCTGGGTTGATATTTAGGATCATCCCAGAAGATGTTGTAGCCGCAGACCAAAATGTTGGATTGCTTTATCAACTTAAGCATGGCATCGGGGACTGAGTAGTCCTCGTGGCCTGAGTTTAGTTCAGTGCTATACCACTTCATTTCATTGTCGAATACTGTGTATGAGAACCTATAAATGAACCATTCTTGGTACTTTTGGTTGGTAAGGATGTTCTTGTTTGTAGCGCAGCCAAATGGGAAGCTGAATCTATTTTATTCGATGGAGATTGTTGCATTTTTCAGAGGGTTGCCTTGTGTGTTGACTACTTGTATTCTCACCCCTCTTTTACGTGTCTGCCAAAATTGAATGTAACATGCATTAGACAATAAGTATTAGAAAGCTAAATAAGCTACTACGTATAGAGCAAGATAAATTCGTAAAAGAGAAAATCATAAAATGTTATGGTGAAAATTTTAATTGAAGCATAGACATAAAGAATAAAAAAAATCTTCAGCTAGGTGATATGTGGCTGACACCAAACAGGTGGATGGGTCAGTCGAAACCCCCGGAGATGATTACAATAAAAGTTTAATTGTATAAAGCATAGTTATGAAGAAAGAGAAAATCTTCGTTCACCGGGTGTAACTGGTGCATCCGACCATTGAAAATGTGATATGTGACAAGAATATACATGTGTTACAAGAAATTAAATGCAATTACATATCACTTATATGTAGCTGACACGATCATTTTCTTGTCACATATAACATTTTTAGTGGCCGGATGCACCACTTAGGGGTGCACTAAAGATTTTCTAATATAGAAGAATTAGATAACATCACCCAATTTTACCTTCTCAATGCTTTCATCTTGATGGGATCTCCACTCTTCTTGGGTAAAAGGTTGCAATGAGACGCTATCCACCCATATCTTAATTGATGTGTTATTGTTCTAAGAAATTTTGGAATTAGGTCAGAGATTCATCTATCACAAAATTAAGCTAAAATATCATCACATCACACCACGTGACAGTATGACACCAGCTTAAAGAAATGATTAATATGAAATTAGTAGTTTCAAAATTACACTAAAAAGTACCTGAAATTAATAAAGAGGATATTAGCAAAAATGGCCTATCCCAATGTCCACTTTCAAGGAAATAGCTCATTGGGAAAAAAAGTGCATATATAGCCCATTGGGAATCCAATTTACAACAATACCCTTAAAGGGGATTCACGGGAGATTCCCTAAATACCCTTAAAATAAAGACCAATCAGGGGAAATTCCCTAAATACCCTGTTAAAAAGTTTATTCAATAAAACTTGCATGTTTTACTAAACTACCCTCCCCAATGTAATGATTTCCCACAAAACCCACAGTTACCATAACGATTCAAAATTAAGAAAATCCACATCAGAATTCAAAATTAGAGTAACAAGCGTCGGTAGTTCTTGGTGTCTTTTTGCAAATCGCAAACCGAAACCTGGAGAGAGAGAGAGAGAGAGAGAGAGAGAGAGAGAGAGAGAGAGAGGGAGTCGTTGCACAATCGCTGGTCTGCTCTATGTGGATATCGGTAAAAAAGGAAGTGAGTGGTTGTTCGCAAACCCAGAAATACAATGACGCAGAGGAAGGAGAAGCTCGGTCGTCGTCGTCCTCGTCCTCGTCGCCGTTGTCATTGAACCAAGCACCCAAACCCTAGTCCAAACGCAAAGAGAGTGAGACAATTTGAAGGTAATAATCTGTTCAAACTACTTTTTTATTTGGGAATTTTGTTAAAATTTGAGTTTTTTGTTTGTGTTGGTAGATTGTTCTTGGTGTTTGTGTTTTGTTTGAAGTGTTTGTATGTGTATTGGGGTGGAGGGTGTGTCTTATGTTTGAAGGGCAAGCTTGTTATTAATGATTGGTGTGAACTAGACTGGAAATCAATGTTGTTTTTTGGAGGGAAGAAACGTTTGCAGAGTTAAGGATGACTTATTTTGCATGTAGTGTATATGTTGAGCCTAGGAATGATTATCAAAAGCCTAGGGCCGATGGATGGATGATGCATGTATTATTTTGAGCCTAAGACTGATGTTGATTGTGTATTTTGAGCCTGAGACTGATGTTGAATGTGTATTTTGAGCCTATGAGGCTATGAACTACAGTGATGTTGAATGTGTATTTTTAGACTGATGTTGATGTTGAATGATTTCCATAATCCTAGTAATGATGTTGATGGTGGGACTAATGATACATGCATAATTTTGATCCTAGGACTTGTTTTCATAAGCCTGGGACTGAAAATGACTTATTTTGCACGTATGGAGCATAGTTTAATGGTGAATGTATATGTTGAGCATATCAGTTATTTTCATAAACCTAGGGCCGATGGATGGATGATGCATGTATGTATTATTTTGAGCCTAAGACTGATGTTGAATGTGTATTTTGAGCCTAAGACTGATGTTGAATGTGTATTTTGAGCCTATGAGGCTATGAACTATAGTGATGTTGAATGTGTATTTTTAGACTGATGTTGATGTTGAATGATTTCCATAATCCTAGTAATGAGGTTGATGGTGGGACTGATGATACATGTATAATTTTGATCCTAGGACTTGTTTTCATAAGCCTGGGACTGAAAATGACTTATTTTGCACGTATGGAGCATAGGTTTAATGGTGAATGTATATGTTGAGCACATAAGTTATTTTCATAAACCTAGGGTCGATGGATGGATGATGCATGTATGTATTATTTTGAGCCTAAGACTGATGTTGGATGTGTATTATTTGAATTTATTTTGTAAGCCTGGTAGTGATGTTGAGCCTGAGACTGAAGATACACGCTTAATTGTGAGCCTAGGACTTATTTTCATAAGCCTGGGACTGAAATTTACTGATGTTATCTTTTTGTTTTCATTGTTTAGATGCCGAGAAATTCAAATGCAGGTTTGTGGCGGTTCCCAGACCATGAGACTTGGGTTCCCGCGAGAGTAAATAGTGGAAGTCATCCATTTTTCATTACAGAGTTGAAATCCATCCTCCAGAAATTTGGTTTGGAGGAAAAATTCAAACAAGGCCCTTTCGGCATATACTTGGACTTGAAAGAACCGTTGACACTTTACGGGTAGCTTATCCACAATATATTGAAAAGGGAGATCATTCACCCCAAAGGTTCCAGAGAAGATGAGATGTGGTTTGGTTTGGGGAATAATCAAGCCCGTTTTGGCCAAGAAGAATTTTGTTTATGCAGCGGCTTGAAGATAGGACAGCTACCCAAAGGTTTTGCTAATAGCAACGAAGTCAGAGAGGATTCGATGCTTAGAAGAATCTTCAATGGAAAAAGGCCGACTGCGGAGATATTGTACGGCACTTTGAGGAAAATGACGTCCGAACAGAGTGAAGATGCGTACAAGATGATCAATATATATATGGTGAGCCAATTCTTTAGCACGGATGACGGTCGGACCACAGCCATCTCGGGGTGGCTGTTTTCATTGGTAGAAAAGGAAGAAGAATTTAAAAATTTTCCATGGGATGCTTACATCTTTAGTTTTACACTATATTTTTTGAAGGGTGTACTAAATAAACGGCTCACCCAATTAAGAGGTCAATCAAAGAAGGAAGATAAGAATCAGAAGGTGCAGAAGAATAAGAATACAGACTTAGAAGAAGAAGAAGAAGAAGAAGAAGAAGAAGAAGATAAGAAAAAAAAAGACGAATAAGGGGAAGAAGAAGTTAGTAGTAGAAGAAGAAAAAGAAGAAGAAAACAAGAAAAAAAAGACGAAGAAGGGGAAGAAGAAGTTAGTAGAAGAAGAAGAAGAAGAAGACAAGAAAAAAAAGACGAAGAAGGGGAAAAAGAAGTCAATAGAAGAAGAAGTGAAAGGGAAAGGGAAAGGCAAAGGGAAAGATAAAGCTAAAGACAAAGGGAAGCAGCTGCAGGCTGAGGTAGAGAAGAAGAAGAAATCAAAATATTATACCTACAATTTGACCGGGTTCCCTCTAGTACTTCAGGTAAGTTTTAGAAAAATTACGCATGTTATCAAACTTTATTTTAGTGTATCTCGTTTCACTTTTTTGGATTGAAAAACATTTATTGATAAAAGTTAGTTTAAATTGTATAGGTATGGGCCATGGAGACCGTAACTCATTTTGAAAATATCATTGGAAAGCGTGTTGGTGTGGCGTATCCACGGTTCACTAGAGGGGAATTTAGTGCAAGGCTTTCAAATATTGAATCAAGATTCACATTATCGGTGTGTACATAATGACCATGTTTTGTAGTTAGTTAATTATTTGTTGGAATTCGCTAACAATTGTTTGTTCCTTATATGTAGATGCCTGTATATCGTTGGGGAGTTGAAACTTTTGAAAAGGGTACAGATTACTTCAAATCATTGAAGTTGAAATACGTTTGTGAACCACTCCCTGAAAAGAAGAGGGAGAAATTGGCGTTGGTAATAAGTCCAACTGAAGTGGAAGAAGCTGATGATGATGGAGTTGATTATGCTAAGACAAGCAATGACAGTGATGGTATTGGCGCTGCTGTTGTGAAGGAGATAGGAGCGTCTGTGGGGAGAAATAGCAATACATCTTTCAAAGATTATTTCCCTCCTTCTAAGAAGCGTCTATTCTCCGATGTAGATTCTAAGGTATGATTCCATGTACAATATTTGGTTTTAGACTTTTAGTATGTTATGATTGTATGCAGCGTTTTAATTATTGCAAAATTCAGGTGCCTTCCATAATGTCACAACTATATACTGCTATGCTTGAGAGTGAGAAACGTATCATTGCGTTTTGTACAAATGAATTTGCAAACATTAGGAAGCAGATGAAGGTTAGATATGAAGTTATATTGCCATTATATTATTATTTATATATAATAGTTTAGTCCTTAATAAATTCCACTAATTCATTTATGTTGATGTTTAGTATGCTCCTGAGCAAGATAATGAGGATGTTGGTCATAAGGATCCTATGGAGGAGGAGGATGTTAGTCATAAGGGTGCTGGGGAAAAGGCTGCTGATGACCAGAATGTTGGTGGTAAGGGTGCATGTGAAAAGGCTGCTGTTGATGAGGATCATATGGAGAAGGATGTTGGTCGTAAGGGTGCCGGAGATGAGGCTGCTATTGATGACGATTCTATTGAGGAGGATGCTATGAAGGAGGATGTCGGTCTTAAGGTTGTTGCTGATAGGGATGTTGGTGAGGATTCTATTGAGGAGGATGTTGGCGGTAAGGGTGCCGGTGATGATGAGGGTGTTGTTGAGGAGGATGCTATGGAGGAGGATTGTGGTGGTAAGGATGCTGCTGAGAAGGATGTTGGTGAGGAGGATTGTGGTGGTAAGGATGATGCTGCTAAGGATGTTGGTGATAAGGATGATGTTGGTGAAGAACAAGGTGAGGCTGTTGGTGTTAAGGCTGATAAGAAAGAGGTTGTTGCTGTTGTGGAGGTCGATAAGGCTGTTGTGGAGGTCGATAAGGCTGTTGGGGCTACTGCAATCCAGGTACATTCTATAAATAGTTGGTTTAGTAGTCTTTTAATACTTGGTGGCACATAGTTCGGCTCTAATGAACTAAAAGCCTGGAAAGAAGATAGTATTTCAAATCAGAATGCAATAGAACTTTCTTAGCACATCAGTTTTGTATAAATGACAAAAAATAATAATTACAAAAAATATATTTCAGTTATCAAATTCGCATCCTACAGCAGGTACATTTATATACCCGTTGATATCTACCATCAAGAACAACAAAGCAGCCACTTCACCATTCCCAATTAAACAAAAAAACATTTCCTCGGATCAATAATTAGTAGTCTTTCATAGTGTTCATGTTCTTATTGTTTACGTTATGTATATGGTTTCTACTTTACTACATATTTTATTTATGTAGGACTCAGGGGAAAAATCTATCCTTGATGACTCGCTTTTTGTGTCGTTACCAAATTGCGAATTACCAAAAGAATGTTTGTAAAATGAATCTTTACACAATATATTTTAAGTTTTGCAAATGAGTATTGTGGTAAGCTTAGAATTCGTTCCACGGGGAATTAGAGAAATAAGTTGATTTAATTAGCTAATCCATAAACAATAAAATAAATCATAAATGATGAATGAGTGAATGGTTTGTCAAACCATCAAACATACATACAAAATTAACCTAACTAAAAATATGGTGATATGAAAAATAGAAGACTCACAATCTTGATAAGAAAAATGGATATAAACAATTAATGTTGACGCTAGGGAATTGATTGATTAGCAAGTAGGTATGGGTATTGCTTTTTAAGCCACTTTAAGGACCAATCTGTACATGTTAACCAATTTAGGTTTAGATTAATGTGGTTGATATACCCTCCACTAATCTATCCTATTTATTGGGTTCTTAATCACTCAAGTGTGTCAATCCAAGAGTGATTATATAACATGTTATTCTAAACAAGATTGTAATTAACAAGTGGGTATACAAGTCAATCACATAATGAATAGAATCTAATGAATTAATAAATAGAACACATATAGAGATTCATTACAAAGCTTAAGCAAAAACCCACAACCAAATGTTTATCAAATCAATCCTCTAGATTATGGGTTTAATTACACACAGTAGCAATCAAATAGAAACAAGTAAATGGTAAGGAAATCACCCTTGGGCCACCTTCTTTAGCTCTTGATCCTTATTCTCCTTTGATGCTCCTAGATGCAAAGAATGGAAGAGGAGGATGTGTCTAGATAGGTGGATGGCTTATGGTGAGTGACAAAGGATTTGTGATGGAGAAAATGGTAGGGAAGGAATGGTCTAGGGAAGTAATCAAGATTTGGTGTGAGATTTTTGGATGGAAAAGATAAGTCCAAGTATAGAAATGGAGGAGTTTGGGAGATGATTAATGGAGGAAAAAGGAGATTGGTAAGAGAGAATATGCTTGAATAGGCTTGGTAAGGCTGTAAAAGTTGGTGAATTTATAGGCTATGAAAGCTAGGGTACGAAATGGGTATGAAATGACAAGAATACCCCTCCTGAATGCCAACATAGGAATTCCTACGTTGGAATTCCTATGTGGTCGCCACTTGTCCTTCTAGGTCACCTCTCATGGATGCTTCTGTCGCCATGGCGACCAAATGGCATCCAAATGGCGACCATTCCCACGTTGGAATTCCTATGTGGTCGCCATTTGTAAGCGTGGGTCGCCATGGCGACCTCAAGTGGCGAACCTTTGATGCTTTGAAATTTCCTCTGTCGACATGGCGACCATGTGGCGACTTTTCTTGCTCAAATAGCGAGAATGCCCTGTTTCACCTATTTGTGACTCTTTTTTGCACCAAATTCTTCATCTTCTTCACAAATGCCCTTGAGGCCTAATAAAACCTGAAACACTTGATTCAACGACATTAAATACGGGGAAACGCCCGAGAATCAAGCATAAAGAGACGGGAATGAGGGCCAAAATCATACCAATTTTGGCTTGATCAATCCTTGACTTGGAAGACTATCCATCCCTGTCTGTGAGTTTTATTGGCCAGTACCTTCTTGGTAGTGTCACAGAACTTACAGAGGCCGACCCTAATGTTCAATATAAAGACTTCAACAAACAGAGGGCTCGAAAGCGTTCGAGATATCTAGTTGACCCATACACAGATCCGATGCCCAAGAAGACAAAGAAATCACATCACCTCTTAGAAGATGTAGACTCAGTTGAGTTCAATGCTTTTTTGAAGAGGGACGACCCAGTTTGGTAATTTTCCATTACTATATTGCCATGCTTGTGTTTATGTCTTCATTTTTGAATAATTGTGCTAATGTACTGTATTCATTTGGTATTAGTTATTATACGGGTCAAATAATGCCCATGACACGTCAACATTTTCTAGACTTGATGCACGTCGACAAGTGGATATCAGATTTGGTAAATTAATAAACTATCTATTTCTTCCTGTTTATTAAGGGTTTATGTTACTTATTTCGTAACGTACATCTTCAATATACACAGCACATTCATAGTTACTTTGATATCCTGTGGAGGAGGCGATCGAGCAGTGAACTTAACTACATGCAGAATATTGGATTGGTTACCACATCTTTCTTCGTAAGTATAACCCTTATTATATGATATGGAACAAACAAATGTGTTTATGCATGTTTCTGTTTAATAATGCTATATAGTATCAGCCTATGATTGATTGATATATAATAATGTAATGAATGTATTTTTTTTTTTTTATATATATATGACAGACTCTCTTAAACATTAAGTGGTCAGTTGAAATGCAATTGATGGACAAGGAGAGGGAGCTAGCAAAGTGGGAGAAGGATGAGCAGGGAAGAACTGAACAGCAAGAAACTAGTTCTCCTCCTTCTCCGCAGCAGAAAAAAAAGGGCAAAAAAAGGGGCAAGAAGATTACCGAACCTTCTCCCAAAACGGCTAATGTCTGGGAAGACTACCCAGAATTCGTTCTACAAAATTACCATCCAAGTGCAGAGCTCCTCAGACATGTTACAGGGCATGACCTTCTGTACCCTCAACCTTGGTGGGAACTAGATTCAGTAAGTTGCTGGAAACTCAGCTGCGTTGTCATTATATACTCTTATATATTTCCACCATGTGCCTAATCTATTGTATATACAGGTGATCATTCCGTGCAACGTTCCCAACCATTGGGTGTTATGCCATGTACTTTTGAAGGAAGGAAAAGTACTATTATTTGACTCGTTGAATGAACGGAAGAGCGGATTCAGTAGTTATCTAAAGGACATTCGTGGGCTGCTATACCTATTGCCATCTATTCTGAAGCATGCCGGTTACTACGAAGAAGTGAAGATGGATCCACATACCACCCCATTCACAGTTGAATCTCAGCATAGTGATGTCATTCCACAACAAGATGATGGGTATGTTTGACTTCGTAAGCCTTACAATTTATGCACTTTATTTAATTTCCTAAAGATACTTATGTTTGACTCAAATGTATACAGAAGCAGTTGTGGTGCCTTTGTAATGAAGTATGCTGAGTTGATTATGGCTGGAGTACCAACTCCATGGAAATCGATTTTTGGACAAAAGAATATCAAAAACTTCTATAAAGCCGTTGCATGTGATATTTACACCAATGGTCAAGTCTGTAATTCCCCCTAGATTTGAACAGCTTCGGAATCCTGTGTTTTGGCTGATAGTGTTTTGTGATCTTTTATTTTGTTGGGAATGTTTATGATGTAATATATATATATATATATGAACTGTGAAAAAGTATGTTAGGCCTAGGATCAACTCTTCTAGGCCTACGATATTTGTTCCCAGGCTTAGGATACTTGTACTCATCAACAATGGTCCCAGTCACCGTCTCTGTTAAATGATGTATTTATCCAATAACTATGAAAAAAAATAGCCCCTTCATCTCCCCTTGTTGCTAATATCCTCTATGTAATCTATATATATATGAACTGTGAAAAAGTATGTTAGGCCTAGGATCAACTCTTCTAGGCCTACGATATTTGTTCCCAGGCTTAGGATACTTGTACTCATCAACAATGGTCCCAGTCACCGTCTCTGTTAAATGATGTATTTATCCAATAACTATGAAAAAAATAGCCCCTTCATCTCCCCTTGTTGCTAATATCCTCTATCCTCTATCCTCTATCGTCTATGTAATATATATGAACTGTGAAAAACTCTGTTAGGCCTGTGAACAACTCTTCTAGGCCTAGGAGATAAAACTCCTACACGCCCAATCACATAAAACTCCATGGTCCATATCATGAAAGTCTGATAGGCCTAGGAACAATTTGAACAGGCCTTGAATAATTGGACCTAGGCCAGCAATAAACTGGGAAATGGATTCAAGTTTTGCAGAAACGGGAAACAGCTGTACAATAAATCTGGACAGGCACAATGGTTCATTTTGTATTGGGTATTTGAAAGGTTATAATGGTTCATTCTTCAATCAAATCAATGTCAAGGTGACTCTTCAGTTTGTCACTATAAATATCAGTTGCATATTGGTCACAGAAGTCACCAAGTTTCCTTTCTACAAATTCAAATGGAAGCAAATGGCAGGAGCAACGGCAGTAGCAGTTACAGGATGAATGCCATTTTCGAAGTGATGCATGAAAGGGTTGCAATGGCTGAGGAGACCATCGTGAAGGAGCGTGAAAATGCAAAACGGCTACGTGATGATTATACTGTTTTGATAGGCAAGTTTCAGAATCTGGAAGCTGAAATCATCAACTTAAACATTGAGATTGAAGCAAGGGACAACGAACTCAATGGGCTCTACCAACTGGTTGAACAGATGCAGAAGAAGTTGATGGACTTCAACATTCCACCACCCTGAACAAAAACACAGACTTTTTGTACCACCATTTATTTATTTATTATTATTATTATTATTATTAGTTATTATGTTTTGTGAAGGTTTTTTTTGTATCAGAAGTGGGGTCCTAATGTAATGGAAGTTGGTTTTCTTTTCATATGCTTTACACATTTCACAGGTGCATTTTATAGTCCATACATAACAGAACAGAACAAATTAATTAATTTTCCTTCATTAAAAGTAAACAAACATAAACAGCACAAGCAAAATGATGTCAAACAAACTTGCCTACCATAACACCCATAATAAAAACGAATACGAAAAAACACAACATCACACCAGTGCTTTCACTCTTCTGAGATACCTTCTCAGCAACATTCATATACGATTGAGGCCAAGAATGGCTTTCACTCTTCTCAGGTACCTTCTCACCAACATTAACACTACTTATCGCTTTATATGCTTCATCGGTTGAGTTAAACTTCTTGTAAGATGCTCCTGGAAAACCAACAACATATTCATGACACTCAGGCCAAGAACTAAACACACATGTTTTCCTTCCTCTGAAAACCACATAAACAGAATTCTTTCCCATTGGTGTCTTCACACAACCCTGTGTAAATCGAAAAAGTTTGACGAAGGAAATCAGGCAAAACCCTGTGTGAATTAGGACAAATGTGATGAAGAACCCTAACTTTGTTTGTTTTGGAACACGTGAAGAAGGAGTGAAGAAGGGGAAGGATCGGTGATGGGATGGAGACTTTAATGAGAAGAAGAAGTGGGTTCCATCTGTACTCCACTACTCAGCAACGATGACGTGTCATGTAATATGTGGGCTCCGTCGTTACACGTGTCACGGGCAAACGTTTCCAACGAAAAACAACTGAGCCTGGGAACGTTGACAAGGAATTGTTCCTAGGCCTTACAGTTTTCCTCCATATACGAAATTATAGGGGCCCCGCAATAATCTCAACGATCGGCATGGTCCAACGATGAAGGGGTATCAATTCAAAACTGTATGTGGAGTTTCTTGATCATCGAACGGTGGAACAAGTACATCGGTACCCGTAACACTAGAGATAGCAAACAACCCAAGAAATATTAACCCCTAAGTGCCTAAGAGTTATGTCAAAAGCTTGTTTGGTGTTCTCGTTGCTTGAATCCATCTCCCGTATTAGATTTACAGTGCCGGAATCAATTCCGATGCGTGCACATCGCTTTCTAAAAACATCCCGTGCAATCGGGAAAAAAAAAATCAAAAAAATTTATTTAAATCGAAATTAAATCCACTTTGGGCCTAGGATTTGTTCCTAGGTTTAAAGTACCCATTCCTAGGCCTTCAACCTCCTGGGCTTAAAGTCTCGATTCCTATATTGATGACGTGGCGACTACAAACAACTGAGCCTGGGAAAGTTTTCAAGGCCTAGGAATAAATGAAAATATCAGTGATTTGACACTTTGACAGGCCTAATGAGAAGAAGAAGTGGGTTCCATCTGTACTCCACTACTCAGCAACGATGACGTGTCGTGTAATATGTGGGCTCCATCGTTACACGTGTCACGGGCAAAAGTTTCCAACGAAAAACAACTGAGCCTGGGAACGTTGAAAAGGAATTGTTCCTATGCCTTACAGTTTTCCTCCGTATACGAAATTATAGGGGCCTCGCAATAATCTCAACGATCAGCATGGTCCAACGATGAAGGGTATCAATTCAAAACTATACGTGAAGTTTCTTGATCATCGAACGGTGGAACAAGTACATCGGTACTCGTAACACTAGAGATAGCAAACAACCCAAGAAATATTAACCCTAAGTGCCTAAGAGTTATGTCAAAAGCTTGTTTGGTGTTCTCGTTGCTTGAATCCATCTCCCGTATTAGATTTACAGTGTCAGAATCAATTCTGATGCGTGCACATCGCTTTCTAAAAACATCCCGTGCAATCGGGAAAAAAAAAATCAAAAAAAAATTATTTAAATCGAAATTAAATCCACTTTGGGCCTATGAGTTGTTCCTAGGCTTAGTACCGATTCCTAGGCCTTTAACCTCCTGGGCTTAAAGTCTCGATTCCTATACTGATGACGTGGCGACTACAAACAACTGAGCCTGGGAAAGTTTTCAAGGCCTAGAAATAAATTATTTTGGGCCTAAGAACTGTTCCTAGGCCTTAAACCTTACTCTCGGGCTTAACTCATCATCTGTTTTCAACATCAATAATAGCAGCCCCAACCAAGTAGTACAGTAATATCAGCAGCCAGTTATCGTAAACCTGTTTTGGTTCAGCAGCCAACAACAAAAACACAAACAAATATACATACACCATACACATTCACCATACACTCAAACAAAATAACATTTCCAATGAACAAAAATGATATATAAACCTATTGAGGTTGGTACACCAGTGTACCACACAAACAAATATACATACATACACTATAAACCTTCAAAAAAACAAGTTAACAAGTTCCCTACAACAAGATCTAATGTTCACAGCTCCAGGTCACAGCCCTGACACTTAGATGACTGCAGGCCCAGCGGCTTTCTCTTTCTTCCGTGTCAATCAAGGTAGATTCAGGTGGCTTGTTCGGGCACTTCAGTCTGGTGTGACCTTCTTTCTTACAAATGCTACACGATCGAGCTTTTTTGGCTGGTTTGCTTGTGCTAGATGATGGTTCTGGACAAGTTGTTTTATTGTGTCCTTTTTTTCAACACTTTGAACAAGAAGGTAACTTTCTTTTCTCCCCGGCGGACGGTACCCTCAACTTCTTTGGTCTTCCTGGCAGAATCTTTTTCTTCCATGGCAATACGATACGGTTCCAAATTGCATCAGGAATGTCCCAAGATTTGGGATCCGGAACAGGGTTGACACTCATTTCATAAGCATGTTTAAGAAATCCTGTTGTGTATAACTCAAAAGCCATTGAGTTGACTGACCTACCTTTGAACCTAGGCCATAAAACAGCAACAAAAACAAATTAAAGTTTGTAAAATAAACCACAACAGAAAAATGTAAAGAGTTAACACAACGGGAACCATACCTAGCAACTGCCGTTGCATGAGAACACGGCAACTCATCTAAATCCCATTCATGGCATGAGCAAGAACTGTTATCAAGGTCGACGGTTCTAGGAATCCATTTGTCGTCTACCTTAAATTTATTGAAGTGAATGGGGTGAATCTCAGACTTATTCGCTGTATCTGTCAAATCTTTGATGTGCTCGTCTGCTAACGTTGTCAAGTATGTAGCATTTCACCTGCATTTGTCCGATGATCGTAGAACCACCTTTGCAACAAATCTCTGATACATTCCGCCATTGCGGTGATCGGCAGTTTTCTGACCGCAAGTAGACAAGAATTCATTGACTCAGCAATGTTGGTGGTCATAAAAGAGGTCCTATTTCTAGGGCTATGTACACGTGAAAACTTCTCTACCCCAACGGCCATGAGCTCATCGTACACCTTTCGACACGTTTCTTTCAACTCACCTATTAAACGGTCAAACTCCTCGATACGGTATGCATACGTAGCACGGTAGTAAAGCCACATCACATCATCCCTCTGCTTGCAAAATCTTTTCAGATTTTGTGCCAAGTGGTACGCACAAATCCCATGTGCTGCATCTGGGAATATGGTTTCAACTGCATTAAATATGCCATTGTGTCGATCCGATATTAACATCACACGGTCCGGATTTTGGATCCCTTTACGGAGTTTCTTCAAAAACCAAGTCCAAGACTTTGTGCATTCAGAGTTTGCAAACCCAAATGATAAAGGGTATATCATCCCATTTCCATCTTTGCACACCGCAACTAACAAGACACCCCTAGTCCTAACCTTCAAATGGGTAGCATCGATACAGATAACCGGCCTAATAACAGAATTGAACCCCTCTATAGAGGCTCCAATTGCCATGAATGCATATTTCAACCGGTTTTTCGAGTCCGTCTTGATCTTTGTTATAGTCCCGGGGTTTGATTGTTCCAAAACATAAAAAAAAAAAAAAAAAAAAAAGACGGCAACCTTTGAAAGGATTCCCACGGATCGCTGAAAACCTGATTCATAGCGTGCTCCTTCGACCTATAGGCTTTGTTGTAAGAGAGGTTTATGCCATGCTGCTCCCTCATCTCATAAATTATATCTTTAGGACGGATGATATGCCCGGGATCGCAATATTTACTTGCGTACAAATCCTCTATCACGGCTGCACTTACACGTTTAAATTCAACGTTGTAGTTGTCATTTCTCTCACATGTGTGCTCATTAACGAACGCCTTCACATGCCAATAAGTCCCCCTATTCGACTTCTATGCCCGAAGAACCCATCCACAACCTCTCTGAGTACATTGGGCAGTGAATCGTGTATTCGAAGATCGTGAAACCCTATACTCAGTCCTCTCTGCAAAGGCATACGACCCTACAGCTTGCTTCAATGTACTTTTGTCCTTGAACATCTATCCTTTGTATCATGGACCTTGATATGCTGAATTGTCAAACACATCCACAGATCGAACGGCTTTAATTGAGTAAAGCTCTGAGCCTGATACTGTCCACCGTGTGTTCATGGAAGGTGAAGAACTGTTGGGTGTTCCACTAACCCCTTGTTCTTCTGTTCCAAGAACTGTTGTCGCTTGTACACCATCATCATCATCACCACCTATACTATCGTCTTCTGTATCACTGGTTTTTGAACTATCAGACCTTCCGGAAGTATGGATGCTTTCGAAACTATCATTTTCACCTACAAATGCATGCTTGGTAGTAGATGTTGGCGTCACTTCCTCATTGCCTGTTGACGTAAATCTGGGTGAAGCCTGAGATGCCAACGGATTATTGCTCCCACTAACTGATTTATGGTTTGGAGTTGCCGCCGAAGATCGTGGAATATCGGTGGGTTTAATAAGGGATACCGTACACGCTGAGTTGATTGGATTTGGTGGAGGTCGAAACTCAGGTTTGTTGACAAATTCAACATCAATTGCAGCCCAACCTTTTTCCTTATGCATAATCACGAACTCTACATCGTCGTCACTCACAACAGACAATGTAACTTTATCAGCTCCAATTTCCACATGCGAAGTTAGCTTCAACTCAATTTGGTCTCTACTAACCCCTGTCCTCTGGTATATCGTTTCCACCAATTCATTGTACGCTCCGTTGTCTTTTTTTGTTACACGTACTGAAAACGAAATACGACCGGTAAATGCGTTACCCTTCCAATGCTCACCACACTGAACTAACAGCCAAGACATGATTATCCTTAAACCCTGAAAAAACCAAAAAAGGAAAAACATGATTTTTGTCATTAACAATAACAGTATAGCAGTTTAGGTGAGCGCCTAGGAACAATATTATAGGCCTAGGAATGGTTCCCAGGCCTAAAACATTCCTCCCGGGCTTAGCCCCCTTTTTGTTTTCAAAAGGATTCCATATCACCAGCCTAATAACACCATACATACACCATCGGCACAAAAAAAATTTACATACACCGTCAGCACAAACATATGTACATACACCGTACATACACCATCAACATAAACAAACACATACGGGGTCCCCTAGCATGGCATGATCGTAACAAACAAACCCCATATGCATAGTCCACCAACCCTCACAAAATCACCTCTTAAAATACTTGGATTCTTAACTACAACAGTACTGCACCTCTTAAAACCTTGATGTGGCATTTCATCAAACACCTTAACTACATACACAAACCCCATTTCATGGGCAACAAATCCAAAACCATAAATCCCTCATTCTATTTAAACAACAGTAAAAGACCGAGATATTCAATGACATTGGAAGCTTAAGTGGGCCCACAGGACTTACAATGACTGTGTTTGCTCGATTTCAAACTTGACAGTGGTGAGTAGCACAATCGGGTCGATTATGGTTGGATTGGATTCCGGTGCACAGGAGAACGACGGAGAAGATGACCCAACTTCTGAAATGGAGAAGACAAATGACCCAAGTTCAATGGCCGATTCCGGTCGACGGAGAAGATGACCCAACTCTGAAATGGAGAAGACAAATGACCCAAGTTCAATGGTCAATTTCGGTCGATGGAGAAGATGACCCAACTTGATATGGAGAAGATGACCGTGTAGCCTGTAGCGGGAAAGTTCTTCAGTTCGTGGTGTAGCGGGAAAGTTCTTCGGTAAACTGAAGGAGATGAAGGAAGGGCAGTTTTGTCCTTACACATTCTTACAGGGTAATTAAGTCATTTTGCATGGTTTAATTGTTGAGGGCATTATTGTCTTCAAAAGGTTATTTCCTACAAAGTAAATATCATAAATGGCCAGATATGCACTTTTTTTTCCCAATGGGCTATTTCCCTTGAAAGTTGATATTGGGATGGGCTACTTTTGCAAATCCCCCATTAATAAATCTCAGCAAGGCCTGTTGCATTCACAGTGAGACCACCCTTAAGCATGGACCAGCATCCAGACAGAGCAATAGTAGAACCAGCAAGAGTGAAGCCATCACTTTTTTTGAAAACGGCCGTCACCGGACATTTTCCTTCACTCAGTTGCAACCAAGCTGCATAATTGGCACAATCACAATTACACACCGTCTACTATATACAAAGAGAGTATACGTTAATGATAAATTGCTAAGAAATATTGTATATATAGACAATTTGTACCAGAGAAGGTGTAAAGCATGTTTTTTTGCATGTAATACTTTTGTGAGACACTGTCATGTGGTTGATTTCTACCTTGAGCCCCAATGAATTTGTTGCCTCCTGATTCTCTATGTTCCATTCTTGCATTCCCAAATGTTGACCATCCTTTTAATCCACGATTTAACTCTGGGTTTTTCATGATCCCTCCACCGTACTGAGGTTTATGGAGATTTTTCAAGCACTGAATTCCGATTAAAAATGAAAATGTCAAGATCGATCTAATAACATTGCACATTAATGTGGTTGCATTTGCATACTTAGTAACCCAATCTCGAACTAATTTGGAGGTTTTTTTTTTTTTGTTATTTTTTTTTTTTTAAGTTATGCTGTACATTAAATATGAAACATTTATAAGCGAGAATTAAATAGAAATAATATTTAATAATCGATCACTCATTGAAGACATAACTATATAGTCAGAATTAGTACCCAAATTCATTCAACCGATCTCTCTTTTACAACTTTTATATATATATATATAGTTTTTGTTGTAAATTAAATAGAAGTAACATATAATATAATAAAACAAAAATGAGAGAGTAATAATAAATTAAAGTAAATAATTATAATAAACAAATAAAACAAAATAGAAGAATAGAAGTGAGAAATAAGATGAAGAGAAATAGAGAGAGGCGAGAGAGAAAAGTAAGAATACATTGCCTTTTGTTGTATTGAATGAAGGTTTCAGTATTCAACTACCAAAACACCTTTACAAACACAAGCCATATATATAGGCAATATGATGAGGGGTGTTTATTGCAATTACCCATCTTAAATTGACACATGAAAAGTAAAATAACACATGCATAGAGACATGTGGAAATCCACTAATATACAATACTCCCCCTTGGATTTCCATCATTTGTATTTTAATTTGCTAGGAAAAACCCAGTGGGACAAAAACCTCAGCAAAATATATACAATGATTTTCAGGATCAAGTGGTGGAGGTATGTTTAGAACTGCCTCATTAAAACCTTTCCGGTAAAACCCAGTGGAACAAAATCCGTAGAAGGAAAAAGAGTACAGTATACATACATTCATTCAAAAATTTTGCTCCCCCTGATTGAACGCTCCCCCTGAATGAAACTTCAATATTGATCCTGTAATTTGCAAAGTCGACGCATGCCAATCCCATAAACCAGTTTTTCAAAAGTTGATGTAGGCAATGTTTTGGTAAACAGATCTACAAGATTATCTGTAGACCGTATTTGTTTAACATCAATTTGTCGGCTCTGTTGAAGTTCATGAGTATAGAAGAATTTGGGAGAAATATGTTTGGTTCTGTCTCCTTTGATATATCCACCTCTAACTTAAGCAATACAAGCCGCATTAGCTTCAAATATCGGTGTCGGCATTCCTGTAGATAATGAAAATCCACAAGTATTTTGAATATGAGAAATTACTGACCTTAGCCACACGCATTCTTGGCTTGCTTCATGAAGTGCAAGTATCTCAGAATGATTAGATGATGTAGCAACAATAGTTTGCTTTGTGGAGCGCCAGGAGATTGCTGTGCCATTATAAGTAAAAACATACCCCGTTTGTGAACGAGCTTTATGGGGATCAGATAGATACCCGGCATCAACATAATCAAGTAAACCTGAAAAATTATTAGATTTTGAAAAATATAATCCTAAATCTTTTGTTCCACGAAGATAACGAAAAAGATGTTTGATCCCATTCCAATGTGTTCGAATTGGTGCTGAACTGAATCTAGCAAGTAAATTTACTGAAAATGCAATATCTGGTCGAGTACATTGAGCCAGATATAATAAAGCATCAATTGCATTAAGATATGGTACTTCAGGACCAAGTATCTTTTCACCATCTTCCAGTGGTCAGAATGGATCTTTCTTAGGATCAAGGGTTCTAACAATCATGGGAGTACTTAATGGGTGAGCATTATCCATATTAAATCTTTTCAGAATCTTTTCAATATAAGCTGATTGATGGATAAGTATTCCGTCTGATTTATGCTCAATCTCTAGACCGAGACAATATTTTGTCTTTCCCAGGTCTTTCATTTCAAATTCCTTTTTCAAATATTCAACAGTTTTCAAGAGCTCTCCAGGAGTTCCAATCAAATTCATATCATCAACGTAAACTGCTATAATAGCAAATCCATATTCTGATTTCTTTATGAAAACACATGGGCATATGGGATTATTGATATATCCTTCTTTAATCAAATATTCACTAAGACGGTTGTACCACATGCGCCCAGATTGCTTTAATCCATACAAGAACCTTTGTAATTTAATTGAATATAAATTGCGAGGTCTCGAATTGTATGCTTCTGGCATTCTAAATCCTTCTGGGATTTTCATATAAATATCTGAATCGAGTGAGCCATATAGGTAGGCAGTTACTATGTCCATAAGACGCATTTCAAGTCTTTCTGAGACAGTCAAACTTATCAGAAATCGAAACGTAATTGTATCCATCACTGGTGAATATGTCTCATCAAAATCAATACCAGGTCTCTGCGAGAAACCCTGTGCTACGAGTCGTGTTTTATATCGCACCACCTCGTTTTTCTCATTACATTTCCATACAAAAACTCATTTGTATCCAACAGGTTTGACGTCTTCAGGCGCTGGACTATTGGTCCAAATACTTTACGTTTGGTTAATGAAGCCAATTCTGCTTGAATTGCTTCTTTCCATTTAGGCCAGTCAGACCTTTGCCTACAATCATTAAGGTTATGAGGCTCATAATCATCATTCAAAATTTCAGTAGCCACTGTATATGAAAAAATATCATCAATGATTATTTCTTCACGATTCCACATTTCTCCTGTATAATTTATAGAAATTTCCTCATTTCTATGTTCTTGTATCTCTTCAGAGATTCCTTCCCCTGCAGGGGTCTCTTGTGTCCTTTCAGGGACATCTAACTCTTGTGGAGTTGATTCGGATAAAGTGGATTTATTTATCATTTTAGGAACATGATCCTGATATTTTGTTTTTTTCCTTCGGGGAATAGTATATTTCGAACCAAGTGGCCTACCACGCTTCTGGCGTACAGTAGATGATTCTTTTGCTACTATTTGTTTAGATCGTTCTTCTAGAACAATCACCCGTGCTGGTACATTAACAGCTGGGATGTGTGATTTTGTTACCTTAGTAGCATCTGTAAATCCATCGGGTAACTGATTTGCTATTGTTTGAAGATGAACTATCTTGCGTACTTCATTATCACATTGAGATGTGTATGGGTCAAGATGAGTTAGACCAGGAACTTTCCAAGAAAATTTACGCTTCTCTTCAGGAGAAGTTTTTCCTTTCCCTAATGATGGGAAATTTCCCTCATCGAAATGACAATCAGCAAATCGTGTAGTAAAAAGATCACCAATTAAAGGTTCCAGATATCTAATAATTAATGGTGAATCTAGACCAACATATATTCTCAAACGTCGTTGGGGTCCCATTTTAGTTCTATTTGTAGGTGCAATTGGGACATATACTGCATAGCCAAAAGTACGCAGATGGGAAATATCTAGTTGATGGTCAAACAAAAGTTGCACAGGAAAATATTGATGATAAGCAGTGGGACGAAGACGAATTAATGCAGCAGCATGTAAAATAGCATGTCCCCAAACAGAAATCGGTAATTGTGTTCGTAATAATAAAGTTCTTGCAATTATCTGGAGAAGCTTGATAAATGATTCTGCTAATCCATTCTGAGTATGAACATGTGGAACTGGATGCTCAAAATCAATCCCAATTGATTTGCAATATTTATCAAATGTTTTGGAGGTAAATTCACCAGCATTATCAAGGCAGATTGATTTGATCGGATGATCGGGAAAATGTGCCCGAAGCCTGATAATCTATGCGAGTAATCTGGCAAAAGCAACATTACGTGTTGACAATAAGCAAACGTGTGACCATCTGCTGGATGCGTCAACTAGGACCATAAAATAGCAGAACGGTCCACTTGGTGGATGAATAGGTCCACATATGTCCCCTTGAATCCTTTGTAGGAATGATGGGGATTCAAAACCAACTTTAGAATGGGATGATTTTATTACCAATTTCCCTTGTGAACATGCAGTAAATAAATTTTTATGGGATAAAAGAATCTTCTGGTTCTTTAATGGATGCCCATGAGAATTTTCAATGATTCTACGCATCATTGTAGATCCCGGGTGACCAAGACGGTCATGCCAAAGCATAAATATTTTTGGATCTGGGAACTTCTGGTTCATAAATGCATAAATTTCTACACCTCTTATAAGAGTGTAATATAATCCAGATGATAAACCACGCAGCTTTTCCATAATGAGCTTCTGGCCTGAATTATGAGAAGTAATGCACAAATACTCAATATTCTCATCACTTATAGTTTCTATGTGATATCCATTACCCCGTATATCTTTGAAACTAAGTAGATTTCTTCTGGATCTACTAGAATATAAAGCATCACTGATACATATATTAGTATCGTTTGGTAACAATATCATGGCTCTACCGGAGCCTTCTATCAGATCTGCGGGACCCGATATTGTATTAACATTTGCTTTGAGCAAGGTCAAATTCAGAAAATATTTCTTATTCCGCAAAATTGTATGCGTCGTTGCACTATCGGCCAGACATATATCTCATGTATCTTGCTTTTCAACATCAATCAATTTATCGTTTAGAGACATATCTATTCACAAAACAAAAACAAAAATAAATAAAGTGCACATCAGACAAAGTGATCGAAAATATAAACATATATATATATATATGAAAATATTCATTTCATAAAACAAAATCATGAATCATATTGATTTTTCGAACTTCCGATTCGACCATGAACTGCAGGTTCATAAAATTCTGAAAACTTCAGGTTCTAAATAGAAATTACAAATTGACTTTCTAAATAATAGAATCGTGACTTGATTCAATTTAGAATTTTTGGTTCTAATAAACTTTGACATAAAAGTTTTAATATCACAATTTAAATTGAATTCAGAGCTTCAAGTCTGATTAGAACTTCGTGTTCAAAACTTAAGAACTTCAAGTTCAGATTCAATTACTTCGTATTCAAAATTAGAACTTCAGATTCTGATCGGTTTGTAATACCGTGCCAACTTAAATATTATAATGATAAATCCAGAAACTTCAGATTCTGGTTAGTCGGTCTAGCCAAGCTTGGTTTAAATTCCAAAAACTTAACGGTTGACCTAGTTAGGCTCAACACATAATTTATACAAATCCAGAAACTTCAGGTTCTAGTTAGTTGTCATATTCAGATACATAAATTGCATAAAATTAAATAGATGCGTAAAATTAAAATAATAGATAATATAACATAAATAAGATGAAGAAGAATAATGAGATAAAATGAATAGGGGAGAAAATTTACTATTTTTATTAATGATTTCGGATTACATCCTGACCACACAATTTCAGCTGTGTAGTGATTTTGAATAAAGTAGTATTATACTTAGAGACTGATCTAAAGTCTTGAAAACGTAAATGTTGCCACTGATACCTGGCATTTGGTAATGCAACTTCTGGTTGGTTATCAAATCGGTCTTTTTAGTTCTTGTCATAGAACTTCTGGTTCTGTGACCGTTAGGTATTAGACTTTCAGATCGTAATTGTCCCCAGACACTTCCAGTGCAGCAAATTTCAAATTTACAAGCTTTGACATTATTATAACTTTTGGTTATCCGAAAATCACAATCGGAGTCAGAACTTCTGGTCTGACAAAAATCCGAGAATTTATACCTTCAGATATATAAACGAATATTTGTAAATAAATAAATCCAGAAGCTTCAGGTTCCGGTAATGATAAATAAATTCATAAACTTCAGGTTCTTGATGGATAACCAAATTGTTTAAATAAAAATTGTGTAAAGTAAAATGCGTAATAATAAATGCAAGAAAAAATAAATAAATCCAGAACTGCAGGTTCTGGTAGGTTGGCATGGCCAATATCATAAAAGCATATAAATAAATAAATGCGGAAAAATAAATTGCTTAAAAGTAAATAAAATGCAGTAAAATAAATTGCATAAAAGTAAAGTGCGAGAAAGTAAATTCAGAACTGCGGGTTCTGGTATTAATAAATAAAAATCTGGAAGCTTCAGGCTTCAGCAATTAATAAATTCAGAACTTCAGGCTCTAGTAATAAATCTAGGAACTTCAGGTCCCAGTAGTAATAAATTCAGAACTTCAGGTTCTGGGAATAACAGCATTCGTGCTGATAACGTGTTGTAAATTAAATAGAAGTAACATATAATATAATAAAACAAAAATGAGAGAGTAATAATAAATTAAAGTAAATAATTATAATAAACAAATCAAACAAAATAGAAGAATAGAAGTGAGAAATAAGATGAAGAGAAATAGAGAGAGGCGAGAGAGAAAAGTAAGAATACATTGCCTTTTGTTGTATTGAATGAAGGTTTCAGTATTCAACAACCAAAACACCTTTACAAACACAAGCCATATATATATATGCAATATGATGTGGGGTGTTTATTGCAATTACCCATCTTAAATTGACACATGAAAAGTAAAATAACACATGCATAGAGACATGTGGAAATCCACCAATATACAATAGTTTTTTATTTTTTTTCATAATCAGCATTTGTGTATCTAATAAGCTCAAATTATTAAGATTCACACAATTAACCAAAAGCCTAAAGACAAGATGAGGTTGACATGATGGTAAATCTCTCACACTTACACCAAGAAGTTATGGGTTCGAGTCTCTCCCCATCTCTCAAGACCTCGAATTATTGTAATATTTCAAAATAATAATAATAATAATAATCAAAAGCCCTAAAAAAATCTTAATCAAACAAATAGACCCAGTCGGATTAATTAAAGAGCAAATTAAATCCATGGATGGATGTTAAAATCATAAGATTGAGTAAAAATTTTAGAGAGCCGATATTGACACTCATAAATATGATAAGTACACCCATATTTTAATAAAAAATTTAATTACAAAAATATCTCAATAAGAATTTACCAATATGGACAAATTAGTTTAATTAAAAATAAACAAAATATTATTTACACCCATTAATTACACCTACATCTTCAACTATATCACTTTATTAAAATTTAAAAAAAAATAAAAAATAATAAAAATAATAAAAATAATAAACAAAGCCTAATTCAACTTTAATTATATTTCTTTTTTTAAAAAAAAAAAAAAAAAAAAAGAACAAGAAGAACAGAAGTCTAACAAAGCCAAAATCTTCCATTATCATATAACAAAGTAATGAAGCATAGGTATTTAGCTTTTCTCTCTCTTTGCAACTGCTTATTTAGTCAACTTATTGCTTAGGTGATGTAAAAGTAAAATGTATTATACAGTACTGCAACAAATGTTGAGATTGAGTTGCATGTATCAGCCGATGTTCGGACATCTATGGGATCTGCATCATATGCACCTGAAAGTGATGCAATAATCTAGAAAATAAGATCTTTGCTGACTTTGGTTTTCTTTGATTGTTCATTTGTTTTCTGTTTTTAGTCCTAGATTTGAAGAAATTGTTGTGTGGATTCTATATGCAATTACAATTGAGCCAATATTTGATCCTGTTTACAAATCCAAATCATCTAGGAATACATGTTAAGGGCTGAGTTCACCCTTCCCAATGTAACAGTGTAAGATCCTTTATTTGTATTGGCTTGATTCCATTGCAAAACTCTTTATATTTGTATTAGTAGTTGCTTAGGTGTTTCTTGGAAGAAAGGAGCCTCAAAGGTGAAGAAGCAACAACTTGTGCAAATATCGTCTTCAAGGGGAACATTGCATACTTGGATGCTAAGGTATCAAGATTCTTCTTCCTCTTGCAAGGCGTTAGCGCACACACACACAATTCATATATGTGTGTCCCTGCATCGTAGTTCAAACATTTGGTATAACACTTTCACACACATTTAGCATGCACATGCATTTATCTCATTGTTGACAATCTTGTAGAATTGCATGTTTTCTCACTATCGCTTAGATATGGCATGCTTGTGTTGAATAGTGTTTATTTGTTTGTGTTTCTTGTGTTTTGGACTTGAACATGATCTTATTTGATTCCTTATTGAGTTCCGGTCATTTCGGTTACTCATTCATTAAGTTTCGAGTCCATACGACGTAGTTATGCTACTTTGCATTCTCATTCGTTGAGTTGTGTTCGTCGTCATTTTCTGAGATGAATTCTCAACCATTTGTCAAAGTTTCATAGTCGTCGTCGTGCGTGAGGGAATGATGGTTCGTAATCTGAAAACGGATTCGAATTCGGAGTTCGGATGACCGAATACGGTCGAAGAACGTGCGAGGTGCGCGAGAGTAGCAAGCTGGCCAAAGGCCACCACGTGTGGACCACGTGTGCCACACGGCCCAGCCAGCTCTCTGGCCACGTGTGGCACACGCTGACCACACGTGGGATGGCTGAAGCTCCTCTAATTTTTGGACAAAAATGCCCCTCTTCCTTTTCATTCAAATGACCTCTCTTCCCTCCATTTCCATAACTTGAACAACACCAAATCTGAAAATCTGCAGAATTGTTCTTGATTTTTGTTTTCTTATTTTGATCATAACTCTCTCATACAAACTCGAAATTGAGTGATTCAAAAACCAAAATTGTTGGTCTTGAAGAGAGCTACAAACCCCAAGCATTTTCAGAGTCATTTGAATTCGTGATTGGTCACAGCATGCTGTTCTTCAGTCCGAGGTTCATTGTTGTATGTTAAACTTCTTCTTCTCACTTCATCTTTTGATCTGCACTTTAATCTTTCTATTTGATAGATGATTTGTGTTTAGAATGATGTTAGAACATATTCTAGGGGTGGTTGATCATTTGCTAATTGAGTTTTAGCTTTGTGATTTTACTTGAACATATATTTGCTAAACTTGATTAATCTTGAAATTGATTCTAGAAATGATATATGTGATGTGCTTTATGACATTTTCTAGGTTTAATTTCATGATCTAAGAACTAGGTTTTTAGTGTGATATATTGAATATTCATACCTTGTTCTTATTGATATACATGCTTTGATTTCTAGGTATTTTTGTGATTGATTGTTGAAAGCATATCCTAGAATGTATGTAAGCATGTTCATAGAGCTTGATTGATTATCTAGCTTTATTTGTTTGTAAGTGATTCATCTTCTTCTTACTTTCATTATTGATCATCTCTTTAATTGTCTTATTTGATTGATGAAAAGTAATATGAATGATGTTAATTCACATGCTTAGGTTTCTAGATATATTTTGTGATTGAGTTGTGATAGCTTTATTCTAGATTCTCTAATTGCATGTTCATGGAGTGTGTTTGATCAACTTGCTCTATTTGTTTGTGATTGCATCATATTGCTTGTGTGCACTTCACTTAGATCATTGCCTTGTGAAAGGTTGAAGTCTCTTGCAAAGTGAGTGAAGCTTTGTCTTGAGCAAGAAGACTTGGCTAGGAAAGGATTCCGGATAGCCAAGCAAGAAGTCTTAGTTAGGATCAAGAGGATCCGGATAACTAAGCAAAAGTCTTAGCAAGGAGTTGCGTACTCCGGATGGTTGAGCTAGGGTAGCTTAACTAGGATCCTAGTGATCTAGATTGCTAAGCAAGGAAATCTTCCTAGGGGCTTTTTAGTCTTGGATAGGAAGTTGCTCTCTAGAGGTGTAGGACACATCTTGGATAGAGAGTAGGCTTTGTGAATCTCTAGCCTTTGTGGTTGACTAGGTTTTGATAGCTTGAAGTGGATATCATAGTGTTGATAGCTTTGAGTGTGTAAGGCCTTTTCGTATAGTGGATTTGCTTTGCCGGTGGTTGTGGATTCAACCCGTGGATGTTTCCTCTTTGAGGTTTTACCACGTAAAAACATTGTGTCTCATTTTTCGCTTTATATTTCCTTATCTTCCATATGTTCACTTGTATTGATTCTATTGTATATTGATGCTTACATGAATTGATTCATATTATACAATTGTTATATCATTTCAAGTATTCATTTCATTCTTATATTCCGCATTTTTGAATATTGGAAGAATTTGGGACTATACCTATTCACCCCCCCTCTAGGTATAAAACACTATTGCTTTAAAGGGAATTTCAAACAACAAAAGAAGCAACTCCCGAGAGGAAAGCTCCCATACATGTGAAATTTGAGATACCATATTTTACTGTCTCGGGAATACAAGTATATGCCTTCACAAACATGATAGCATGCATTTTTTTTTATTATTTTGCAGTTACTGCTTTGGGAGAATGGCATAATTATAATCTACTCCCTCTCCTCTCTTCAAGAATTAGTGTAATTTCTTAGAAAAAAATTTTATCTAAGGTATAATCACTTGCAATGTTGGTACTGCTAAATTTTTAAGAACAATGGTGTCTAGACATAAATAAGGACACCCACAACACTGTTTGCCTTGCTTATGCAGTTATGCAGATACTGCATAGACTTCTTTGCAAATATTAGTCATTCCTAGTTTCCTACAATCGGCTCTTAATTATTTGCTCTGTGTTCCACCTGAGATTGAAAAGCCTCATCCTAAACTTGCCTGGGAGGTTCAACTTTCGAGTTGGTGCTTTGTTTTATATATAATAAGCATGTCTTAGGTAAATACATAGCCTGAAATTGGCCTGGAGTAAAGATTCTTGAAATTTAAGAATTTAAAAATTTTTGATACTATGTCTTCGAGTCTGAAGAACTTAAAAATTTATCATTTGTAAAATTTGGTGTGTTAATAACTTATGAGGATTTATAAATAAATTGTATTAAAATGAAAACATTCATTTAAATAAGGATACTATTGGCATTAAGATGGGTGTTTCTAATAATGTTTTAATTTTAAATTTTAGATAAGGGTACTATTGGCATTAAGATGGGTGTACTTATAAATATGGGTGTGCTTATCATTTTTATGGGTGTCAATATCCGTACCCAAAATTTTAAGCTAATATAACTTAATCCATGTGTATGAATGAATTGAAGAAAACTTGCCTCAATGCTAGCCGTGTAATCATAAGATAATGCATTAGCATCAAATCCTGCAACTAAAACATGTGATTTGTGAATTTACGTTTGGTTAGTAATTAGATATTAAGTAGAGATTAAGAATGACTGGTTGAGCAAATAAAAATAATGATATTTTTATTGATGGATTCAAATAATAAAAAACATATCGTTAAAGATGGTTTTAATCTAATTAAATCCATCCAACATAATACCAAATACCAAATAATAATGAGGAAATAGGGGTTTTTAGCCAAAAATTATGGTGACTTATTGTTTTTGTCAACAATTATCATTTTTATTGTTTTTGACATTAAATGGGCTATGAGGACATAATTGCCCTTATTTTTGTTTGTTAATCTCTTCTCCCTCCTATCTCTCACTCATTTCACGTCTCTCTCTTCTCTCTCCTTTCTCTCTCCTTTCTCTCTCCATTCACACCTCCTTGTTCTTCTTCTTTCTCTCCTCCTCTCTCCTCCTCTTTCCTTCTTCTTTCACGCCTCCTCCTCCTTCTTCTTTTTCTTCTCCTCCTCTTTCTCTTTCTCTTTTTATTTTTCCAGATTTAAAAAAAAAAACAAAATAAAAAATTTAAATAAAAAATTTTCAGATCGGACGACCGACGTTCGATTATCGGTTGTTCGATCTTCCCTCCTTCTTCTTTTTCTCTTTCTCTCCTCTCTTCTCTTTCTCTTTCACATTTTTTCCAGATTTTTTTTTTTTTGAAATTTTTTTCAGATTTTGTTTTTGTTTAAAATTATTTCCAGATTTTTTTAAAAAAAAATTAGGTTTTTTTTTTAAAATTCCAGATTTTTTTCAAAAAATTTCAAATTATGTTTTTTTAATTTTTTTTTTCCAGATTACTTAAAAAAAATTCAGTTTTTTTTTTTTTTTGAAAAATTTTCAGATTTAAAAAAGGTTTGCATTTGAAATTGTGAATGTGGTTGTGGTTGTGGTTGTGAATGTAGTTGATTATAAGGGTGGTTCTAATTGTGAATGTTTGGATTTAAGTGTTAGTTGGATTTGAATGTTTAAATTTTTTTCTAGATTTTTTAAATTTTTTTCCAGATCTTTTAAAAAAAATTTCTAGATCTTGTTTTGTTTAAAAATTCCAGATTTTTTTAAAAAATTCAGATCATGTTTGTTAATGTTTTTTTTTTCTAGATTTTATTCAATTAAATACACCAGTTGTAATCAATTAAACACACCAGACCAATTAAACACTCTAGGTGTAAACCAATTAAACACACCAGACCACCAATTAAACACACCGGGCAAAACAAATTAAACACACCAGGCAAAATGAATTAAACTCACAACACATTAGGGCAAAAACAATTAAACACACCAGTGCAAAACAAATTAAACACACCAGACAAAATGAATTAAACCCACCAGGGTAAAAACAATTAAACACACCAGGTGTGAACTAATTAAACACACCAATTGTAACCAATTAAACGCACTAATTGTAACCAATTAAACACACCAGTTGTAATCAATTAAACACATCAGGACACCAATTAAACACACCAATTGTAACCAATTAAACGCACTAATTGTAACCAATTAAACACACCAGTTGTAATCAATTAAACACATCAGACCACCGATTAAACACATCAGGCCACCAATTAAACACACCAAGAAACACACAAAAAAAAAACAAAAACAAAAAAAGATCACCCTGGTGTGTTTAAGTCGTTTTGCCTGGTGTGTTTAATCGTTTTTGTCCTGGTGTGTTTAATTCATTTTTGTCATGGTGTGTTTAATTCATTTTGTCTGATGTGTTTAATTTGTTTTGTCCTGGTGTTTTTAATTATTTTTACCCTAGTGTATTTAATTCATTTTACCTGGTGTGTTTAATTCGTTTTGTACTGGTGTGTTTAATTGTTTTTGCCCTAGTGTGTTTAATGAGTTTTGTCTGGTGTGTTTAATTCATTTTGTCTGGTGTGTTTAATTGTTTTTGCCCTAGTGTGTTTAATGAGTTTTGCCTGGTATGTTTAATTGGTGGTCTGGTGTGTTTAATTTGTTTTACCCTGGTGTGTTTAATTTGTTTTACCCTGGTGTGTTTAATTATTTTTGCCCTGGTGTGTTTAATTTATTTTGTCTGGTGTGTTTAATTCATTTTCCTGGTGTCTTTAATTCGTGACCTGGTGTGTTTAATTCGTTTTGTACCGATGTGTTTAATTGTTTTTGCCCTAATGTATTTAATGAGTTTTGCCTGGTGTGTTTAATTGGTGGTCTAGTGTATTTAATTCGTTTTACCCTAGTATGTTTAATTGTTTTTGCCCTGGTGTGTTTAATTCATTTTGTCTAGTGCGTTTAATTCGTTTGCCTGGTGTCTTTAATTCGTGACCTGGTGTGTTTAATTCGTTTTGTACCGGTGTGTTTAATTGTTTTTGCCCTAGTGTGTTTAATGAGTTTTGCCTGGTGTGTTTAATTGGTGGTCTAGTGTGTTTAATTCATTTTACTCTGGTGTGTTTAATTATTTTTGCCCTGGTGTGTTTAATTCATTTGGTCTGGTGTGTTTAATTCGTTTGCCTGGTATGTTTAATTCGTGACCTGGTATGTTTAAACAAAATAAAATCTGAATTTTTTTTTTTGTGAAAAAGATCAAATCCGAAAAATCTATTTTTTTTTTTTAACAAAACTCAAACCCAAACACAACTCTCACCATTCATAAATACAACCACAAATCTGAATTTTTTTTAAGCACAACCATAACTCAAACTCAAATCCAAACCTTTTTTAAAAAATCTGAAAAAAATGAAATTAAAAAAAAATCTGGAAAATTTCAAAATAATAATAAATAAATAAATAACTGATTTTTTTTTATAAAAAAAATCTGGGTTTGGGAAAAATCTTGAAAAAAAGGAGAAAGAGAAAGAGAAGAAGAAGGAGGAGGAGGAGAGAAAGTGAGAAGACAGAGGAGAGAGAAAGAGAGAAGGAGAGAAAGAAGAAGAAGAAGGTGGTGTTAGAAAAGGAGAGAGAGAAAGAGGAAAAAAATTATAAAGAAGGGCAATCTTGTCCAAAAAGTGGATATTTTAACAGAAACAATAAAAATAATAATGTTGGATAAAAACAATAAACTCACTAATTTTTTGGCTAGTTATGAAGTTCCATTATCATCCCGTGCAAGGAGAAGGCATGAAAGTTTAAAGAAAAACTTATCTCAACAAAATTACAAGTAACATTTCTGAGCCCGTTTACTAATCCTCAAATGACAATGAAAATGAATCAGTTGGAAATGAAAACTTAATTCCAGCAGGATTTAATTCCTAATTTATATGTGGGGTCAAAGTAATTTAATTTCTCTCTAGTTTTTAGTAAACAATGTAATCTCAAATTAAGAATTAAGTTCTGTTTCAAGAGTATATATGATTTCTGATGAGTAAACAAGTCCTTTTTGTATATGATTTCGGCCATGTTTGTGATCATGGAAAAAAAGGCTTTTTTTCTTTTTTTCTTTTTTTCTTTTAAGTAGGATAAACTTATACGACGAGGCAAACACCTTACAAAAAGTGCTGTCAAATTATATTGTGAAACAATTGAATTTTGACAAATATTAAACGAAGAGTCAAACCTGCATAGAGTACTGTAAACAACAACGGCAACAAGAAGAGCAGATTATTTTGCAGTCCGAGCTTCATTTTGTTCATCAAATCCTAAAACCCCTTATCATATATATTGCAAATCAAAAAACAAATGCACAAAGAGAGAACACAATAAAAAAGAACAAGTTAATACAAATACTAGTTGAAATTAAGAAGGCATACCAATTCAATTAACTAGAGATAATTAGGAATCTGTGTCTCATAAGTTGAAGCAAATAAAACATATATATTGAATATTTGATTCTTCCAATTATTATCTACCATATATGAAAGATTTTATATGGTTACCTTTTATATTTTAATTTTAATTTAAATTTGAATTATTCCCATACAATTTTATATTTTTATTTAGAGTAATGCTAGACTTCCCAATTTTTTTTTTCCTAAAATTTTCCACAAATTGATGTGGCACATGATCGAGTTGTCAACATCCTGTAAATCATGAGATTATATGGTGAGTGATGTGATATTGACAATTCATATAACAATTCAATTTGGAAAAGATTTTAGAAAAAAATTTAGGAAACCTAGCATTACTCTTTTTATTTAATGTAATATTGTATGCCTATATACAGGCTTCTATTTTATTTTTATTTATTATTTTTTTTTTTTTTTTTGACAGCAATATAAATAGGCTTCTATTGTAATAAAATTAGAATCACAAATAATAAAAATTATTCTTCCCTTTTATATTTTGAGTAATGCCCAAATTTGGTGCTCAAATCTGATGTCCAAATGATATGACTACACGTACTATAATCTATTCATTTAAATCTAGTATAATGAGCACTGGATTGGGACACTAAGGGGTCGTTTGTTTTTTTGTCTGAAGACTGAATAGTCCTGAATTTTACTGAAGATTGAATAGTGACTGAAACCTGAATCTGAATGATATGTTTGTTTTTTTTTTCCTCACATCTGAATGTACTGTCAACATGTTTGTTTTTTACAAATAAAATTATCTGAAAAGAAGTAATTTTACATCTATACCCATGTTAAACAATTATACATATAATATAGAATAAAAACAATCTAAAAATAATAATTATGTATGAACATATATGATCATGATCTTCTTCTTCGATTGCAAACAAACTTTATTTTTACTAAGAAATGAAAAGGTTTTTTTTAAAAAAAATAAAAATAAATAAAAGGGGAGCAGGAAAACTTACACAAAACACTCTAAAAAAATAATATATAAATACATCACCCTAATATCATAATAAAGTATTGATATTAAATACTAATATGAGAAGTGATTATGGTTCTTTTTTATTTTTAAAGCTATTTAAAATAAGTAATATATTAAAATAAAGATTTCTATACAATATATAATTATGATGAAATTGGAAATATATTATATATGGAGGATAGTATCGGAAGAAAAGATTTTAGATTGCATTTAATGCAATTCAATGATTTACAATTAAGTGAAAAGTCAGGATTTTTTACTTTTTATTTTAAGTTGTTTTTTGGTATTTTTAAGTTGTTTGACCACTTAAAAAAACAAACAAAACAACTTAATAATTATGATTCAGACCCATTAAGTCTTAAGTGGAAAAAACAAACGACCCCTAAATTTAGGTAAAGTAGCATTATTATTATATTTTTACAACCAATATCAATTTCATATTGTTACTGCCACCGAACCATTGATAATCATCATAAATTACAAAACTTTAATTCTTAAAAAAAAAAAAATAGTTTCAAAAAAAAAATATTCTAAAAAAAAATGAAACTAAATCGGAATTCCATTAATGGCAAGGATAAATACAGTTGGGATGAACATCACGCCAACATTACTTCAAACTAGTGTGTAACCCGTGCGATGCACGGGTTTTATTAAAAATATATATTTAAAATACGTCATGTAATATAATTTTGTATACCTGAAGTGTTTCATATTCTATAAATCTTTTTGTCAATTAAGGATTTTGGGTATACAAAAGTCCATAATTTTACAATTAGAACCGCAGCTCCTTTGAAAAGATTTTATTTACTATTGTGTTATTATATGCTATTAAGTATTAACACATAAAAATAAGTGGTATTAGGAAATGAATGTGCACTAATTACAGAAAAAATTTAAAACATCCAAATTTGAGTGATGATCAGATATTCAGATATAATCTCTCTCTTAATCTGTCAAAATTTTCTCTCATTAAATAATAATCCAGTTTTTCTTTATTTGTAAATTTGTATTGTTAAAAAAGATTTCATCTAAGATAGTTATAGATTAACATGGATAATAACCAAATAATGTAAAATGAAATGATAAAATAACTTTCAAAATGACCCATCAAACCACATTAAAATTCAGAACTTTTTTTTCCACCTTCATTTTGTTTATGACGAATGAATTTGACTCCATTGCATCTACTTATTATCAAGAAAAAAAAAAAGCTTCCCATAAAAATTACACAGATGATATATATATATATATATATGATGTTATCAGTATATGTACATCACTTAATCAAAGTGAATAAGAACTTAAAAAACTACAATTTTCTAGTGGAGTTACCAAAACCTCTAAATCTTAATTTTTACGGTGATAATCATTAAGAGAAAATAAGTGATGAAAACTCTGAGGTTGACATTTTTGTTGGCAACATCAATACAATTATACAAACACAAATGTTGTCAAGAGAGAAAATCACAATTTTAACAAAATTTATTTATTATTACATATTTTGAGAATCAAATCTAACTATCTGACGAATCCAATACTAAGATTTGGATGTTATATATATATATAAAGAATATAATAATTAAATCTCATCGTAATGGATTATATGAAGAGAGATAAACTTACATCTTGTTAACAATTCTTTATTGTGAATCAGGCTTCGACTATGTCCTCCAATCATCTTTCTTTAACCTGTGAACATTTTCATGCAAAGGATTAGATAATAAAAATATATAAATTTCGAGACAGCATGTATAAAACAACAAATGTCAACACCAACTATTCATACATTTATTTCACATATTCATGAGTAAATCAATAAAAAGAAACAGTACTTTTTCAAAAAAAAAAAAAAAAAAGTTTGATCGATGGGATTGAGATAGAGAGAGAGATATATATTTATATATATAGTAACATGTATTTAATATAGGACTCATGAGGGAGTGAACCTTAGCTTTGGAACTCTTCTATAAACTAAGTTTTGTATTCAATTAATCTAACCATTCCTCTTCTATAAATTGAAGTGAAGTTTTATATTCAATTAATATGCACTAAAGCATTATATTCAATTAATCTGCATTATCTATAAACACACCCCCTCTCTCGTGAATAGGAAAAATACCAAGTGATAAATATATATTAATACTATTAAAAAAATAATATTAATGTTCATGGAGAATATATTGATTCATAACTTTTAATAGATATCCAATGTATTTAATTAGATTTAATTGTAGCATTTAGCCCCATTTATAAACGGGTGTGGAGATCAATAAACATGGTTGAAAGTATGTGAACTTCTCAAGTAAACTAAAAGGTTTTAATAAATATTTAATAAAACTTTTAATAGATATCCTATGTATTTAATTTGATTTAATTGTAGCATTTAGGAATATTTCTTTATTTAATTTTTTGAAGTATTTAATAATAGAAAATATTAGGAATATATGGTTATATTTAATTCAAACTCTTCATACGGCGACATGTGACGCTGGTGAAACTCTCTTATTATATATATATATATATATGATAGGAGGAAAATGCTAGATAAGCAAGGTCATGAGCCAAACTATTCCCAAGCCTAGAAATAGATTGACACTTACTAGCACCCAATTCTCTACAAAGAGCTTTAGAGTTTGTTTGGGAGAGCTTCTCAAGTAAATCTTTTTGCAGTAGATCCTTTAGAAGTAGATCATTTAGAAGTAGATCTTTTAGAGGTAGAGCTTTTAAATGAAAGTCGTTGGTCGTTTGGTTGTCAATTAAAAAAGAGTTTTTTTAATGAGAGAATTACCAAAATACTCTATTAAATATTAAATTATAGGGTTATATTGGAGATTTTAATGTTTTTTAAAAAAGCTCAAAAAGTCTACTTGGAAAAGCCTAAAATTTGAGTTTCTCCAAGTAGACGTAAAACAGCTTTTTTAATCGTTGAAAGCTCTACTAGAGTGTCAACCAAACAATACAAAAAAATTTGAAAAGAGCTTTTTTTAATTAAAAAAGCTCTTTTAACCAGTAGACAAGCTCCCCCAAACGGACACTTAATATCAACAATAATATGAAAAGCATCTATATATATACAGTATCTATCTATCCACTTATCTAGACTATGCATTTTTTTTAAGCTTTTTGCCATCGGTATGATTCGAATAGTTGATTTGTGAGTCATTTTCCCAAACCCCAACATTGTCCATCTATTAGCTAAGCTACACACCCCTGTGGGCGAATCTCCAAAATTAGATACATCAGAATTCACGGCAGATGCTACATTGATGGCATCAACCTTAACCACCCACAAATAATTATCGGTTATAAATGTTGGCGAACAAGTCACTATACACGGAAGCATTACTGGATAGAACACAAACAAACACAATATTAAAGGAAGATAAGATGAAGATAAGTAATCAAATCCAATCACACAACATAAGAATTTTGGTTGGAAACCCAAATCAAAGAAAAAACCACGATCGTAAGGACGACAAGAGAAAGTTCCAATATGTAGTAAATTGTTACAACTACACACTTGGGATTCTCTCTCTAAAATAATACCCCAAACCCAATTACACTCAATGCTCACTTTGAGATCTCTCTAGTATTTGCTATTTTGCTCCACACATAATAGCCTAGCTATTATGGTTTATTTATATGATTTACTGGGAGTTTAACATAAATAGAAATACTACTTCTATACATACACTTGTTTCATATAAATACTATTTCCTATTTATGATAAGTCTTCTTATTTCACATAAATACTATTTCTTTTTGTCGCAAATCTTCTTGTAAGGAGAAATCATTTTCCTTCAAAGTTCAAACACAGGACTTTCCTGTTTTAGACCAAGACAAACTCTTTTTTTTTTTTCCGATAAGTACAAAAACTTCCAGAAGAAAACATTTCCTATTTTCAAACAACATTCCTGATCTGGGTAAAATCCGTTATTACCGCAGTTTGCAACCCGCGCCCTACATCGTGGAATATCTCTGGAGTCCACCGCTTAGAGTACCGCGGTTGGTGCCTTTTGCCTATGCTGTGATCTCACTGGAATGTGTCACGATTCGTATCATTGTTTGTGCACTTCTATTCATACCGCGGTCCACGCCGCGGTTCCTTCCAGAATCTAATTCTTTAGTTCTTCTTCAGTCTTCAAGACTCTTTCAAACACGATCTCCTACTTCCAAACATTCTCACATCTCTATGAAGTTTGGGCATTGGTTAAATCACGTTTGGTAACTATTGGGAATACGAGCCATATCTAACAATACTCCTTTATGGCGAGAATTCCCAAAACTTGTCCACAACTACGATTCTCATCATCGAGAATCGTAATACCCACCACAAGGTATAACCATTTAGGAACACCCATTCTAAGATTTCACTAGCACATGTCGAAATTTATCTTGTTGAAATTGTGGTTCAACTCCTCACGCTAGGTTTCTAGGGAGTTCATTTATCTATCGACATCCTTGTCTACCACACACCTTACATCACCTCCTAACCAATGTTCGTGTGCAATTATGGACCCGTTATCAGCAATACACCCTCAATTATGGCAACTAGCGGTCATGCCATGAGAATGTTTTATGCTCCTTTAGAGGGCATCGTTGTAGTCATCATACTTAAAAGAGGTGATTGCTGGATCACCCTCTTTTGAGCCCTTAGTTGCACTTGTTTTCTTATTTTGACAATCCTTCATTACATGTCCAGATTGTCCACATCCCTAACAAGTGACTTTCCATTTGGCGTTCCTTTTTTTCCTGTCAACCGAAAGAACAGAGTTATCAGAAGATTTACCTTCATTTTTTAGCCTTCATTCCTCAAAGATTAGTTTGTTCACTACATCTCCAAAGCATATGGTTGAACTCCCATGCATAAAGATTAGCTTCCTGTGTGCATAAGACGGTGGAAGGGACCAAATAAGTATTAGACCTTTGTCTTCCTCATTGATTCTAACTCCAATCGACTCTAATTCAGAAACTATTCCATTGAGCACTCCTAGATGATCCAAAATTTTCGCACCTTCAGACATCTGCAGCGTGTGAAACTGCTTATTCAAGTAGAACCAGTTGCAGACTCTATTCGTTTGATACAATTTTTCAAGCCTCTTCCAAAGTTCTTTTACTGAATATGTTCCATGAATATTTGTAAAAACGTTCTTAGCTAGGCATAATCGTATCGCACTCATAATTCATCCAAATCTTTCCAATAATCATCGCTCATTATAGGTTTTCTAGAACTAGTACTAGCTGTTTCTTTGTCAGAGTCTCTAGAGCCATCAGGGTTTGCAGGGGTTGACTTGTCCTTCAACACCGTGTGTAAACCATATTGGATTAATAGATCTTTGACTTGAACTTGCTAGTACCAATTGTTAGCAAACAAGTCACTATACGCAGAAGCATTGCCGGATAGAACACAAGCAAACACAATAATAAAGAAAGATAAGATGAAGAGAAGTAATCAAATCCAATCACACAACACAAGAATTTTACATGGAAACCCAAATCAGGGAAAAAATCACAGCTGTCAGGACGATAAGAGAAAGTTTCAATATGTAGTAAATTGTTACAACCACACACTCAAGATTCTCTCTCTAAAATAATACCCCAAACCCGATTACACCCAATGCTCACTTTGAGATATCTCTAGTATTTGCTATTTTGCTCCACACATAATAACCTAGCTATTATGGTCTATTTATATGATTTATAGGGAGTTTAAGATAAAATGAAATCTTACTCTTATACGTACAAGAATTACTTGTTTCACATAAATACTATTTCCTATTTATGATAACTATTCTTGTTTCACATAAATTACTATTTCCTTTTTATGATAAGTCTTCTTGTAAGGAGAAATCATTTTCCTTCAAGCATAAGACTTTCTTGTTCTGCATGAAGACAAACTTTTTTTTTTTTTTTCCCGACAAGCACAAGAACTTCTAGAAGAAAACATTTCCTATTTTTGCACAACATTCCTAATTTTGGCAAAATCAGCTATTACTATGGTTTGGGCCATGGTTTGCAACCCGCATCCTACACCGCGGAATATCTCTAGAGTCCACCGCTCATAGTACCACGGTTGGTGGTCTACACCGTGTAATCTCACTGGAATGTGTCGTTGTTCGTACCGTTGTCTATGCACTTCTGTCCATAACGCGGTCCACGCCGTAATTCCTTCAAGAATCCGATTCTTTAGTTCTTCTTCAGTCTTTAAGCCTCCTCAAACTAATCTCCTACTTCCTGGAGACAAACGTTCTCACGTCTCTAGGAAGTCTCTGCATTGATTGAATCACATTTGGTAACCATTGGGAATACGAGCCATATCCAACAATAAATCAACCAAATAATTATTTCACTCCACTATAAATGTTCATTATGTATAGCAATTAGCTCTCATTTCAAATATCTGTAACGGTACTGTAATCAATATTAATTTCTTCCAATCAATATATACAAGATGATCATATTCAATCTCTTCCAATTCAATTTGTATTTTGATATAAATCACACAATTTACAACAAATATAAAAAAAAATTTACAACAAATATAACAAAAAACAAAACTATACTAATGAAATTACCACTGGGGAAATCCATGAAATACCCAATCTAATATTCTTTTACTTACCCAAACAATCATTAACATCATCACCTTATTCTTGGTAGATTTAATCTAATGAATGAATTCTATATCAAATTTTATTTCAAAAACAAAATGGAAACAACATATTTATTTATTTATTTATTTTTGAAAGAAATTCGAGACAACATATTTAATTTGCTTTGTATTAACTAACTGCTCTTATGTTGAGCTGAACTGAAAAACTGAAATGCTAAATTTATTGATCTTCACAACAAGAAAATTGTAAACATGTTAAATTTGTATTTTGTAGTATGAAGATTATTTTTTAAGCAAATAAAAAACAATTAGTTTTAATCACATTTGAAACCCTGTTATGTTGGATACCTCAACTCTTCCTCGTAAGTATTATGATGAAAATGTGTTTATATATATATTTTTGAAATAAGATGAAATTGTGATTATTATTATTTTGAAATACTTTGGTTTGTATATATTAAGAAAATATATTTGGGTTCTAGCTAGTTTAGTGATTTAGTCGATAACATTAGTAAGAGCATCCACATTGGTGGAGTAATAAAACAAGACCCACTTATTGCCACATCATCAAAAATGGGTCTTGTTTTCAAATAATGAGTCTTCCCATTTGGGTCATATTTATTTGGATCTCTTTTCCCCACAATGGGGCAAAATTAAAAAAAAAGAAATGGATCCACTTTTTTTACTTTTTTCCAAGCAATCATTACTCTTCTTTAAAATATTATATAGATATATATATATATATATTAATAAAGAAATTATATAATATATTTTAAATATCAACACTATCAACAATTATTTAACAAATTATAATTAATTAAAAAAAAATTATTAATTTAAAATTATCACAACCGAATTACATCAACAATAAAAATCAATATTTAAAACAAAATATTGTATACGATTAGACATGGCGTCAGTTTCGGTTCGAATCCGGCTTCGGTTCTGAACCTTCAAAATCGGCTCTGATTCCGGTTTTAAAGGTTCGATTCTGGTTCCGGTTCCGGTTCCGGTTCCGGTTCCGGTTTCGGTTCCAGTTTCGATTCCGATTCCGGTTTTGAAGGTTCTGTTTCGATTTCGGTTTCGGTTTCGGTTTCGGTTTCGGTTTCGGTTTCGGTTCCTCGGTTTCGATCCGGTTTTGGCGGTTCCGTCGGTTTAGGTCTGGTGTTCCAACGGTTCGAGTCTAGCAGTTCCAACGGTTTGGGTTTGGCGGTTCCGACGGTTTGGGTTTGGCGGTTCCGACGGTTCGGTTTCAATTCTGGTCCGGTTTTCGACGGTTCAGACGGTTCAGTTCCTCTTCTGATTTCGGTTTCGTCGGTTCCAACGGTTCGGTTTCATTACTTTTTTTAACTTTTTTGCAAACAATTATTACTCTTCTTTCAAATATTATATATGTTAATAAATAAATTATATAATATATTTAAAATATCAACACAAAAGTGTACCGATCTATTAAAACTGAACCGGTTCAATCGGTTTTTGATCGGTTCACACTTTTCAATTTTATCGGATCGGTTCACTTTTTCAAAAACCGGATATTATCGGTTTTTTAACGGTTCACTCGAAAAGTGTACCGATCTATTAAACGCTCACCCCTAATTAAATTTATTTATATTTTGTCATTATGTATATAATTATTGAAATTAATAATAATATATTTAAATTTAAATAATTGAAATATAAATATTAAATTTATATATTTTTTTTCATTATATATATATTTTTTGAAATTAATAATTATATATTTTAATTTAAATTATATATATAAATAAATAAATAAATAAATAAAAAGGCTCAACCCAATGATTGGAGAGGGTTGGGAACCCAACCTCAGTCATTGGACAAGACCCAAATTGGGTTCCAAATTTAGAACTCCATTTGGGTCTAGTCTTGTGGAGCCCACTTTTGGCTCTTGTTTTTTGGATCCCATTTACGACCAATGTGGCTCAATTTTATCAAACCCAAAATGGGTCTTGTAAAGTGAGTCTTATTTTGCAACCAATGTGGATGCTCTAACCATACGGATAACAGAATAAATATTATAAATATAATTTCCAAGAAGATGATCACCTAATCAGCGCACAGTGGAAGCGTGGTGGGCCTATAACCCATAGGTCCCAGGATCGAAACTTGGCTTTGATAATCATAGAAAGGCTTCCAATGGTGGTTTTTTTTTTTTTTTTTTTTTTTTTTCTTATTTTAAAAAACAAGGGATTTAGCTATTTTTTGAAAAAAAAAAAAAAAAAAAGGAAAAACATCATAAGTACCCCTTCTGTTAGCAATTCCGTTCTAAAGTAGAGCAAAAGTAACTTCTAAAGTAGAGCAAAAGTAACGTTGATCGTTAATGTAGGGGGTAAAATCGTAAACTCATTAGTGGCTAAAAAAAAAAATTAGTAATATATTAAATAAAAAATAAATAAAACAAATACGTGGAGGAGATCATGCCACATCACACCTCTAATGAAAATAATTAAACAAATTAAATATTAAATAAATAAATAAATAAAATAAAAATAAAAAAAACTCTCCCCAAGTTCTTCTTCTTCTTCTCCACGACCAGTCAACCACCATCATCTTATCTCCATCAATTCTTCAATTCTTCTTCTTCATCTATTTTCAAAATAGAATACCAACACCAACACCAACCCACCATCTTATCTCCATTAATGGATCGAGAACACTCCTCCACTGAACCAAACCCACAACCGTCCCTCTCTTTCTCGAATCCCTCTCTTTGCAAATCGAAACCACACCAGAAAGCTCTCGAATCCCACACACACATACACACTCTCCCTCTCGAATCTCTCTTTGCGAATCGAAACCACACCAGAAAATCCACATGAACCAAACCATAGCTCTCTCCCTCTCTCTCCCTCTCTCTCCCTCTCGAATCCCTCTTTGCAAATCAAAACCATACCAGAAATTCCTCTTGAACCAAACCCTAGCTCTCAAATCACTCTTTGTCTCGAATCCGTCTCTTGCGAATCCGATCTCAGCTGGTAAGAGAGTGCTTGGATTGAAGTCTTCGTATGACTCATCTGGATTTCTGGGTGTTTGGGGATGAATTTTGATGAAATGGGGAATTTTTTCTGGTATGGATTTTCAGACCTGACACTTGGGAGATTCTCAACTTTGTTTGATCCTAGGTCTAAAATGATCTTGAATCTCATGCATTGTTGAGAGTCAAATTCCAAGCTGAAAAACCAGAATCTGATTGTCTCTCACTTTATGGCTTGGTGTCAAGAAAGCAAGTTTTTCAGTTGAGCGAGTTAGATGAAGATAGGAAAAGAATAAAAATGTTACATTGCGATTTTAGGGTGAGATTGGTTGCACAGAGAGTTCTATGTAATGTTGGAGAGTCTCTTATCACAAGCATCAAAGCTGCTAAATTATCCAAATCATCAAAGATGATGTTCTGGATATGTTTTGTTAATTTTTTGTTAATTTTTTTTTAATTTCTGTTTTTTAAATATATATTATATAAAAAAAGATGTACGGTGATTGTGTGATTTTTTATATATAAAATTTTGGCTAATTGGCATGGATAACCCCTGAACTATACCCGAATTTGCACCTTACCCCTGAACTTTTTTTTTTCAGCATTAAACCCCCTAAACTCTCCGAAATTTGCAATTGTTAACGGAAATCCAACGGAACCCTAATTCCGTCTAGGAAAATTACACTAAGCTCCCCTGATTATATATATAATTGTATTAAACCCAAAAAAATATAATAATATTACCCGAATACCCCTCTGACCAAATTTTAAAAATAAAAATTTAAAATTTAAAATTGAAATAATGGTTAAATAATAATAAAATTCTGAATTTTATTATAAAGACAATAAAATAAATATAGAAATGAAAAAATTAAATTGATTTAACAATTATTAAATTATCTTTTTTATTTAAATGTCAAAAATAAAAATAACGGTTAAATACTAATACAATCCCCTTTCAATAATAAAAATAATAATAATAATAATACAATTCTTATTTTTTTTATAAAGAAAATAAAATCTTTAAGAAATTAAAACATCTTTAAAATATCTACCATCCATCTCATAGATGGACGGTGGAGAAATATTTATTAAAACAAATTCAAATTTAAAAAAAAAAACATATTTTAAATAAATTGACTGATCTCAATTACAAAATAATAATAATAATAATAATAATAATAATAATAATAATAAGTTTCTCCATTAATGAAGATATGAAGATTCATCAATGTTCTTCTTCTTTTTCTTTTTATTTTTTTTTTATTTTTTTTTATAATTAGATTTCGTTTATTGGTTTGTGAAATGTGTTTTTTAAATTAATTTTTTAACTTAATGAACATAGAGAAGAGAAATCCTTAAAATAAAAAATTTCGAATAAATATTTTAAAATGAACTTCGATCCATCTAATTAAATGAACATCTGTTTCTCCATCCAATCCTTAAAAATTTTCCTTCTCTAAAGAAAATAAAAAAATTAAATTTCCAACAACCTGAAAATTTGAAATAAAAAATTTAATTTTTAATTCTTCTATATGTGCTTTTAATTGGATTGATGTTCAATTTTTTAAATTTTGTATTTGTATTATTATTATTATTATTTTGTAATTGAGATAAATCAATCTATTTCAAAAAAAAAAAAATTTATTTGAATTTGTTTTAATAAATATTTCTCCACCGTCCATCTATGAGATTGATGATTGAGATTTTAAAGATGTTTTAATTTTTTAAAATTTTATTTTCTTTATTAAAAAAATCAAATTTCTATTTTTTTTTTTTTTTTGAAAGGGAATTGTATTATTATTTAACCATTATTTTTATTTTTCTTAAATAATTTATATATTTATCTAGGTTTTTATATTTAGGGATATTTAAATAAAAAGATAATTTAAATAATTGTTAAATCAATTTATTTTTTTCATTTCTCTATTTATTTAATTATCTTTATAATAAAATTCAGAATTTTATTATTATTTAACCATTATTTTAAATTCTAAATTTTAAATAATAATAATGATGATGATGATGATGATGATGATGATAATAATAATAATTATTATTATTATTTTATAAAGACAATTAAATAAATAGAGATTTTTTTTCATTTCTCTATTTATTTAATTGTCTTTATAAAAAAAAAAGAATTTTATTATTATTATTATTATTATTATTATTATTATTATTATTATTATTATTATTATTATTGAAAGGGGATTGTATTATTATTTAACCATTATTTTATTTTTATTTAATAATTTAGATATTTATATGGGTTTATATTTAGGGATATTTAAAAATTAAAAAAAAAAGATAATTTTAATAATTGTTAAATCAATTTAATTTTTTCATTTCTATATTTATTTTATTGTCTTTATAATAAAATTCAGAATTTTATTATTATTTAACCATTATTTCAATTTTAAATTTTAAATTTTTATTTTTAAAATTTGGTTAGAGGGGTATTCGGGTAATATTATTATATTTTTTTGGGTTTAATACAATTATATATATAATCAGGGGAGCTTAGTGTGATTTTTCTAGACGGAATTAGGGTACCGTTGGATTTCCATTAACAATTGCAAATTTCGGAGAGTTTAGGGGGTTTAATGCCGAAAAAAAAAGTTCAGGGGGTATCCGTGCCAATTAGCCTAAATTTTTTTCTGTTTTTAAATTTAAATTAAAAAAAATATCTCCACCGTTCATCATGGAGATGGACGGTGAAGATCCATCTTTTTTTTTTAATTCTTTTTTTTATTTCTTTTTTTATTATATTTTTCATATAATAAATAGCTGGAAGGTATCATAGTCATTTTAAAGACATAAAAGGGCAATTTCATCTTTTTAACCACTGAATAGTGTCAGAGTTAGTTTTTCTGATGAAAAAATTAAAAGAAGAGGGGACTTTTAACAATATTTTGATTTCAGGGGGAGATCGGCCAATATGGACAAACCATGTCCTCACCTTTCTAATAGGGCAAAGGTCAAGGAGGAAAAATGATAATATCCCAAAAAAAAAGGTCGCGGATTGTATGTAAAGTTTTCGAATTTTTTTTTAAAGGGAAATTACATTGAACCCCTTGAGGTTTGGCCGTGATACACCTAGATGGAAATCTTCCATTATTCTACACACACCTCCCTACACATTATAGTTGTTAAGTCTTCTAATAGATTGACTCACTTTGACTTGTAAAATACCCAAAATAACCTTATATTATATAAAGAAAACATAATAAAATATCAAAAGAGATTACTTTCTATATATATATATATATATCAAAAGAGATAAAAATAATAAATAAATAAATAAATAAAGAACAAATAATAAATTAGAATGGTTTAAAGTTTAGACTAAATAGTATTGTTGTCCCCTGAATTGTTCGCGAATTACTAATGTACCCTCTGAATTATTAAAATAGTCATTAAACCCCTTGAACTCTCTAAAATTGGCAACAAGTGACAGAAGGGAGACATACGTCTAAGACAAATTGCACTTACAACCCTGATTATATGCATAATTGCATTAAAATTATTATTATTATTATTTTTATTTTATTTTTAATTTTATTATTATTTATTATTATTATTTATTTATTTATTTTTGGACATTAGTCAACTAGTCAAAATGTGTGTGGTGTTATTATTATATTTTTCCAGTTTTAATGCAATTATGTATATAAACAAGGTATTTAAATGCAATATGCCCTAGACGTTCGTCTTCCTTGCGGCACTTGTTGCCAAATATAGAGAGTTCAGGGGGTTTAGTAACCATTTTAAGAATTCAGGGAGCACATTAACAATTCGTGAACAAATCAGGGGGCAACAATACCATTTAATTTAAGTTTTTTTTAAAAAAAATGGAGGTGGCTGTGATCCACCGTTACAAAATGAATTCCACAAATTAATGAAGAAAGCCTTGATTCCAAAGTCCTCTACTTTCAAATCTATTTCACAACAATTTCTAACCCGGTTCCAGTTCTTGTTCTTCAAACACATCAAACTCACCAAAACCCAAGTCAAACCCCATCAAATCCAACTCAAACCCAAAAAAACACCTTAAATCATCCTCCGAACTCAAATCCCATCTCCATGAATAAAGTTGATCTGGTGTGGAAACAACATCCTCCACCGTTTTTCATTGTTAAAGGCATGGCGTTTGAGTGATAGGGTTGTGTGTGCGTGTGTGTGTGCGTGTGTGTGCGTGTGTGTGTGTGTGTGTGTTTCTTTTCTTTTCTTTTATTTTTTATTTTATTTCTAGGGTTTTGCTTGGAGAGTTGCGGATCTTTGCATCAGTAGATTTGATTTTGTGAGAGGTTTGGTATCTAGAAATTGATCTATTGTGTTTTCCTTTTCAAGAGAGAGAGAGAGAGAGAGAGAGAGAGAGAGAGAGAGAGAGAGCTTTGAAGAGAGAGAGACGTTTGAGATAGAGAGAGTCAGTGTTTGAGATTGAGTATTTCTAATTAATAAATTGTACCTTTTTATTGTTTGCTAAAAAAAATTAATAAATTGTTTTATATTTTATTACAACTTTTTTTTTAAGGATTTTATTACAACTTTTAGTAAATGTTTATAATAAAATATGGTGAAGACCAATATGACCCTTAAGTGATTGTTGTTAAATAGATCACTGTTAAATGCAGGGGTGTGGGTGTAAAATATTGAAACATTCCCATGTAAGTGTATCAAAGCCAAACCATAAGGGATCCAATTTAATTTCTCCCTTTTTTTTTTTTTTTTTTGTTCTCAGAAAGTCAAGGAATGATCGAGAAGTTTAATTCAACTAGAAGTCAATTTGCATAAAAAGAAAGCCTTTGGGAAGAAATCATATTCCTAGATTCATACAAATTTCCTAATTTGTTGGATTCCTAAACTTGAAAGAACTTAGAGCTCATAAGGAGAAGTCACCTGTAAATATAAATTTTTTTTTGCAAAAGTGAGTTAGAGATTCATTATTCAAGACTAAAGAATAAAGATCTATCATCGTTTAATTTTTTTTCTTCCTTCTTCCTTTCTGTAGTTTAGATGTTTTTTTTTTCCTCTAGTTATTATATCCAGCTAAACTTTTGTTAGTTAGGGCTATCTTGAAGCCCTAGCATGATTTTAATTTCATAGCCAAGTTTTATGTTTTAATGAATCATTATTTTTCTTACATGATGATATTCAATTCCTCTATAATAATTGTTTTTTTTTATTATAATATATGTGGTTTTAATTACCACATGTGTCATACAAAATATCTTCTCCAATCCACCGCCTCTCTCATCACCTACTTGTACACCCATTTTGCCTATAAATATATGTTTATCTCATTTGTATTTGACTACTGAAGAAAGATCAATTCAAAGCACTAAAAGTAAATTCTCTACTCTTATTTGTTAATCTCTTCTCTCACTCTCTCGCATCTCTCATCTCTTCATTTGATAACAAAATTTTTTTATTTATTATTTATCACTTAATCATATTTCTTCATCTATTTCTTTAAATTATTTTATAACATTTTTCTATTATTATATATTTTTTTTGAATGATTACCGTAGGAGCATGATTATAGGATCTATGTTGTAAGATACAAGTCAGACACCATACAAATCTATTATTGTTTGCAACAATTAACTGAATTACAACCCAATTAAGAAAAATTGATTCATGAATTACTTAGAATAGTTACCATGTTATAGGGTTCATATGATATTCATATTCCCTTTGTTTTTAATAGATTCCTATTATTAAATCTAAGTAGACACTATGCTAGGTTATAATATGGAATACAAGTATTTATGTAGAAGCTATGCAACTCATATGGCCTGTGTGAGACATCATCACCTTATTGTGAATATTTTCATTGTGTTTGATTATTTTTAGTTTCAATATTGTATGTGGATTTGATGATTGTTTAGTGGTGGATATGAGGTTTTAACCAGTTTTTATTCATTGATTTTCTTCAAATAAATTTCTGATGTGTTTTATTTCTTGCTCATTTAAATTTCTAAGTTTTTAATAATCAAATCCAAAACCCATTTCATATGTGTGCATTTATAGTTAGAGTCATAGTGTGTGTGTGTGTGTGTTTTTTTTTTAATTTAATTTAATTTAATTTAATTTTAAATATTACGCTTACATAAGTTGGGGTTTTTTTAGGGAGGGGAGATGACTCGAACCCGTAGCCTCATGGTGCAGGTGTTAGGGGTTTTACCACTAGACCAATCTTATTTCGTCTAGATTAGTGTTTTTAAATTCATAATTTTAGTAAGTAATTAATTCCCTATGGAATCAATCCTTGCCTATTCATTGTGTTATCATTCACGATTTGTGCACTTGTAAGGTTTATTATTTTTTGTTTGCTATTTTGCAACCAACAAAAATAATAGACCTTACAAGTGCACAAATTGCAAAGATAGTACAATAAATAAGCAATGATCGTTCCCATGCGATATTAATTATTTATTAAAATTCTGAATTTTAAACAATAATCTAAGACACACTAAGACTCCAAAAATTCGAAAAATAAATACTCTAACTCACACACACGAAGGGGTTTTGAATTTGATTATTAAAAACTAAGAAAATTAAAGCAAAAAAGAATTAAAAACGCGACAAAAATTTATTTAAGAAAAATCAATGGATAAACACTAGTTAGAACTTCCTATCCAGCACTAAACAATCATTCAACCATAGACAATAATGAAGCTGAAAATAATCAAATATGATGAAGATATTCACAACAATGTGATATTGGCTCACCTAGGCTGTATGATTCTCTCTTAAGATAGTACGTAAGTTGCATGGTGTCTATATAAATACTTGTATTCCAAATTATAACCTATCATAGTGTTTACTTAGGTTTAATAATAGAAATCTATTAAGAGCGAAGAGAATATGAATATCACATGAAGTTTAAAACATGGTATCTATTATAAGTTATTCATGAATCAATCTCCCTTAATTGGGTCGTAATTCAATTAATTGTTGCAAACAATGATAAATTCATATGATATCTAACTTGTATCCTGCAACATGGATCCTATAATTATTCTTAAAAGAGATCAATTAAAGAAACATAATTATAGAAAGACAATTATTATAAAGAAATTGAATATCATCATGTATGAAAATAATGCTTCATTAAACACAAACTTATCTATGAAATTGAAATCATGTCTAGGGTTTTAAGGCAAAACTGTAACGATGAAAAGTTTAGCTTGACATAACAACTAGAGAAACAAATAAAAACATCTATACTATAGAAAGGTAGCAGAAAGTGAAAAATTAAACTACGATAGATCTTCTATTGGGGACACAACAATCAGTGATTTAAAATAGAGGAAAACAGTAATTTATACAATAAAATGTATACAACAAAATAGATAAAGAAGCACTAAATACTTCAAAGCATAAAAATACATCAACAATATAACAATAAGACAGTAAAATAAATATACTGACTTGATGAGTAGATAGAGGCTTGCAAACTTGCAATGTCCTAAAACAGTATTTCACCCCTTCTCTTGTGCTTGAAGTTCTGCTGGTGATTGTTTCTCAGAATACAACTATCTGTATTCTAATTTTTAGCACTAGAAATTAGAACCCTAGTGAACTTCGTATATTTCCTCTCAATACATTGTATGTATACTTTGTGCAGAAATTTACTCATAAATTTTGTCTTAATTAAAAACTCTAACTAAACTTCTATGTTTTGGAATGATTTCATTTAAAAATTGTAAGTAAATTTATTTATTTATTTTATTTGGCATTGATAGATACCTACAAATTTTATTTGTTGATTTTGCACTAGTTTTACAAATATGATTAGTATAGTGAAAATTGATTTATAAAATTAAAATAAGCATGTCATTTTAAGTTCTAAAATCTTAGAACTGAAAATAAAATATGACTTTCAAAGATATGATTAATTTTAATTAAATAGTTCAAGGCTTTCGCATAATTTGTGTGGTAAAGCCTTTATTGTTGCAAATCATATTTTGAATAGAGTTCACATAAGAAGATTAATAAATCTCCTTATGAAGTGTGAAAAGTACATATGCCAATTTATAAGACCCTTAAAGTGTGGGGTTGTCTTGCAAAAGTTGAAGTTCTTTTACAAGTGAGAATTAAACTCTGACCTGAGATGGTTGATTGCGTTTTCATATAATTTGTAAACACAAGTGTAACATATAGGATCTGAGTTATTAAATTTAATGTATCTCATATACATCGTAATATATTAAGCAGTTGCTCTTCAATAGAGTTATATCTATTGAATATGTAAAGTCAAAGGAAAGTACTGTAGATCTTTTGACAAACATGCCTATCTAGAGAGCAAATTAAATTTACATCGAGGGGAATGAGTTTAAAGCCCCTAAATGAGTTGAATTAGGCGGAAACCTAACCTAGCAGATTGGAGATCCCATGGTTTAGGTTCAATAGGCAAATTGGCTTGATAAAACTCAAATAAAAATAACATACATTATACTCATTCCTATGATAGTTGGTATGTTATAAAAGGAAGTATAGGGTATGCTTTGCATTTAATGACATTTATATTATAATATTATTTATCTTAAATGTCACCTATATGATAGTAAATGTGGGGTTGCATTTATGAGAATGAAAAAGGCTAAATTCTTTAGAGCTATCATGAAAACTGAGATCTGTTCAGGACCAAAATGAACAAAAACGTATGAACTAACATATATTAAGTTGTGTTATGAGTGAGACATATTGTCTTGATTTACTGCAACGGTGAACAGTTCAAGATCATCTATATCCACTGCGTCACCAAGTAAATCCAATATGTCTTCAGTAGGGTAAGTTCAAGTCCAAAAGACACTTCTCCCGATGTATAACACTTCTGTTCCTCTATGCATTCATTTAGTATTCTATGGTCATATCATAGATGTAGGATCTTGAATTTCGATTCAAATGTGGGGTATTGTTGGAGTTTTGAATGAAATTCAAGAGACACAAATTAAAAATTGTGTCTGTTCAAAGTGAAACAACATAAAAGTCATGTGTCTCTCCATAAAAGAGATGCAACTCTTCCTAGAAGATGAGTTTTTCCAAGAGATATATCTGAGTCTATAAATTAGAATGAAAATCATTCCAAAACATAGAAGTTTAGTTAGAGTTTTTAATTAAGACAAAATTTATGAGTAAATTTCTACACAAAGTATACATACAATGCATTGAGAGGAAATATACGAAGTTCGCTAGGGTTCTAATTTCTAGTGCTAAAAATTAGAATACAGATAGTTGTATCATGGGAAACAGTCATCTGCAGAACTTCAAGCACAAGAGAAGGGGTGAAATACTGTTTTAGGACATTGCAAGTTTGCAAGCCTCTATCTACTCATCAAGTCAGTATATTTATTTTACTATCTTATTGTTATATTGTTGATGTATTTTTATGCTTTGAAGTAATTAGTGCTTCTTTATTTATTTTGTTGTATACATTTTATTTATAAATTACTGTCTTCCTCTATTTTATATCACTGATTCTTGTGTCCCCAACATCTTTAGTCTTAGAAATTTCACAAAAGTATTTTTTTTCTTCGAAATGTCACGTATTTAATCATTTTTGTCATATTAACAATTTTAGTTTTTTAAAAGTTTTTCAAATTACATCAATTTAGTCTCTCTAACCAAATTACTAACAATCATGAGTCGACTTTGACAGAATATATAAAAGTACAGTTTTACCCTTATTACTATTAGGATCGATTAAAATTGAAGTTGGATTGGAGCCTTGAAGATGAAAATGTACGATTTTAGAAAGTTAGAGACCTATTCAGTTATTTTGTAAAACATAAAATAATTTGAATTAAGTAAGGAATTAGGGACGTTTTTGATAATTACTGTCTTATTATTATTATTTTGGTACCTCTCTCTCTCTCTCTCTCTCTCTCATATATAATCTTCATAGATACACTTTCCCTCTTCTGCTTGTCAAGCAAGCATTTCAAAGCGAAAGAGAGAGATGGAGAAAATCGAAGGCTCTTCATCAATTGAAAATCCAAGGCCATGGCAATCCTACCACACTGTTTTCACTAACGCTAAAGCAGGTATTTTGTTTCTCAAACGTCTTCGTACACTTCCATTTCAATCATTTTCAATTTTAAAACATCATTGATTCTTCAATTAAATTGTCACTACCAATTCTGCCATCATCCAAAAATTGAAATTTATTTGTGAAGTTAGTTAGCTTGTTTGTGCGTGTAACACAATTTAATTTGAGAATTTTTTTATTCATAGACAGTTTTTATGGTTTAGATAGATATTTTTATATGTTTGTTTTCATTTATGAATTGACGTTGAGATGCTGTGTTTTAAGGTATGGATGGAGTTGATAAGGAGAAAGTGCAGAGAGTAGTGTATGAGATGAGCAAAGGATCAAAATATTTTGAAAATGAGGAGCGCAAGGAGGCTTTTATAAGGCAGAAAATAGAGCACATGCATGTTCGATGTGCAAAGCTTAGAGCAGCAGATTTATCTCATTATCAGAAGGTTCGTGTTATTATGTATCGATGCTCGTTTGTATAATTGGTTACACAATTTTCTTTGGAGTATCATTTGGTACATTAACTAATGATTTCCACCTTCCTTTTGTTGTGCTTCTGCATAGCACATAAAATGCTTCTGCCTTTGTATTTGTAGTAGTCAGAAGCTAGAATCGTTATCTTTCGCGTGCCAGATAATTAGTTAACATCAAACACCTTAGTTTTGTATTTAAGTAAACCTTTTTTAAACATTGATGTTAAGTTGAGGACTAGGAGGTTGGCAGGCGAATTATGTGATTGTGAATATTTTTTTGTTGAATGGTTATAGGTCCCCAGTGTAAAATGGGAAATCTTCTTTAAATGACTCCTGATTATGAATTTTTTTTATGGCGGAGAGAAAGAAAGATAATGGATCTTTCGAGAAAGAAGGATATTGCCTCTTTATAGTTAGAGTTTATCCTTTCTGCAGGTAGCAGATAAAAGAGTATCGGAGTTGGAAGTTAGACGGGACCTATCGAGGATCTGGCTACATGTAGATATGGATGCTTTTTATGCAGCTGTCGAGACACTGAGCGATCCTTCATTGAAAGGCAAGCCAATGGCTGTCGGTGGCATGTCTATGATCTCTACTGCTAATTACGAGGTTTGAATTTCTTACTGTAAGTCTAATGGGGATCATGAAACTTCTACTGTTATGAATTCCATTTAAAGGTTCAGTGCCTGCAACTCCAATTTATTACTTAACTTTGTTGGAAAACCTGTTTATCACTCTGTAGGCCCGGAAGTTCGGAGTCCGTGCTGCGATGCCTGGTTTCATTGCATGTAAACTATGTCCAGAGTTGATTTTTGTTCCCACAGATTTTAAAAAGTATAACTATTACAGTGATTTAACTAGAAAAGGTTAGATTTCTCCTTCTGAAAAGATTCAGGGATGATAGATAAAGTTATCACATGCATTTTTCTTAATTTTGCTCTCTTTTTTTTCTTTTTCTTTTTAAGTATTCTGCGACTATGATCCTAACTTTATGGCGGCTAGTTTGGATGAAGCATACCTTGACATAACAGAGGTCTGCAGAGAAAGGGGAATTACCAGCGCAGAGGTATGTTTCCACATATTATTTAATTGATTTCCTGAGCATAGAACGTTCTTTTCTTCTCCTTGTTGGTCTTTCCATCTTTAAATAAAATGCTATCTGTATAGATTTCACTGGTAGACTTTTGAATTGGTGGCCTTCTTGTTGTTTTGACATTATGAAGATTGCTGAAGAACTCAGAAGCCGTGTTTATGAAGAGACTGGTCTGACATGCAGCGCTGGAGTGGCGGGAAACCGCTTACTTGCTAAGGTTCGTCTGTCTCTTTTGTAGATATTGCTTGTTGAAATTGAATGATAGGTGTCTGGTTTATTCCATCCACTGATCCACATATGTTTCAGAGTCTTACTTGTCCATCATTCCTGCTTGTGATAGAGGTGAAGAATCAGAAGGAACAACTGATGTGATATCTCAATGAAAATTCTTTCGTTATAATGTTAATTTTAGTTTCTGCCAAGTTTGTTTTATTAGTATTTTATTATGTGTATACCGTGCAAATTTAAAGAGCTTTAAAAAATAAAAAAGAACTTTTAAATGAAATGGAAATAGATAGAAGCTTAGTGAGGATCACAGAATGTTAAAATTGAGTATCTACGAAGCTGAGGAGGGCAATATATAGTGGAATATTTTAGAAATTAAAGAAACATCCGAACACAATATGAGATAATGTTATATCTTTTTTGAAGGTAATGCAATGAACACGTTCAAAGTTCTGAATATTCATATAAATACAGAGAATTTGTGTGCATATTATTTTCATGCTTGCTAGCCACATTATTGAAAAGGAAGAAAAAATTAGGACATTTAAGTATTCCAATAACCGTTTGCATTATATTTAACGCTTTAGCTTCAACTGTATCTGTAATAATATTTGAAGCATGTGCATTGACATTTTATTTCTAGCTTTTTTACTTAGAAACCAGGGTGTCAATATGGTTCCTGGTACATGCATCAATATTTTCTCTCCCTTTCTGGCTTTATCAATAATGTTGTTTTTATACTAGCACAATCTGATTGAATTATTATTGGTTATAGTCTTATAGAATATATTGTCTTCCTCCTCAGGTTTGCTCGGATATAAACAAGCCAAATGGACAGTTTGTTTTACCAAATGAAAGGATGGCTGTCATCACATTTGTATCTTCACTCCCTATACGGAAGGTATATATGTTGTTTGTTGCTGAAAACTTTGGACAATCTTGTTAAAAATAATTGTTCTCAAAGGGACATTTTTTTTTTTTTTTTGACATGTTGCCTAATATGCACATGTTTGACATGGTATGCAATTAACATTTTTGACATATCCATTTTTTTATTTTTTTTTATTTTTTTTTATTTTTTTGAAAAAAAAAGGACATGTTTGATATGGTATGCAATTAACATTTTTGACATGTTGCCTAATATGCACATTGGCAAATTGTATCTACAGATTGGGGGCATTGGTAAGGTGACCGAACATATATTAAGAGATGTTTTTGGAATTAATACTTGTGAAGAACTGCTGCAAAAGGGTAGTTTCCTTTGTGCGCTATTTTCTCATTCTACTGCAGGTTAGCACACCAGTCAGTGTTTTCTACTGTTATTTCTAATTGTAATGAATTAGTTCTATGATATTGACATGTGGGTGAAATTATATTATTTTTCTATATTGTTTTACTTTTATTGTCCATTGCATTCTATATGATTAGAAAAAAAAAGTGCATTCTATATGATTGGAGGCCTCATTTGATATAAGATTTTCCTTTATTTGTTTTTATTGACTAAGCTGGGGTCTTCTTTTCTCTTTTTTTCCTTTTGGTTGGGGGTTTTATTGACTAAGCTGGGGTCTTCCCATTTCCATTTTCTTATTTTTCTCTTCTTCTTCTTCTTTTTTTTTTTTCCTTTTGGGTGGGGGTTTTACTGTTACCTGATTTATATGGAACTACTTTTTAGTTTCTTGTAGTTCATTATTGATCATGACTGTGAACACACTTCGATGGTGATTATTGATTGTTTGTTTTACATTAGCTTTGCTTTAGGTTATTATCAGTTTTACATTTTGAGAAATTTAGGATATATAATAATAATAATAATAAAAAATTAGTGAGTAATAACTAATAAGCATTAATTATATAAGACTAATACAGGGAGGGGTAGCAGAAAATTTTTCATCAGCTGCTGAACCTTTCTCCTTTTTATTGCAGAATTTTTTCTCTCTGTGGGATTGGGGCTTGGGGGGACAGAAACTCCTCAAGTCAGGTTTCGGAAAAGTATTAGTAGTGAGAGAACCTTTTCAGCCACAGAAAACAAAGCATTGCTTTATCAGAAATTGGGTAAGCCGGTAAACATATTATATTTTTTTCCTATCTAATGAGAATTCATAGCTCTGATGCTTTGACTTTGAAGTGCTGCTTTTATCTCTGGCATGATTTATTTTTATGTTTATTTTTTTAATATACATATATTTTAGAAACATAAAAGTTTAATCAAAGATGAAGAAAATTAATATAAAAGTGACCCAATATTCTACCAACAACAAACTGAACAAATATCAGGCTGAACTCTGGCATGATTAATGTTATTCTTGTTAGCTGGTTTCGTTTCAATCTAATTAATGTTCCATACTCAAATTGTTATTTCATATTCCGACAATCATATCTATATATGTATATAAAAGTTTTTTAAAATGAAAGTCTACGAAAGTCTTTTGAAATGAAAGTCTATGAAAGTCTTTTAAAATAAAAGTCTATGAAAGCTTTTCATAATCTTGTAAAGTCTATAAAAATACATAAAAGTCTATAGAATCTGCAAAAGTCATTCACTTAAAAAAAGTCTTTAAAAGTCTTTTGAAATTCTAATTGAATACACACCCCAAAACTGTTCACTTGAGTATGATGCTTCTTTACCAGTAAACTGAAGGCTTTTTTGGTGCATCAGTATCATAATAGTAGCAGCCATAACTAAAACACTCAATTTGCTCAACTTGTGGATGTCTAAGGGTCAAAGGAAAGCCAAGCCAAGCCAAGCCAACCTTAGAGGGCCAACATTACAGCTAAAATTTCAACCTGAAACCTAATGCTTATTAAGTGGTCAGATTGGATTCGGTTTGACTTTCCTAATTTGTGACCTTGATCTAAAATTGCTTGAGTTAAACTTGGATATACCCTGGTGATGGTAGTACTGCATGGCATTTAAACCATGAATAATGAGCTGCAGCTGGAAGGACCCTGATGATGATATTAGTGTGGATTGTGGGGCACGGGCACTTGAAAGAGCAAATATTGTTGTGCTGGACATTTAGCGTTTTGGCAACTGGGGAATAAGTTTGATTTTCTTAATAGTTTATTTATAATTGCCCTAACAAGCAGCAAGGTTTTCTTTTTAATTTCATCTTGAAATTTCAATTTTAACTAAGATCAGGTGTATACTTCCTGTCTGTTCAGGTATAAAACATTAAAAAAGAAGGTTTTTTTTTTTTTTTTTTCTTTTTTCCTTATCAAGAATAAAGTTTCTAGACTCTTTTAACTTCAAATGCTTGAATGCATGTCATTTAGCAAATTTAATGACATGCAAAATCAAAGTTGTCTAGATAAGTAACATAAATTTTCCTTCAACAAGTGAGCCTTAGTAAGATTATTTCTGCAGCTGAGATTGCAGAAATGCTGTCTGCTGATATGCAAAAAGAGGGTCTTCATGGACGAACATTGACTCTTAAGCTGAAAACAGCATCTTTTGAGGTACTTTCTTGATTCTCTTATTACAATGAAGAGCGAGCAGCAACTTATAAATAATGGTTTTGGTTAGAGTTCTTGCTCGGGTAATATTTTTGTCTCTTATTCTATTCTGCTTTTTTTCCTTCCTTCTGTAATTAATTATTCATGCTGAAGCTTTATGAAAATCTGTAATCTTCAGGTTCGGACCAGAGCAGTGACTTTGCAAAAATATATTTGCTCAAGTGAGGACATCCTAAAACATGCTTCACTGCTGCTTAAGGCTGAACTTCCTGCTTCTTTAAGACTCATAGGTAGGATTTCATCTGGTGGTTTATCTTTTTTTAATCCTTTACCACTGTCATGGATTGTTCATGACATTGTAAATATGAATTTATATAACATGTGATTCTCACAAACATCAAAGTAGTTTAACTTATTTCACCTTGTAGGTTTAGTGTATGACAAAGCATTTAAATTTTTACTGTCAGGGCTGCGATTGTCTCAGTTCAATGAAGACAAGGCTGGTGCTCCATCTGATCCTACACAAAGAACTCTCACCAGTTTTATCATGTCAGGAGATGCTTCTAGGAAAAATGCGGCTGATCAAAGTTCATTGGGTTCAGATATCAGTGATCACCATTTCACGGATGATCAAGAAACTAGTTGTTCACTTGGTATCCACGAGACAATTGCTGATGAAGTCAGTGATCCATTTGAGAACAAATGTGTACCAAATGTAGATGATAAAAATCTCACTTTCAGCGACAATGTTGGTGAAGTGGAGAAAATTCATCAACCTTCAAGCAGTGAAACTACGGGAAAAGTACGTGTAAAGCTTGAAGACCTTTCCGACTGTTATTCTGTTAACTCAATTAAGTTTTCCTTAATTCTCGATCTTGTACTTTCTAAATGAGATTCATCATGCATTTTTCTATTTGTCTAGGGAAATAAATTAGACATGGTGAGGCATACTCCAAAATCTCATCAAAATGAATTGTCACAGTTGGTGGAAACAGATTCTTCATTCCTCTTGCAGCATTTGGGCAACAACCATGACAGAGTGGAGGAAGAAGCTAACATCCCGAACAATGGGGCCGTGTCTTCATCCAATCAGACAGATCAGTTTTTCTGCTGGGTGGACAACTACAAGTGTTCATTCTGTGGAACTGAATTACCACCAACATTCGTTGAGGAAAGGCAAGAGCATTCTGATTTTCATCTTGCTGAGAGGCTTCAGGAGGAGGAATCTGGCAGCAACTCAAGATTCCATACGCCGAGGCAAAGGTACTTTATATCTTTGATTAACGGCCATAATATCTAAGGAATTCAAACCTGAACTTTATTCTTTGATTCTTTGTTTAGCCCCTGTAGTTCTGGCTTGTCTTTATCCTGTTTGTTTCAAGTCTAAATGTGATCTCTAATGAGTTAGAATATTTGCCAGACCTGTTTACAAGGATCGTACAGCAAGTGCAAGCCATAAAAAACGTAAGAAGCTGAAGTCTTCTCGGAAAGAAGGAACACATATTCCGATTGATACGTTCTTTGTTAAGAGCAATCAGAACCTCTAGCATCGAATAACTTATATACATTGTGACATTGAATCAACTGTAAAGAAAATAAAGTAGAATCTAATATGATTAATTTAGAATAAAATTTTACATCTACAGTAGCATTCTTGTAACTTGATATTTGAAGTTTAGTGCCTTCCATGTTTCAAATCAATTATAAGGCTCTGAAATTATCATTATAATGATGGATCAACATATGCTTATGTATCATATTCATATATTCAGTAGAATGTATCTTTTAATTTACATTATTAAACGTTGGGAAAATCCCTTTCAATTTAAATGCCATTTGAGGCTCCATTCACTGCCTCAGGAATCGGGATACATCTATAGCTCTCACATTTGACATAAACCCAATTATGTAAAGGTCGTAAGAGAGAGAAATATCCAGCATTTACCTTTCAGATTAAATAAAATGTTAACTATGGTTCGAGTAGGGAGGCTGGTTTAATACACTACACTTTCAATTTCAAAGGCTAATCTCTATTATCTATTAACACACTATATTTATGAGTATTCGGAATCAACATGTCCATTATTATGATAATTATAAAGAAGAGAAACACTGTACACAGTATTTAATATTTATGAGGCTTTGGCACCAACCCCACTCACTCCGTTTGAGTGCATTTTGATAAATAATTAATTAGAAAGATAAACGTTACAACTTCATTTACAAATATGCTATATTTTTTGATTACAAATATGCTATATTTTTTGAGAATCCAAATTATGTAAGAAGTCTATTGAAAGATTTGATAAAAGGGAGGCGGTGAAGTGTTGAGATCTCTTGAGTGAGATCTTGTGGAGTGATCCAGACAATAGCACAAGGCATAGGCAGCGTGTCCTTAGAAGAAAACCTTGTAGAAAATGGTGTGTGTGTGTGTGTTAATTATGTAAGAAGTCTATTGAAAGATTTGATAAAAGGGAGGCGGTGGAGTGTTGAGATCTCTTGAGTGAGATCTTGTGGAGTGATCCGGACAATAGCACAAGGCGTAGGCAGCGTGTCCTTAGAAGAAAACCTTGTAGAAAATGGTGTGTACGTGTGTTAATTATGTAAGAAGTCTATTGAAAGATTTGAAAAAAGGGAGGTGGTGGAGTGTTGAGATCTCTTGAGTGAGATCTCGTGGAGTGATCCGGACAATAGCACAAGGCGTAGGCGGCGTGTCCTTAGAAGAAAACCAAAATTGTGTGTGTGTGTGTAAGAAGTCTATTGAAAGATTTGATAAAAGGGAGACGGTGGAGTGTTGAGTTCTCTTGAGTGAGATCTCATGGAGTGATCCGGACAATAGCACAAGGCATAGGTGGTGTGTCCTTAGAAGAAAACCAAAATGGTGTGTGTGTGTGTTTATATAAATGGTGCGTGTGTGCGTGTGTGTGTATGTGTGTGCGTGTGCGTGTGTGTGTGTGTGCATGTGTGTGCGTGTGTTTATGTAAATGGTTTTTTTTTTTTTTTTTTTTTTTTTTTTTGTGTTTATATAAATGGTGTGTGTGTGATTATATAAATGGTTTTTGTGTGTGTGTGTGTTTATATAAATGGTGTGTGTGTGTATTTGTGTGTGTGTGTTTTTATATAAATGGTGTGTGTTATATGGTGTTTGTGATAAATGGTGTGTGTGTGATTATATAAATGGTTTTGTATGTGTGTGATAAATGGTGTGTGTGTGTAATTATATAAATTGTGTGTGTGTGTGTTAAATGGTGTGTGATAAATGTGTATGTGTGTGTGTGTGTGGTGTGTGTAATTGTTTAAAAATCAATCGCATTTTGTGTGTATGTGTAAATGGTGTGTGTGTGTGAATGGTGTGTGTATAAATGGTGTGTAATTGTTTAAAAATCAATCGTATTAATTACGAGATTTTCTCTTGATTACCTATTGATTTTGTGATTTACGGATTGCCTCTTGATTGTTTTTTATAAAGACTTTTGATTGCCTTTTTATTTGTATATTATATTGATATAGAACTGAAGAGTTGTTCAATTTATTATATAAGTGAATTGAAAATTATCTATTGCATTAATTGAAATTTGAATGCTCTCTATCTCTTAAGTAAAAAAATATATATATTAAAATTTATTACAATTTTTTAAGACAAAAACAGTACATTTGTATACTTTTTAAATTAATTATTTTCTTAAGTAGGAAAGTTACGAAAAATTCAAGAATTAATTTTGATATTTTAAAAGTGTTAAGATTCTTACGGATATCCGTATCGGTGGATAATTTTGTCATCCCTAACAATAATATTGAGGATTTCTCTATTGTTTTCATTGGAGGTCATTAAGTGAAGAAATTGATTTTTTATTTTTATTTTTTAAGAAAAAAAGAGTGTTGCTTGAATCCACATTTTTAGTATTATCTCCATTAATTCATGCATGCTTCGCAGCTGATCAAACTTTGGACCAAACCATACCAATTTCTCAGTATTTATATAAATTGTGAGGATTTTTTTTTTAAAAAAATAAAAAATTATAGGAAATAAATGGATTTTAATGGCGTATTCTATTTTTTAGTGTTAATTGTTAACAATTTTATTTGAAGAATTTAAAAGGACCGGTAATTGATTGTGTTAACCTTCAATTAATACATATGATATAAACTGCCTTAAATTTTTATTAATTAGTTATTAATTGTATCTTTTTTTATAAATTTGATTAAATATTATTATTTTAATTTTGGGTTACGAAAAAAAAATCATTGATATATTACCATTGATATGATTTTAAAATTTACCATTAAATCCATTAAAAAAAAAAAAACATATTGTAGTGTATTTAATGCATATTTAATACATTCTAAACACCAAAAAAGTGATGATTTGATATACTTTCTTATACCTTTATTTATAAATAAGAGCGATGATTATTTTTTTTTCAATCAATAATGGTGGAAATTTTAATTTTATTGAAAATATAATAGATAAATTATTTGAATCATGCCTAATTTTTATGATTTTTTAATTTATATTTTACAATCCCGCATATAGTGCGAGCTGCATACCATAATATACTAAAGCTGAATCTCATGACACCACGTGTCGGTGTGAGGAAGATTTGGCATTAAGTTATATATATCCATTTCTATTTTTCATATTCATTAAATAATCATATAAAATCAGGAGCCAATCCCATAATTAATTGGATAATGAAATTAATTTTTTAGATCCAACTAATTTGATTAATGTTTTAGGTTCATTTGATTTTCTTGATTTAATGTTTCTAAATACTGCTAATGTGATTAGGGTTTTAGTCTAGTTGATTTTCTAAATTTAATAAGAATTTATTCACGTTCCACACAAAAGACATGATACAAGGAAAATAAGAAGTATATAGGTTATATAAGTCAAGTTGGAATCCAAAACAATACCACATCCTTAACATAAATAACTACAACTAAAGAGAAATTTTTCTAACATTCTAATTGCAAAATTATGGACTATTGTATAACCAAAGTCCTTAATTGACAAAAAGATTTATGGAATATGAAGCATTTTGGGTATACAAAATTATATTACACGACGTATATATATTTTTAATAAAACCTGTGTATCGCACGGGCTACTCACTAGTTACATTGTAATACTTAAAATAAAAAAAAATAAAAAAAATGCATCTTGTGCATACATTAATTATCTTTAGAAACTACAAAAGGCATATATATATATATATATTTTTTGAACAACAAACATCAAACAGCTAAGAACTAGAATAAAAAGAAACAAAGGATGGTAGCAAGTGCTGCCACAATTTTTCCTCCCTATAGGAGAAAGCCAGAGCTGCAAGAGTATGTGCCAAACCATTTCCTGATCTAGGAATGACCTGGCATTTTAATACTCCAACATCTTTACATAAGGCTTTAATATCTTCAATGACAGCCTGCATAGCCCCCTGAAGAATCCGAATTGTTAACTGCAGAGACAACATTACAAGCATCAACCTCCACCCATAGAATTGGCAACTTCAAGAGCTTGGCTAGAAACAGACCTTCCCTAAGAGCAAGGAGTTCCCCCAATTCAGCATCAAAAAAACCAAAGAAAGGTTTAGAAAGAGCAGCAATCACCTTACCGTCCCCATCTCTAATTGCAGCTCCAATACCTATGAAGTTGAAATTCTATTTAACTGCAACATCTGTATTCAATTTGAGGTAACCTCGAGGTGGGGGGCACCACACCACATGGGAAGAACTACAATTACTTTCTGTTTTGGCCTTAAAAACCTTATCAGTGTTATGAAATTCAAGAAGAAAATTTACTATCCATTCCAAAATTTCCCCAGCAGCCTGAGAATGCTTCTGGTGAATAAAACAATTCCTGTCCCTCCAAATCGCCCAAAGCACTATACAACAAACCTCCATATCCTCTCTTTTCACCTTGGAAAGCAACCACCTCAACAAATCATCACATCTTAAGCCCTTCCAATTAGCAATGAGGCTCCAATACACATAGGAGGACCAAACTGCCGTAGCCTTACAACACCAAAACAAAGCATGTTCAATTGTTTCAATATCTTTCCCACACCTTTGGCAACAAGGATCAACCAAAATGCCCCTTTTTCTTAAGATTAACTAGTGCTGGAATAGCATCTTGGCAAACTCTTCAAACAAAAATTTTTACTTTAAGAGGAATATTTAGATTACATAAAGCATTCCACCATTTATGATTCGGAACTGAACTCGAACACCAATCTCTCATCCTTTCCCTCATCGCCAGTTGATAACCGCTTTTGACTCTATATGTCCCTTTTTTATCATAATGCCACAGAAGACAATCAGGCTGTTTTTCAATACTTAAAGGAATACTAAGAATAGATTCTCTATCAACCTCTAAGAAGAGCATATTGAGCTTCTCCACATCCCACATTTGGCCTGAGTTGTGAAGCAAATCTTTCACCCACACATCCTCACTTGGAGCCTTGGTAATAGGTCTGAATGAGGTCGGTCTAGGCAACCAAGGATCGGTAAAGGCTTTGATTTTCTCCCCATCTTCTACTCTTCACCTTACTCCTTTCAACAAAAGATCTCTACCCCAGAGCAAGCTTCTCCATAAATGGGAATTTCCTGGTTTTAACTGAGCTTCCAAAAAATCCTCATTCTTAAAGTATTTAGCCTTAAGCACCTGATTTGCCAGAGTACCAGAATTCTTAACTAGTCTCCAAACCTGTTTAGCTAATAATGCTTGATTAAAAACGGATAAATCCCTAAATCCCAAAACCCCCACCGACTTGGGCAAACATATTTTATCCAAACTTACCCAGCTTAATCTATTTTTACCTCCCACAAAACCCCACCAAAATCTTAAAATTAAAGAACAAAGCTCCTTACATAGAGAGGAAGGTAATTGGAAAATACTAATAGTAAAAGTGGGAATAGCTTGAGCTACGGCTTTAATTAAAATCTCTTTCCCTCCCATAGAGAACAAATTGCTCTTCTAGCTCCTAATTTTATTCCAAACCTTTTCCTTTAAGTCATTAAAAGTTCTACGCTTATTTTTCCCCACCAGAGTTGGGAGATCTAAGTATTTCTCGTGGGACTGAACTGCAACTAACCCCAACAACTTCTAAATATCATTCTTCACATCCTCCCTCACATTAGGGCTAAAGGTGATACAAGATTTTTGTATGTTAACCTTTTGGCCTGACCCCTTCTCTTAAATCTCCAGAATATTCTTAAAAGCAAAACAACTCTCAACCGAAGCTCTCCCAAACATAATACTATCATCATCAAAAAATAAAGGCTAATTTGCACGGATACCCCTTGAACTATACCTGAATTTGCACCTTACCCCCTGAACTTTTTTTTTTCGCCATTAAACCCCCTGAACTCTTGTAATTTGGCAATCGCTGAAGGAATTTACCCCCTCACCAAGGGGTAGATTCCTTCAGCGATTGCCAATTTACGAGAGTTCAGGGGGTTTAGTGCCGAAAAAAAAAGTTTAGGAGGCACAGTGCAATTTTTTGAAGAGTTCAATGGGCATCTGTGCCAATTAGCCAAAAATAAATGGCTCACCAAAGGACTGCCTCTACAACATCTAAAGCCCAACAATTTACCATCTTGTTCTGATCTTTTAATGAGTGCCGATAGAGACTCAACACAGAGCAAGAACAAATATGGTGAAAACGGACAGCCTTGGCGAATCCCTCTCGATGGACAAACCTTCCCAACGACATTCCCATTTATAACAAAAGAGAGAGTTGAAGTAGATATACAGTCTAACACTAACCTGATCCAATTCTGAGGAAATCTCATCTACTCCATAATACTCCTTAAAAAACTCCATTCAACCCTATCATAGGCTTTGCTCATATCAAGTTTCAAAGCCATAAAACCTTTTTTACCCATCTTTCTTTGATTAATGGAATGAAGCAATTCAAAAGCCACCATAATGTTATCAAAAATCAACCTCCCTGGTACAAAAGCACACTGGTTTGGAGAGACAAGCACAGGTAACACTATTTTTAATCTATTTGCCATTGTCTTCGTAATTATTTTATATACTACACTACACAAGCTAATAGGCCTGTAGTCTTTCATACTTTCAGGGCATTTCTTCTTAGGGATCAAAACAACATTTGTAGAATTAAACTTTTCAATCGAACATTCTCCGTTTAAGACTTTCAGACACATATTAGATACATCAGCTCCTACAATATTCCAAAATTTCTGAAAGAAAATTGCATGAAAACCATCCGGGCCTGGGGCCTTAGTAGGACCCAAATTAAAAACTGCATTTTTTACTTCCTCCAAAACAAATCTTCTCCTTAATAACTCCACCATACTGTCATCCAATTTTTTAGTGATACAATCAAAGGCCAACATTAAGTCACTCTCAGAAGGGTTAGAAGAGCAGAAAAGGGATGAGAAATAGTTACATATCACCTTAATAATGTCTTCTTCCTTCTCGAACCAGCGCCCATTGTCATCTGAAAGTTCACAAATTTTACCATTATACTCGTGGGTGTCTTTTAAGAATGACATAGAGGGTTTGTGAAAGGGTTGTTAATCCGTTATTACCAAATTTTCGGATTAGTCAATATTACAAATATAACCCAATTCACAAAACAATAATCAAGTGTAATAAGGTGCGGAAATATAAACGACACTTGATTTTTACGTGGAAACCCTCAACAGGGAAAAACCACGGGCTATTATAGTGCGCCACACTCGAACCTCGAATCCACTAATTGTGATAGCGTATACAACCTAATCTAGGTTTGACGGCCTAATCCCGGCCTATATCCCGCTATCACTACCCGCAGGCCTGTAAAAGTGGACCTAGTCCAATTTGCTTATGTGACCACCTAATCCCGGTGTACGACCTAATCCCGGTCTATCACACAAGACTTACCTCTCCGAAGAAATCAACACCCTATGTGAATATGCAATGATATCCAAATATGCAATAAGAGCTAGGGTACTCTAGATGCTTACCTAGGATTATATGATGACAATAAAATCAATCCTAGATATGAAAATAGCTATATGACATAGCATACAACTTTAGCTAAGTAAAGGATAACCAATCCTATATGATTGTGTGTTTTTAAAGGTTGGTTGTGTTAATATATGTATATATATATTATATCTTTTTTTTGCCTTTTTGCTATACCTGATCGTGGTATATATATATATATTAACACAACCAACCTTTAAAAACACACAATCAGTTCTAAATATATTATATATATATTGACGCACCTACAATATAAATATATATATATATATATTGACTAACAAAACAACAAACGACAAAACAATAAAAATGAAACAACAAAAAAAAGTCAAAGAATGAAATAAGAAAGAAAAATGAAATAAGTGAGCTGAGCGCGCGTTGAAGGGGCCGTGCGCCACACGGGGGCAGAGGAGCTTTGCTCCCGTGGGCTGCACGCCCTTCACACGCCACATTCAAATTTTTTTTTTTTTTTTTTTTTTTTTTTTTTTTTTTTTTTTGTTCTTTAATTTTTATCATGCCATACTAAGTCGGTTTTCAATCCGAGTGACTTTCGGTCCAGTTGACCTCGAAACTTAGAATTCGATTCCGTCTTCGGAATATGGATTCGGACTTAATCACAAATATGGAAAATTACATAACTTTCCACTCTAAGTTCGGAATTGAATTCCGGTTTCCGATAAAAACACGGAATGTCCCAAATGTCTCGAAAATCATCCGAAACACATAGATAAGTCTCCGAATCACTCGGAACTCATCTAGGGACAAATCCACACATAGTAGGACTCATAAAAATACAAAAAATCTCATAAATATATTTCTATAAAATACAAAGAGATTTTACCAATCATACCAAAACTAACACAAATACTAAAATGCATGAATTGTGTGTGTGTGCACTCTAAATCTCTTCAAATGAGAGTCAAGGTCAAGAAGTTACCTTCCTTGAAGCTCTTGAGAACCACAATGAGGTCCTTAAGCATTTGAGTAGAATTTCTTCAATTCTAAACTACCCTTACAAGATTAAACCTCATTGTGATTTTGTCACCGAAATTAGTCAATTAGAAAGTGAGGCACTTACATCATCCATTAACTTGGAGATTAAATTCTTTTATCGCCTTGCCGAAGCTTTAGCATGGAAAAATCTAGAATTTCGATCACCAGCCAGAAGCCAATCCACCCTCGCCCTTTGCCTCCAATATAACTCCTCTCTGGCCAAAAGTGTCTCCAATTCCTTTTCTAAACTTCTAATCTGGTTCATAATATCACTATTTTGACAATTGAGAAGTAAACCATTCAACTTTTTCTGCTTATCTTCGATGGTTTTCCTAAGAGAACCAAATCTCTCAAAGCTCCACCATTTCAATTTAAATGCACATCTACCCAATTTTCCTTGTAATTCTTCAACTAAGCTGCTAATCCTGGTTTCTTTCCAAACTGAATTGATAACTTCGATGCAATCATCTTCTTTCAACCAGTATGGATCAAATTTGAAGCTTTTTCCCTTGCCCACCCGTGAAGCTTTCATAACACCATCAAAAAACAAGGCCACTGGATGATGGTCTGAGAAAGAAAAATCTAAATTACTCACTACAGCATTAGGGAATAAATCCACCCAATTGTGGTTTGCCAAAAATCTGTCAAGCCTCTCTTGAATATTTCTATCCCCACCCCTTTTATTATTCCATGTCATCACCGGACCAGTATAACCCAAATCAAGCATATCACAAAAATCAACCACTTCTCTAAATTTAAACATACCTGATTTCTAGTTTATCAGACCCTCCAATTTTCTCATTCCTCTTTAGAAGTTCATTAAAATCTCCTCCACATAGCCATGGCAAATTGTTGACATCCTTTAGTTTTTTTAACAATGCCCATGAATTTTCTCTTTGACAAGGATTTGGATTTCCATAGAAACCCCGTAAACCGCCACCATAACCCATTTTCCATCTTGACATTAACATCAATATGGCCTACTGAAAACGACAAAACTGTAACTTCCAAGTTTTCTTTCCATAACAGAATCAGACCTCCACTTTTACCCACACAGTCCACATGAAATCCTCCAAAAAAACCCATTTGCTCCTTTATTTTACTTGCCCAAACTCCTTGCAGTCTTGTTTCACATAAAAACACAAGACTAGGGGAATACTTTCGCACTACTTTTCGGAGCGCTGACAACTCACGAGGGTTCCCCATCCCCCGTACGTTCCAACATAAGGTACTCATGGCTCCCGGCGGGCCTGGGATCCAGGCTCCGCCGATTCATTTGTAGTTGACAATGTTGCAACCTTCATCCTTTTTCCCCTCTCCCCGCTTCTACATCCTCAAACCCTTTCCTTTTACCTCCATGCCCTTCAGAGGTTGTAGGAGAGACATTCAGCTTATCTTTATTTACCATTGGTTTCTGTCCTGGAGAATTATTTTCACCCTGGTCAGAACTTGAAGACATGTGGGCTTTATGAGGGGAACGGGCTACTGTTTTCCATTTCCTGATTTTGGGCTTATTTGGACTCATAGTAGTCCCAATGCTTTCAAATCCAATCAGAGATGGCTCACACCAAGGCGTATTCTCTTTTTTACCCTTATTAATATTTTTAAGCCCACTTCCATCTATAGTCAAAGCCAACTTCTCTAATACCAAGTAGGGTCCACCCTCCCCAGGTACACTGTAATCCAGAACCTTTTGCTTCAGTTTCCCATCTTTGCCGCATCTGACACCACCTTCCTTTATGTTGTTTGTAACCAGATCTATGCCCACCTCTGATCTGCCATCAGAAACACCTCTCTCTGATGTGTACATATTTGAATATGTATCCATCCTTGAGACATCGTTTATACCACTATCCTTTAATAACTGCATAGTTGAATCTGGGCCCGCTTCCGACATACCACATGTATCCCCTTCTTCTGATGTTGCAATGAACACATCCCGACCAGCCTTAGGAGCACCATCACTAACATTTCTCTGTAAAGGATTCACAATTGATTCTGGCTTCTCCCGATTCAGATTGTGTCCTCTAGGTCTGCTAGAATTATCCTCTCCTGCTTGTACTCCTGAGAAGCCTCCACTTGATTTTTGACCTACTGATTTCTCCAGCGGCGACGCTCTCAGCCAAGCCCCATATTTAAGAGATGAATTCTGCAGAGCTTCTCGTCTTGCATTTTCGTTAACACAATCTCTAAATAAGTGACCAATAATTCCACACGCAAAACAAAATCCGATAATCTCTCATATTTGATTGGAGCCGTAATCATTTCTCCAAACTCCTCTAGCCACACCCTTACCCCTCTTTTTAAAGGTTTAGTAATGTCAACAGTCACTTTGACCCTCAAAAATTTACCCCAACAATCTTTCGATTCCATTGGAAGCTCAACCACTTCACCGATCATCTCCCCTAGCATCCTCGCTATTTTACGGTTCATACATAATAGTGGAATCTTATGAAACTATACCCAAAATTCTACCTTGTCAAATTTCATTTTTGAGATATTCCCTACACCCATAGGCTTTTCCAGAACTAAAAGGCTCCGATCAAAATGCCATGGTCCTCTCGCCCATACCGTAGCTTTGTCCTCCCCAAATTCAAAATGAAACACAAATATGTTCTCCCCTACCACCTCAATTTTTACCTTCCCTTCAAGACCCCACATTTGCTAGATCAATCCTCTAAAGGAGTCCCTATTCACCTTTTTCCTAGACATAACTTTTCCCACTAAACACTTTGACACTTCCTTAATCCCCTCCTCTTGATCTGTACCTGTAATCTGGAGGATCGGTCCATCTTCATCAGATAGTGAGAATGACTCCCACAAACGAGCAATGTCGTCTGCTGCCATTAAAACTCCAAACAGACCACCCCTTAAAAATCACGATCAACTCCCAAAACCTAACTCAAATAGAGCAAAGACACACAAGAAAACCCAAGGAATACGAGGAAACAAGGCTACTTTCTCTTTAGAAAGACAATCTTCCAGATGGAAAACTACCCCTAAGTCAAGCGCTCTCTAGCAAGAAACAAGAGAGAAACTTCTAGAGGACTACAAAAGGCATATTTTGTCATCAAAAGAAAAATAATTTAATAGTCATTACTATTTACTACATTAACCTTCTTATAGTGTCTGAGTAATTTAGTTTTCACTTGTTTAATTTGATTCTTTAAATTAAAAGTTGCCGCCCCTCAAGGGTGTAGCTCAGTTGGTAGATATACGAACTTGAGATTTGTGTAAATAACTCTTAAGTCAGTGGTTCGAGTCCTACCAATGGCAAAAAACTTTTTTTTTAAAAAAAAAAAATACATGATCTATATAGGTGGCAACTAAAATAAAATTTAAAAGTTGCCACCCCATCAACCATGTACAATTGTTTCTTCCTTATATGAAGAAATAAAAAATTCCTTAAATTATTTTCTTTTTTATCCATAGTTAATTAAATATGTAAAATTTTCTAATATCTAACTATTAAAAAAAAATAAAAATCCACAGCCTAATTTGGCTTCAAATTAGTATAGTTTCATTAACATCAAGAATATCAAAGAAATATGATGTATGGGTTTTTTTTTTCTTCGGAATTGACTTATATTCTCAACTTTCTTAATGCTTTCTCTAAGCATCATATGAAGTTGAAATACATGAGAAGATATATATAATAATAAAAATAATAAAAAACTATACTAATGAAACTCCAATATTATTAGAAATTTGAATCAAATATGAGTTTATTAAAGGTCAAGGCGTGTGAATTAGGCTGTCTTTAAGGTTAGATTTCGCTCCCAAGAACAATGTTCTGGTGCAAATCGGCTTATTGATGCGCTTTAACCTCCGGGATACAATGACCTTGATTTTGCTAAGGTGCATTCCTAAATGCAAAATCACTAGAACAACTATGAGTGTTATTTTCTTCTTTGGTGGGTAGAAGAGTTATGTATCAGATGTTGGGTGACAAACACAATATTATTGAGACTGCTAATTCGGTTGTATTCTTGTCCCTCAAATGAGTCATGCAAACCTTTTTATAGTGGACTATTAATCAATTTTATGAATTAAAATTGATCATATAAATGCTATAATAATTTATTAATTAACATAATTTCATCGGTTTTTATTTGCAATTTAAATTACAAATCAAAACTGCTACTCTCTATCATCAATACCATATTTCAATGTCTACCAACCAAGATCAATTTCATATTGTAACCGCCACTGAATCATTGATAATTATCATAAATTACAACACTTTAATTCTAAAAAAAATATAAAAAAATAAAAAAATAAAAAAATTGAAACTAAACCAGAATTCCATTAACGACAAGGAAAAATACAACTGGGAAGAACATCTTGCCAACATTGCTCCAAATAGGAGGAAAATGCTAGATAAACAAGGTTATGAGCCAAACTATTCGAAGCCTAGAAATAGATTGACATTTACAAGCACCCAATTCTCTACAAATAGCCTTAATATCAATAATAATATGAAACGCATTTTTTTTTTTAATGGTATCTATCCATCTATCTATCTAGACCATGTATATATATATATATTTTGAAGCTTTTTGTGATGGGTAGGATTCGAGCCGCAAACCCTAAACTCGTCCATTTACCAGCTGAGCTACACCCCTGAGGACGCATCTCCAAAATTAGGTACATCAGAATTCTCAACAGATGCAACATTGACGGCATCAACCTCAACCAACCGCAAATAATTATCAGTTATAAATCAACCAAATAATTACTTCACCTAACAATAAATGTTTATTATGTATAGCAATTAGCTCTCATTTCAAATATTTGTAACGGTATTGTAATCAATATTAATTTCTTCTGATCAATACAAGATGATATTCAATCTCTTCCAATTCAATTTGTATTTTGAAATAAATCACACAATTTACAACAAATATAACTAGAAACATTGCAAAACTATACTAATGAAATTACAATAGGGGAAATCCATGAAATACCCAATCTAATATGCTTTTACTTACCCAAACAATCATTAGCATCATCACCTTATTATTGGAGAGTCGGAGAGTTGTGTTTCAACCTTTGGAACCCTATTATGTTGGATACCTCAACTCTTATCCTTATCCTCATTCTCATCCATATTATGATGAAAATGTGATTAATTATATATATATATATATTTTGAAATAAGATGAAAATCTGATTATTATTATTTTGAAATTCTTTGGTTTGTATATATTAAAGAAAATATATCTGGGTTCTAGACTTCGAGCTAGTTTAGACTTTAGTGATTTAGTCGATAACATTCTTTGTTATTTTATGATTGTATGTAACCAATATGGATAGCATTATAAATATTATAATGATAATTCTAACAAAACGATCACCTAATCAGAGTGGCGCAGCGGAAGCGTGGTGGGCCCATAACCCACAGGTCCCAGGATCGAAACCTGGCTCTGATAATCAGAGAAAGGCTTCCAGTGATTTTTTTTCTTATTTTAAAAAACCAAGGGATTCAGCTTTTTTTTGAAAAAAAAAAATTTTATTTGGTTCTAGCTCTTGGGTTTGATACGTTCCAGCTCTTGACTTTTGAAATTCGGTTTCAATTCACTTTAATCTAATTCGAAGCGCAATCTAATTCATTGACCAAAAAATAAAATAAAAAATTATCGGATTGTACATAAAGTTTTCGAATTTCTTTTAACAAAGGGAAATTATACTAAACCTAGGGATGACAATGGGTCAGGTTTGGATCGGGTCTTACTGGACCCAGACCCATGAAAATTTTCAGATTCGGGTTAGGGTTTAGACCCGTGGGTCTTAGAAAGACCTAGACCCGACTGAGAACCCGTGAAAATTCCTAAGTCTAGGTCTGGACCCATGGACCCACGATTTAAAAAAAAAACAATAAAATACTAAAACTATATATATACTTAAATATATAAATAACTAAATAAAAATTTATCACTCAAGAAATCTATATAAGCTTAGAAATTAGAATTGATAACAGAGAGGATAGCCTTGCTTTCGATTGTGTTGACCTGTTTAACCTTTGTACGTATTGCAGCTGAGCAATGTTGCTAGCTTGTGGTTTTTGTCACTTTTCATCAGTATTTTTGCAACAAGTATACTGGAGGTGCGATGGAGTGGAGTTGGTATTGATGAATGGTGGAGAAATGAGCAATTTTGGGTTATTGGAGGAGTTTCAGCCCATCTATTTGCAGTGTTCCAGGGGATTTTAAAGGTTCAGGCTGGTGTTGATACAAACTTCACAGTAACATCAAAAGGAGGGGACGACGATCAGTTTTCAGAGCTGTATGCTTTCAAGTGGACCACTTTGCTCATACCACCAACAACACTGCTTATTATAAACTTGATAGGAGTAGTTGCTGGTGTATCGAATGCAATAAATAAATCATGGGTGCCTCTGTTTCAATTCTTCAATTTTTTTTTTTTTTTTTTTTTTTTTTTTTTTAACTCACTCACTATTCGGGTCTACGAATCCGGGTCCGGGTACAAGTCTATGGACCCGGACCTAGACCCAGACCCGACCCGACCCGAATCCGAATCGGGTCTAACATCCAGGACCAGACCCGACCCGTAACCCGAATGTGAGGATCTAATATGGGTCGGGTCGGGTCGGGTCCAGGTTGGGTCTCGCTGGTCCGGGTCTAATTGTCATCCCTAACTGAACCCTTTAGGGGCCGTTTGGTATGGGGTAATCTTTGCATGGGAATGGGAATCTGAGAGCATTCCCATGTTTGTTACTAGGTTTGAGTTTTTAGATTCCCGGGAATGTGAATCCCATGGGAATCACATTACCCTCCAAGGGGGTAATGTGATTCCCACCCCAACAGGTGGGTTTCAGATGCCCCTCCATCTGATTCCCACCGTGGGACCCACCATCATAAAAAAAAAAATTATTTTCTTCTTCTCTGTTCTTCACGTTGATTTTGAGAATTAACACCAAAAATCCCCAATTTCATTTCTTTGAAATCCCTAATCCTTAACCTTCTCTTCTTCAATTTTCAATCATGCAAACCCTAGATTAAATCTTCTACTCTTCAATTCACCCCCAAATCCCAAACTTGACAGTCGATCAATATCTTCCAAAAAATTTCCAGTTTTATTCTTTTATTTTCTTACACTTTCTCACTACCCAAACACCAAATTTTTAGATTTCAAAATCTAACTTTCATCAACTAAACAATACCCAATTTCATAAATCATCAAAACAACGAGAAGCTTGTTTTGACAACGAAGAGCGACGAAGATATGGGTGCTCAAACAATACCCACTTGCAGCCGGACGGAGAACGACGAGAAGCTTCGATGACGACGGCGACGGCGACGAAGATCCTGGCCGGACGGAGAACGACGAGAAGCTTCGATGACGACGGCGACGAAGATCCTTGCCAGACGGAGGCGACGACGACGACAATAGGTGAAAGATCTGGGTTTTTTTTTCTTGAAAGAGATGAAGATGATCTGGTTTTTTTTTTTTCCTTGAAATGGATCTCTTTTGTTGAAAGAGATGAGAGATGGCAAAGACAACAGGTGGGTTTGTTTTTTTATTTAACCATATAACGATTTTTTTATTTTATTTTTTTTTAGTTTTTAATAAAAAGATAAACAAATTCCCATGTACAACCAAACAATGTTACTTGATATTCCCAGGAATCCGACATAATATTCCTATGCACAACCAAACACACGTATATAATTTTCCCAGGAATCACATTCCCGGGTTTCACTTTCCCAGGAATCACATTATTTTGATTACCCCATACCAAACGGCCCCTTAAGGTTTGGCTATGATACAACTAGATGGAAAACTTTCATTATTCTAGACAACTCCCTACACATTACAGTTGTTAAGTCTTCTATTAGATTGAGTCACTTTGACTTATAAAATACCCAAAAGAACCTTATATTATATAAAGAAAACATAATAAAATATCAAAAGAGATATATATATATATATATATAAAACAAATAATAAATTAGAATGGTTTAAAGTTTAGACTAAATGGTATCGTTGCTCACTGAATTATTCACGAATTGCTAATGTGCCCCATGAATTTTTAAAATGGTCATTAAACCCCTAAAATCTCTGAAATTGGCAACAACCGGTAGAAAGGAAACAAATGTCTAGGGCAAATTGCACTTACATGCCCTAATTACATGCATAATTGCTTTAAAATTATTATTATTATTATTATTATTATTATTATTATTATTATTATAATATTTATTATTATTTATTTATTTATTTATTTTTATTTACTTTTCACATTAGTCAATTGATCAAAATGTGTGTGGTGTTATTATTATATTTACCAGTTTTAATATAATTATACATATAATCAAGGTATGTAAGTGCAATTTGCCATAGACGTCTATCTCTCTTGCAATACTTGTTGCCAATTTCAGAGAGTTTAAGGGGTTTAGTGACCATTTTAATAATTTAGAGGGCATTTAGCAATTCGCTAATAATTCATGGAGCAACAATACCATTTAGTCTGAAGGTTTTTTTTTTTTTTTTTTTTTTTTTGGAGGTTGCTGTGAGTAGAGATGCACATTTCCCCCCGGGGCCCCAATTTTCCCCGTCCCCATCCCCATTTGGGGATTTTTTTTTGGGGAAAAATGGGGAAATGGGGAGGGATGGGGATGAAAATTATCCCCAAATTGAAATGGGGATGGGGATGGGGGGACCCCTCCCCATCCCCATTTCCCCATTTTCCCCACAATTATGTTGAAATGGGGATGGGGATGGGGGGGAGGTCCCCCATCCCCATTTCCCCATTTCCCCCAATTATATATAATAATATAAATATAATTATAATATATATATTTTATATTTTTTTTATTCTTTGAAAACCTAACTCCCTAACCCTAAGTATATATACAATTTTACTCATTTTAACTTTAAGACCTAAAACCTAAAACCTAAAGTTGCTCTCATTTTCTCAATAATTAGTTGTTATTGTAATGAACTTGTGAATTTTAAAACACTTTATCTTGTATTTGTAATGCACTAATGAATTTTATTTTATATTTGCAATGGAATGTTTGATTTTTCAGTTTAATTTGTAATTTTTATTCAAATGGGGAAATGGGGGAACGGGGAAACGGGGAAACGGGGAAAATGGGGAATTGGGGATGGGGATGGATATAGGTCCCCCCAAAATTCCCCATCCCCATTTTCCCCAAATGGGGAAATGGGGAGGGATGGGGGAAGGGTCTAGGTAATGGGGATAGGGATGGGGGGACCTATATCCATCCCCATTCCCCAAACGTGCATCCCTAGCTGTGAGCCACTGTAACAAAATGAATTCCGTAAATTAATGAAGAAAGCCTTGATTCCAAATTCCTCCACTTTCAAATCTATTTCACAACAATTTCTAACCCAGTTCTAGTTCAAACACATCAAACTCACCAAACCCAAGTCAAACCCCATCAAATCCAACTGAAACCCTACAAAACACCTTAAATCATCCTCGAAACTCAAACCCCATCTCTATGAATAAAGTTGATTTGGTGAGCAAATAGTATCCTCCACCATTTTCCATTGTTAAAGGTGTGGCGTTCAAATGTTAGGGTTGTGTGTGTGTGTGTGTCTTTCTTTCTCTCTTTATTTAAATTTCTAGGATTTTGCTTTGAGAGTTGCAGATCTTTGCATCGGTAGATTTGATTTTGTGAGAGGTTTGGAATCTAGAAATTGATCTATAGTGTTTTTTCTTAGAGAGAGAGAGAGAGGACTTTGAAGAGAGAGACGTTTGAGATAGAAAGAGCCAGTATTTGAGATTGTGTATTTCTAATTAATAAATTGTTTTATATTTTATTACAACTTTTTTTTTAAGGATTTTATTACAACATTTAGTAAATGTTTATAAATAAAATATGTAAAGACCAATATGACCCTTAAGTGATTGTTGTTAAATAGATCATCATTAAATTCAGGGGTGTGGTTGTAAAATATTGAAACATTCCTAGGTAAGTGTATCAAAGCCAAACCATAAGGGGTCCAGTGTAATTTCTCCCTTTTTTTTAAAAAAAAAGGATCTAGAAGTCAAGGAATGATCGAGAAGTTTTCCCAATTCAACCATAAGTCAATTTGCATAAAAGGAAAGCTTTGGGAAGAAATCATATTCCTAGATTCTACGAATTTCCTATTTTGTTGGATTCCTAAACTTGAAAGAACTTTGAGCTCACAATAGGGGTGACTCGGTTCCGGTTCGAACCGGAGGAACCGGCCGGAACCGAAACCAGAACCGGTCTAACCCGATTCCGGTTCCGGTTCCAAAAATTTCAGAACCGGCCGGTTCTTACCTTCTTTTTTTTTTTTTTTTTTTTTTAAATTACAAAATATTACATTTTATTTATAAAAAAAATAAAATGTTAGAAAGGACATTGTAAAGTATTGAGCCATGGCCCATAACCCTTGTCCAAGTAATTATATTTTCCATTCCCTTTTCCTCCTTTTTATATAGGTTAGGCATCTCATTCACTTATCTGGTTTTCCAATGTGGGATGTGGGATAAGGGATAAAAAGTCATACTATGCATTTTAAACAAATATTTATCAATTTTTTTCCTTTAATTTAAAACTATTTGTTAAAAAATGCATAATATTTTAAGTTTTAAGTAAAAAAAATTGATAAATATTTGTTAAAAATGCATAATATGACTTCTTATCCCTTATCCCTTTATCCCACATCCCACGTTGGAAAAATAGAGAAGTGAATGAGATGCCTAACCTATATAAAAATGAGGAGAAATGATGAATGTAAAACATATTTACTTGGACAAGGGTTATGGGCCATGGTTCAATACTCTACAATGTCCTTTCTAACATTTTATTTTTTTATAAATAAAATGTAATATTTTGTAATGTTAAAAAAAAATAAAAATAAAAAAAATAAAAAAATAAAAAATCCTGTTCGGAACCGGTGGAACCGGAACCGGAACCGACGGTTCGGGAACCGGAACCGAAACCGAAACCGGCCTATGCCGGTTCCGGTTTCGGTTCCACCCAAACCTGGAACCGAAACCGGAACCGCGTCAGGCCTAGCTCACAAGGAGAAGTCACCTATAAATATAAAGAGTTTTATGCAAAAGGGAGTTAGTGATTCATTATTCAAAATTAAAGACCGAAGATCTATCACAGTTTAATTTTTCTCTTCCTTCTTCTTTTCTATAGTTTAGATGTTTTTGTTCATTTTTCTAGTTATTATATCTAGGTAAACTTTTATTGGTTAGGGCTATCTTGAAGCCCTAGCATGATTTTAATTTCATAGCCAAGTTTTATGTTTTAATGAAGCATTATTTTATGTACATGATGATATTCAATTTCTCTATAATAATTGTTTTTATATTATTATATAAATTTGTGATTGATTACCTTAAGAGCATGATTCTAAGATCTATGTTGTAAGATACAAGTCGGACACCATACGAATCTATTGTTGTTCGCAACAATTAACCGGATTACGACCCACTTAAGAAAAATTGATTCATGAATTACTTAGAATAGTTAACATGTTTTAGGGTTAATATGATATTCATATTCTCTTCGTTTTTAATAGATTCCTATTATTAAATCTAAGTAGACAATATGCTAGGTTATAATATGGAATACTAGTATTTATGTAGACACTATGCAACTCATACGGCCTGTGTGAGACATCATCACCTTATTGTGAATATTTTCATCATGTTTGATTATTTTTAGTTTCATTAGCGCATATGGATTTGATGATTGTTTAGTTATTGGTAAGAGGTCTTAACCAGTTTTTATTCATTGATTTTCCTCAAATAATTTTTGGCTGCGTTTTATTTCCTTGCTCATTTAAATTTCTTAGTTTTCAATAATCAAATCCAAAACCCATTTCGTATGTGTACGTTTATAGTTTTTGTTTTTGTTGACGGTGAATTCTGGATTGCCAGGACTCAACAATAATATCAAATTAAATAAAAAGGAGAACGTAAATCAATGCATGTAAAACATAAATTTTACATGGAAAACCCTTAAAAGGAAAAAAACCACGGCCCCCTTGAGGGCAGAAAAATAGCACTATGAATTATTACAATATTATACACTCAGATCTCTCATACAACTGCTCTTTTCTCTCTTGCGATTCGAACCCTTTTTCCATAGAATACATGGTTCTATTTATATGGGGATGGCTAGGGTTTCTCTTTGCCTATGCCGTGTTGGTGGTGGAATTCCTATTTTGATTTGCGTTAAGAATCTAGTGTCGCGATGGATTAGGATTTTATTTCCTTTTTGGATTTATCTATTGAGAGACAGTTTATGTTCTCTTTATAATGTAACACATCTTTGGGCCTTGTATCTAGCTGACTCCTTGCTGTGGGAGGTATATTGAAATAGGGTTTATTTTCTTGTATTTGGCCGCATAAATCTAGAACTGAGTAAGGTTATTCGGCGAGCACAATTCTTTCTTCTAGACTCGTCTGTTCTGGCGAGTGCGTCCTTGGTCTTTTATTAATCTAGGTGACGTGGTTCTTTGACATGGCGAACGGTCAATGTTTCTTTCGTTGACTGGTCAGAGGATGACGTGGCAATATTTATCTTCGTGTTTCCCGCTCATCTTGCTGACGTGTCTTCCAACCGAGTAAATACATATAACAATACCCCCATGAATACTTCAAGCCGAACAAGTGACTGAGTCTTTTGATTTCTTTGTTTCTGCGAGCAGTATTCGTATTCATACTTGGCTTTTGATTTCTTTAAAGGTTTTTTTTTTTTTTTTTTTAAAAAAAAACATTGTGTGCTGATTTTAATGCTTGATGCTTCCACAACAAGCATTCATTTTCAACCACAAGATTTCAAAAGCTTGTACTTGACTTGACACTGTGAAACGACACTCTGCCTTCTGGACGTTCCTTGTGATGCCATGCGTCCGTCATGTGGTGGGTGGTTTTATCACTGCCCTGTGTATAGGCGGTTCACTTTAACAACACCGCCCATTTAATTTTTGAAATTTGAACTTTTTCCCTTTTTTAAGATGAAACTGTTCCACTGCCCACTACTCTCTTTTCTTGCTCTGAATATCCTTTGCCTTGTCTCTTCTTCTTCCTCCATCACAATCCATCGAAACGCTTCGAGTTGCAAGTTTTTGATTCTCTGTTTCTTGTATTAGGATTTCCGACAATTTTTTCATCCTGTTTCCCCATTCTTGTCTGAGGTATGACCACCAAGGATCTGCTACGCCTCTCGTTTTCAGAAATTTTTCTGGTGAGTTTCTATGGATTCCTCTCAACGTTCTTTTCTTTTTAATCAAATTATGCGGGCTTTAGAACTTGGTGACAAAGACATCGCAGATAAAATTGAGTTGTACTTGCGCAATTTTGACCCAAATTTTCCCGTTCCAATTTCTTTCTATATTCCCATTGCTTATGAGACAAGTGTGCCTGACATTTCTCTTTCCTCATCTTCCAAAGGAGTCTCTACTGGGTGCTTAAACGATAGTTGATTCGGATGTTGAGGATCACAAGTGTGACAAATTACACTTTGCCTTCAACCGCCCCAGCTCTTTTGATAGCAAGGTGAACGTGGTTGGTGAGCGGGAGCTTCGAAAGTATAGGAGGAGATGTGACTTTCCTGACTCCGTCGATCTGATACCTTCAGGCGAGCTAGCTGTGTGGAACCCTTCGTAAAATGCTGTGGCGATTTACAGGTCAATGCTGGGTTGTGGGGTCACTCTCTCCCTTCAACTATTCATAGTTAGGTTCTTAGCTGTAAGTGCTTCACTTTTTTATTGGCTTATTTCATTTGAAAAAATCACAATGGGGTTCAATCTTGTAAGGGTAGCTTAAGATTGAAGATTTTCTTTTCAAATGCTTAAGGACCTCATTGTGGATTTCAAGAGCTTCATGGAAGGTAGCTACTTGATCTTGACTTCTTAATTTGAAGAGATTTAGGTTGCACACACTCACTTCAAATGGTTGCATATGTATGCTTTGCCTTTGTGTGTATTTTCTTCACATGTAACATTTCACTTGCATATTGTACTAGATCCACTTTTACAGGCCTGCGGGTAGTGGTAGCGGGATATTGGCTGGGATTAGGCCGTCAAACCGGGATTAGGTTGTATACGTTATCACAATTAGTGAATTCGAGGTTCGACTGTGGCGCACTTACCAACCCGTGGTTTTTCCCTTGAAAGTTTCCACGTAAATATCAAGTGTTATTTAAATTCCGCACATATTACACTTGTTATATATATTGACTAGTTTGGGGCATTTTCGTAATCTTGACTTAATGCGAAATTGGGTCAAATTTGTTAAAATCTATTCACCCCCCCCCCCCCCCCCCCCCCCTCTCTAGATTAATATTAGAACACACCGTAATTTGTTTCAATTGGTATCATAGCGGGTTCCTTAACATAATTAGGAAATCCCTTGCTCTTGTTTGAGTCTCTTGCATTTGTTTGCATTTTTTTTTTTTGCTTGTTTGTGTGCATTCATATCATTCTCACCCAAATACTATGAGTGGAAATGGTATTGGAGGCGAGGGTGCCTCTAGCACAAGACCTCCCTTGCTCACCGGAGTCAATTACACATCATGAAAGGGCAAAATGGAAGCATATGTGTGCCAAATTCATGATCGGGCATGGATGGCGATTGAAGATGGGTACATGCCACCTATGATGACTCCTACGGGAGGTGGAGAGGAAGTTCCCAAGCCGAAGGCATAATGGACCCCTTAAGAGTTTGAGGCTTCGAAATGGAACAACAAAGCCATGCACGCAATTCTATATGCCATGGATGACAACCAATACAAACTCATCCAAACTACAAGGATAGCAAAGGAAGCTTGGGATATATTAGAGACGGCTCATGAAGGAACCGAGGTGGTAAAAGACTTCAAGCTTCAAGTCCTCCAAACACAATTTGAGAGCATAAGGATGGAGGAGGATGACTGCTTCAATGACTTCCAAGTGAAGCTTATGGATATAGTGAATCAAAGTCACCAACTTGGTGATCCCTACTCGGATAGAAGAATCAAGCAAAAGATCATGAGGTCTCTTCCCAAGAGGTTTGAATCTAAGGTGACGGCGTTGGAAGAGAATAGTGATTACTCAAAGATGAAGCCAAGTGAAGTTATTGGAAGGCTTTTGGCATATGAATCTAGGAAGGGTCCTACATCTACACCTCCAAAGAAGCAAAAGAGTCTTGCTTTGAAGAGCATCAAGGTAGAAAAAGATGAAGAAGACTCGGATGAAGAAATTGCTTTGATGGCAAAGAAGTTCAAGCAATTTATGAGGTTTGAGAATAAAGGGTTTGGCTCCAAGGGAAAGTTTGTGAAGAAGAAGGCTCCTTTCAAGAAAATGGAGCAAACTCAAGAGAATGACCACAAGAAGGGTGTTCAATGCTATGAGTGTAGTGGCTTTGGACACATTGCTCCCGAATGTGTTAACTTGAAAAAGAAGAGAGGAAAAGCCATGGCGGTGTCGTGGAGTGATAGTGATGACCTAGAAGAGGAAGATAAGTCTTCGGATAATGATGAAGACCAAGTTGCCAACTTCATTGCTTTCTCATCTTCTCACAATAGCAATGAGGTTGTGAGTGACAAAGGAGAAGAAGAGGACAAGCAAGAAGAAAGTGACTCAAATGGTGAAAGCAACTCTTCTAGCTCCAATTTTGAGTTTGATGAAGAAATGGACTATGATGACTTCATAAGATTCTTTCATAACTCAAGATCAAAGAAGAAGAAGGAGATTCAAAAGTTGAAAGAGGAGAAGCTTGAATTGACTTCCAAGGTAACTCATTTGAGCAAGGAAATGAGTAAAGCTAAAGAGATGGAAGAAGGTTTAAAGATGGAGCTAGACTTGGCTAAGAAGAATGAAGAATGAAGAAAGCTTGAGGAAAGAGCTCATGGAAGCAAGAGGGTTCATGGCTAAGATGACTTCCGGAACCGAGAAGCTTGACAAAATGCTTTCTTATGGGAAGAGTTCTTGTGACAAAAAGGGGTTAGGATATGTGGAAGAAGTGGAAGCCACACCTTTGAAGAAGACAACTTTTGTTAAGAGCAAAAAAGTTGAAAGTGCTCAAACCCCACAACTTTCAACTAAGTGGGTTGAAGTTGGTGAATCCTCCAAGCAAGAACAAGCAAGGATTCCAACAAGAGCTCCACCACAAGCTAGAGCTCCTCAAGCTAGACCCCCACAACCAAGACCTTCACAAGCAAGAGCTCCACCACAACCAAGACCTCCACAACAAAGGATCCCACAAGCTCAACATGGGGTCTTTCATGCTCAACCGAGGAGACATGTCAACCTTGGTCAACAACAAAGGAGAGAGTTGCCTCAACACCCAAGAGCAACTCAAAATAGAAGGAGACCACAAATGCTTGCACAAGGCTATGATATGAATCCTTATTTCTCTCCTACTTGCCATTTTTTGTGAAATTGAAGGCCACATTAGGCCTAATTGTTTTAAGTATATTAAATTTTGTAGAAGAGAAAGCATGATTGAGAAAAATATGCTTAGAAGAGCCACAATGCATGCTCCTAGGAAACTTAGAGATAATGGACCCATGGCTCCTAGGAATAACTATGTTTCACCTAGGTTGAATAGAAATGATGAATACTATTGCTATGTGGCCCAAGTTGCCTTGAAAGCCAATGCCTCTAACACTTGGTACCTTGATAGTGGGTGTTTTAGGCACATGACCGGAAACAAGAGTTTCTTCAAAACTCTTGTAATGGAGGATGGTGGATTCGTCACCTTTGGTGATGGGTCTAAGAAAAAGGTTATAGGGAAAGGTAATATATCTATTCCCGGTTTGCCCTCCTTGCCCAATGCTCTTTATGTAGATGGCTGGCAAGCCAATTTTATTAGCATATCACACTTGAGTTATGAAGGGCTTTCAGTTATGTTTGACAAAATTGATTACTCTATTCTTAAAGAAAATAGACAAGTTTTGTTGAAATGTAAGAGATCAAGTGACAATTGTTATTGTCTAAAGTCAAATCTCATCTCTTGTAACTTGTCCACTAGTAAGCAAGTTGAAGTGTGGCACCAAAGACTTGGCCATATGAACTATAGGGACTTGAAAGTCTTTGACAGATTGAATGTTGTTTGAGGCCTTCCCAAGCTTGGGAAAAAGTTTGAGGGTGTTTGTGGACCTTGCCAACAAGGCAAGCAAACCAAGAGTGTCCACAAAAAAGGCAAATACCTTTCCACCAAAGAACCATTGGAGCTTCTCCATATGGACCTTATGGGTCCCACTCAAACCAAAAGCTTAGGTGGTAGAAGGTACATACTTGTGGTTGTTGATGACTTCTCTAAGTTTACACGGACTTACTTCCTTAGGGAAAAGTCCGAAGCCTTTGAGAAATTTAAAATGTTTTGTGTCGAAATTCAAAATGAGAAAACTTCTCACATTAAAAGCATTAAGAAAATTAAAAGTGATCATGGGAAAAAGTTTGAAAATGCTAGCTTTGAGAATTTTTGTAATAGCTTAGGCATTTCCCATGAATTTTCGACCCCTAGGACTTCTCAACAAAATGGTGTTGTTGAGAGGAAGAAAAGAGTCCTACAAGAGATGGCTCGTGTGATGTTGCTTAGCAACAAAGTCCCTAGAAATCTTTGGGCCGAAGCCATTAATATGGCTTGCTACATAGGGAATAGAGTATTCCTTAGGCCCATGACTAAACGAACATCCTATGAGTTATGGAAAGATAGAAAATCTAATGTGAGTTACTTCCACATCTTTGGAAGCAAGTGTTATATACTTAATGACGGTGATCAACTTGGCAAGTTTGATGCCAAGAGTGATGAGGGTATTTTTATTGGATATGCACTTAATAGCAAGGCCTATAGAGTTTTTAATCTAAAGACTCGAAGTGTAATGGAATCATCAAATGTTGTCTTTGATGATTGTAGGCCTACATGATGACCATGAGGAGGATGTTTGTGAGAGTGATAACCTTCCTTTGAAGGAGTGTGGTGAGACTTCAAGTGGTGTGAAGTCAAACCAAGATGAATAGGATGATTTGCCTCTTAATAGAGTTCCTCATTTGGAGTCTAATGAACCCGCTCATTGGGTTAGGAAACTCCATGATAAGGATGATATCATTGGAGAAGTTAGAGAGAGTGTTAGGACTAGACGTCAAATAGCTAATCAAATTAGCTACACTTGTTACACCTCTCAAATAGAACCCAAAAGGTGGATGAGGCCTTGAATGATGAATATTGGGTTCTTGCCATGCAAGAAGAGCTAAACCAATTTGAGAGAAATAAGGTTTGGACTCTTGTGCCTAGACCTAAAAACACCAATGTCATAGGCACTAAATGGGTGTTTAGGAACAAATCCGATAAGGATGACAACATTGTGCGAAACAAGGCAAGACTTGTTACACAAGGGTACTCTCAAATTGAGGGTATTGACTTTGAGGAGACTTTTGCTCCCGTTGCCCGCTTAGAGTCCATTAGGCTTCTCTTGTCCATTTCTTATGTGTACAAGTTCAAATTACACCAAATGGATGTCAAGAGTGCCTTCCTCAATGACTTTTTGCATAAAAAAATGTTTGTTGAGCAACCCAAGGGGTTTGTGGATCCACACCACCCCTCTCATGTCTATCGCCTCAAGAAGGCTTTATATGGGTTGAAACAAGCACCGAGGGCTTGGTATGAGCGCCTCACTCTCTATCTTGTTGACAATGGCTACTTTAGAGGTAGTGTTGACAAGACCTTATTCATCAAGTGCACTAAAGATGAGCTATTCATAGCTCAAATTTATGTTGATGACATTGTTTTTGGTTCCACCATCAACTTGAAAGTTCAACAATTTGTTGATGTCATGTCTCATGAGTTTGAGATGAGTATGGTTGGTGAACTAAATTACTTCTTAGGCTTGCAAATTAAGCAAATGCATGATGGGATCTTCATATCCCAAGCTAAATATGCCAAAAGCCTAGTGAAGAAGTTTGGCCTTGAGAATGCCAAACATTGTGACACACCCATGAGCACCACCTTGAAACTAAGCAAAGATGCTAGTGGAAAGGATGTGGAGCAAAGTCTATATCGTGGCATGATAGGAAGCTTGCTTTACTTGACCACAAGTAGGCCCGATATAGCATTTAGTGTGGGTGTGTATGCTAGGTACCAAGCTAGTCCCAAGGAATCTCACCTTGTTGCGGTAAAGAGGATCATTCGGTTTGTAAATGGTACCTCAAACCATGAGATTTGGTACTCCTTTGACACTAATCCTAGTCTTGTTGGATTTAGTGATGTCGATTGAGCAGGAAATTGTGATATAGGAAAAGTACATCGGGCAGTTGCTTTTTCCTAGGAAACAATTTGGTTTCTTGGTTTTGTAAGAAACAAAACTCAATTTCTCTCTCCACGGCTGAGGCGGAATACATTGTCGCCGGTAGTGCTTGCACTCAATTGATGTGGATGAAACAAATGCTAGCCGACTATGGCTTAGAGCAAGGTACTCTCACTTTATTTTGCGATAACATGAGTGCCATAAACATTTCAAAAAATCCCGTCCAACATTCTAGAACTAAGCACATTGACATAAGACATCACTTCATAAGAGAGCTAGTTAAGAGTAAAACTATTGTATTGGAACATATGGGAACAAATGACCAACTAGCGGATTTGTTCACAAAGCCCTTAGACACTCTTAGATTTTGGAACATTAGCAAGTCTATTGGGATTTGTCACTTGGGTTGAAGTGGTATGTCTTGACCCTATATGGGGAGCTCAAGCAAAGAGAGCAAAGTTGCATGAACATGCATTGTGCTACATTGAAATATTTTATGCCTCTTATTTAATTGCTTGAGATGATTGGTTGTACATGCTTATATGTATTTTTTTTTCTTAATAAGTGTGATTTATTGACTTGCTTGCAAACCATGTCATATTTATACTCAAACATGCATTTTTGGAATAGGAAATGTACTTTGGAAGTACTTGATGAATGACCTTTAATTGATTCCTATGACATGATGATTCTTTTTGTTGACATGCTTATAAGTGAAAAGTATGATATGTTTAATTGCTTTATCTTGAATGGAAAATATGTGCGCAAAAGCAAACTTTGAGACTTCAATCAATAAGGATTTTTATATCCATAGTCTCTCCCTCTTTATTTGTAGAACAAGGCTACTATCATACAGGAATCTCACCCGGAAAAATCAAATAATGTGCAAAGTCGCCCATATCTTGTTTTGCTTATAAAAATGGATATAGTTGCGTGTTGAAATTTGAAATGTCTAAACTCTATATCCTTATCTTTTTCCATGCAAAGGGTGAAATTGGTTTGAATTCCTTTAAGAAACCTTTGTTGTTTGTTTTGCCAAATACCATTTCTTTTGTGCTTGAATGCAGCATGTCTTGCATGCAAAGCATACTTGTCACACAATTTTCTTATAATAAAACTCCTTGAATCTCTCTTACTTAATTGAGTTGCATAAAATTGCTCATATGATTATGCATATGTTTTTGTACTACAAGCTCTCATTGCTAAATGCTTTCCTATTATGGGAGACTCCTTTTGCCTATCTCATGACAAAAATAGGGAGTAAGGTTGGGGAGAAATTTTATTTTTGGCATTGCATTTAGAGGGAGTTGATGCATTTAAGGGGAGTTGCATTGTATTGCATTGCATGATTGCATTGTATTTCTCTTTGGCAATTGTTTTCTTTTGATCAAGCACCTCTCACACACTTGTTCTTGTAAGGTATATTTCTTGTTGATTGTGTGTAGGTTGGATTTTTCTACAAGCTTGGAAATGATTTGAAGATGTTCAAGACTTAAACTAGGGCTTAATTGTAATGTAGAAAATTTTTTGTTGACCAACTTTTTTGTTTTTGTGAGGTTGCTTGTGAGTGGTGATTTTATCACGAAATAGCCAAAGGAGGAGATTGTAAGTGCCCCACTTTTTTATTGGCTTATTTCATTTGATAAAATCACAATGGGGAATCTTGTAAGGGTAGCTTAAGATTAAATATTTTCTACTCAAATGCTTAAGGACCTCATTGTAGATTTCAATAACTTCATGGAAGGTAGCTACTTGATCTTGACTTCTTAATTTGAAGAGATTTAGGTTGCACACACTCAATTCAAATGATTGCATATGTATGCTTTGCCTTTGTGTGTATTTTCTTCACATGTCACATTTCACTTGCACATTGTACTAGATCCACTTTTACAGGCCTGCGGGTAGTGGTAGCGGGATATTGGCCGGGATTAGGCCGTCAAACCGGGATTAGGTTGTATACGTTATCATAATTAGTAGATTCGAGGTTCGAGTGTAGTGCACTTACCAGCCCATGGTTTTTCCCATGAGGGTTTCCACGTAAATATCAAGTGTTATTTAAATTCCGCACATATTACACTTGTTATATATATTGACTAGTTTGGGGCATTTTCGTAATCTTAACTTAATGCGAAAATTGGGTAAAATTTGTTAAAATCTATTCACCCCCCCTCTAGATTAATATTAGAACACATCGTAATTTGTTTCATTAGCTAATGCTAAGCTTGCTTCTGCTCAGCTTGCTCTGAATAGCTATAGGATTTTGATGTGCTTGTACCTGATGTGGAAGATAATGGGTCACGAGTCATCCACTCCTTGCGAGATTCGCCATTTTTATACTTTGAGGTAGTCGGGTCATGGTGGCACTTATTACTTACAATCTTCTGCTATGGAGAATTGGATTCCTGAGGTTGTAACCAACCCTAGTTAGATGGAGATTTCAGATGATGATAAGAAGAAGAGCTTCATCTAGGGGTTTCGTACTTCGAACAAGAGGTGGAAGAATAGCTGGTTTTTTATGAGTGGTGAGTGGGGAAGAGATGTCCCTGCAGACATTCACCGTAATCTTTTGGCGACGAGAGTTCCAAGACACTTCACGACCCCCGAGTCTTGGTCGAGAACGCTCCATATTTAGACAGATGGCGAGATTTCTCGCCTCGCAGAGGCTGCTGTTACCAGGTTGGCTGAGAGAGGTTAGCCATTCCTTTTGGATGAGGAGAAAATGATCGCTCGGCGGCTTTTTCCGCGTTTGTCTGCCAGGCATCATCATTGTAAGTTTCTTTATAGCCTTTTATCATGGATTTCTTGTTGGTCTATGTTTTGTAATGTCTTGTTTTACTTTGTAGTGAGTGACTTTGACGTAGTTTGTGACGAGTAAGCCCGGGCAGTTAAGAACTCTGAAGCTGCTAGCCAAAGGCATGCTGCTGAATTGGCTAAGGAGGGGATTGCTCCCCCGGATGTGAAAACTCCCAAGATAGTGAGGGTGTTGGCCATGACCCTGAGCTGGATGTTGGTTCTGATCAGCATCATCGGAGCCAGAAGGTCATCGTGAGGCACGTTCCTAGCCAGAAGGGTAAAGAAAAGGTTAGGGCTTCAGGGTCAAGTGATGTCCCCATTTTTGATGTTAATGTTCCTGATGTGCCTGAGGATCCTACAAGCGACTTGAACCCTAGGGTAGGTCTAGGGAAACGTCAAGTCGAGGGCCCTCCTGATCATGTTACTCGTCAAACAAAGCGTGCTTCAAGGGTGGTGCAGTATGTGCTCTCGTCTGATGAGGAAGGCAATGGTGAACCAGTGCTCGTTCAGGCCACCCCAACTGAAGGTGTTGGTTCAGGGGTTTCTACTGAAGAGGAGCGAGTTGTAAACCTAACTTCCCGTTCGGAGAATATTGGCGAGCCAGGGTGCCTATGCTCCTTCGATGGGTGTTGGTGAACAAAGTACTGCCGCTCCAGCTGATCTGCCTGGACCATCTGCCCCTGATGCGGATCCAGAGGGTACCCGTGAAGAACCCCCTACTACTTCAGTCGAAATTGATGAAGCGTCCGATTTTGTTTCTCTTCCAGATTTTTCTTCTATCGAAATCCGGTCGCATCTGATCAACCACGATATGTATATTAGGAAAGGTTGGCAACATGTGAAGGATAAATCATGTAATAAGAAGATATAATTCTTCTTTAACTGTCATTCATTGGTAAGATTTCGACTGTCTTTTCTTTTACTTAGCCATTTATGCTTTTGCTCCCTAAATTGCTTCTTCTTTTTTGTTCTGATGATGTCCGGAATGGCAGACAATTATAGGTGTGGAAATGCGGTTTATTAAGAAAATAAGCGCTTGCAGGACCAGGTTTCTCATTCAGTGGCTGACAAGCTTTCTGCCGAGGAGTCTTATATTCAACAGCTTAACCAACTATGGGAATCTATCGATGGGTTTCTGGCTGCCCAATTAGCTGCTGAAGAGAAGTTATCTGCTATTGAAGAGGAAATCAAGCTGTTAAGAGAACAACTTTCTGGGAGCCAAGACTCGCTCGCAGCCTGCATAAAGATAGAGAGGTTGGTTGAAGAGGCTAAGGAGAAGGCTGAATGGGAGTCAGAGGATCTGCGGAATCAACAAGCTTCAGGAGATGCTATTTTTTGTGACCTGAAAGCCGAATTGGAGGTCCAGGTTGTAGATCGATTCAAGAGGTCTCCTACATGTGATGCACTTCTCCTGCGTAAGTTTGAGCGGGGCATGTGGCAATCGAAGAAGTTCTTTGCAATGAAGGACCACTTGAATGAGAAAGCCCTGAAACGTTTTGACAAGTCCATTAAGCTGCACATGGATAGCGCGGTGGGCTCAATCAAAGATCAGATAAGTCGTTGGAAAGCCTATTGCTTTTATACAAGATCGAGCCTCATCTGATGCACCTCGAAGTCCCTACAAAACGTGTCTTTAATACTTACTATTCTGGTCAGAAGGGGAGTCTCACCAGCTCTGTCAATAAACCTTATTTAGGTCTCGTTTTTGACCGAGATTATGGGTCTTTCATGCCCGAAGAAGATGAAAAGATAGTTTGGTCGTCCAAGAACGAGATAGACAATGAGGAGGATGATGGCGGTGTTCCTCCCGCTGATGTTTGATTTTTGTAAATTTAAATTTTCTTCAATGTTTTTTGCTTTTGTAAATGTATATTTAACTCACCTTATATATCGATGTTTCCTTATGTTCGACTTCTATGAACGACTTCTTGCTTGTGTTAAAAAATCCTTTCAACTGTCATTGCTAAGTTTTTGGTTTTAAGTGTGGACTCCCTTTCCATTTGTTCAGTTACAATTGCTGGGTTTTTTTTTTTTCGGCACAATGCCTTATTTGTTCAGTTGCCGTTATTAAGTTTCTGGCTTAAGCTCAAAGCCTTATCACTTAGCTACTATTGCTGAGTTTTTGTTTTACCCAGTATTTGTCAGAACGTATCCGACCATACACTAAGTTTTAAAGCATACTATTGGGACATCTCCCGCTTTTGCTTATTTTTGTGGGTGCTAGCTTGTTCGACCCTTAGAGTTTCTTTTAGGGTATGTTTATAAGCGCTGTTTGTTGAATGTCTTATTTGCATTTCGAGGGGTCATGTTTTGCCAATGATTGTGAGTGTCATTTGGTCTTATAGCATCTTTTCTAGCTCATACTGTTATGACATGCTCGTCTTTAAGCTTGCTATGGTAGGGGAGTACCCCTTTCGCCTTCTTTCGTGCTGCTAAGTTCAAAACTCGTTTTTTGTTTAATGGCGAATAGGTTTTGTGGTCGATCATGACATGATTTATTGAATGCATGAATTCTAGTAATTAATTACTCTTTATTGAATACCTCCTGCAATTTTAATGACATTTGAAAAGAAAAAAAATACTAAAAAGGAAATTCTGAAAAGGAAAAATAAAAAACAAACTTTAAGGCTAGGAAAAGATCATGGGTAGTAAATCTTCAGATATTGTGCGTTGCATGGTCGAGGGAGCTCGCTAGCTCCCCTTCGAGCGATACGGTATGCTCCATGCCTAGCTATGCATGTAATGTGGTATGACCCTTCCCATTTATCTGCGAGTGACCCTACAATTCTATCTTTAGTTCGTGGGGCTACCCTTTTTACTACCAAGTCTCCGAGTGCGAACCTCCTGACCCGCACATGTGAATTGTAATACCTGGCCGCCCTTTGTTGATAGGCAACATTCCTTATTTGGGCATGTTCCCTTATTTCTTCTAGCTCGTCCAAACCGTATTTCAGTATGCTAATGTTGAGCTTGGGTTAAAAAAGATGCACTCTTAGTGAGGAGAATGTCGTTTCTACCGGGATAACAACTTCAGCTCCGAAAGCCATGGAATAGGGTGTCTTGCCTGTTGAGCTCCTTTCTGTGGTTCGGTACGCCCATAGCATATATGGTAACTTCTCTACAAAACTCCTTTTCTTGACAGCGAGCTTGCTTTCAAGTTGTGCTTAATAACTTCGTTCACCGCTTTAGTTTGTCCGTTTGTCTGCGGATGAGCCGGAGATGCGTAGTAGTTGTTGATCCCATATTTTTTGCACAACTCCCTGAACTTTCTGTTGTCGAACTGTGTACCGTTGTCAGTAATTATGGTGTTTGGTATCCTGAACCTGTACAAGATGTTCTTTTTTACAAAACTAGTGGTATTTGCTTCTGTTATGTGTACCAGTGGTTCGGCTTCTACCCATTTTGTAAAATAATCCACCATCACAATGGTGTGTTTTGCTCCTCCAATCACTATGGGCATTAGGTCATTTAAGTCGATTCCCCACATGGCGAATGGCCAAGGCGATGTGATACTTTGCATCTGTTCGGGTGGTTGGCGAATGTTGTTTGTAACTTTCTGACATGCTTCGCATCTTGCTGCTATTCTTTTTGCATCAGTGAACAATGTTGGCTAGTAGAATCCCTGCTTTAATGTTTTGTGGGCTAGGCTAATACCTTCAGTGTGATTCCCACAACTTTTGCTATGTATGTCTTTTAAAATTTCTTCAGCTTCTTCGAGTTCAACACACCTCTGTAACACTCTTGAATAGCCTCTTTTGTATAGCTCGCCACTGAGAATTGAATATCTTGTGGCTTTGTATTTCAGTCGTTTAGCTTCTAACGGGACACTCGAGAGGGTGTCATTGATGAGATACTCTTTTATTGGTGTCATCCAGTTGTCTAACTCACTTATGATTACTCCGACTTCAATCTATCTAGTTATACTTGGTCGGAGTAGATGAGTCATAGGGATGGTTCGAGGGCAGATATTAATCGTGGCTGAGGCTAGTTTGGCTAGAGCATCGGCCTGTTCGTTTTTTTCTCTTGGGATCTACATGATCTTGTATTCTTTGAACCGCCCTAGCAATCCTTTCGCCGACTTCAGGTAGGCGATCATGCTTTCATCTCTCGCCTGATACTCATCTAGTACTTTGTTGACAATTATTTGGGAATCGCTGAAAATTTCTACTTTATCGGCTCTTAAAGCTGTGTATACTCTCAACCTTGCTATTAGTATTTCGTATTCAGCCTGATTGTTGGTAGCTTTAAAATCAAAACGCAAGGCGCACTCTACTGAATCTCCTTCCGGGGTTGAAACCATTACTCATGCCCCGCTGCCGTGTGTATTTGATAAACCATCAACATGAAGCTACCATTGGAAATTTTTCTTTGTCTGTTCTACCATCATCTTTGTTACCTCAATATCCGGTTCAGTGAACTCTACCACGAAGTCTACTACTGTCTGGCCCTTAACTGATGTCCTTAGGAGGTATTCTATGTCGAATTCACTCATTTCAATTGCCCATTTTGTTAGTCTTCTGGACACTTTTGGTTTTTGTAAAATTAACTTAAGGGGACAGTTTGTGTATACTTCGATCTTATGTGCTTGAAAATACGGCCTTAGTTTCCTTGCTGCTGTTATTAGCGCAAGCGTCATCTTCTCTGCCGGCGAGTACCTTGTCTCGGCAGGTAGTAATGTTTTGCTTGTGTAGTACACTAGTTTTTGGATTCCCTCTTTTTCTCTTATCAGCACAGAACTAGTGATTGCTTCCGTGACAAATAAGTACATGTACAATGTTTCTCCCATGATCAGTTTTGACAGTAGCAGTGCTTGGCCGAGATACCCTTTTAAGGCGCAAAAAGCTCACTCACAATCTTCATTCCATTCAACTCCCTTACCTTTCTTGAGGGTTTTAAAAAATGGCAAGCACCTATCTGTTGATTTTGCTATAAACCTATTCAATGATGCTAGACACCCCGTAAGTTTTTGGATGTCCTTCAAGATTTTTGGGGAAACCATGTCGGCCAATGCTTGGATCTTATCAGAGTTTACTTTTATCCCTCTCTGATGCACTTGATATCCAAGGAATTTACTAGATGGTACACCGAACACACACTTTGCTAGATTCAGCTTCATTCTGAACTTAGTCAACACATTGAAAATTTCTCGCAATTCATCTACATGTCTGTCGATCGTGATGCTTTTTGTTAACATATCATCGATATATACCTCCATATTCCTTTCTATCTGGCTGGCGAACATTCTATTTACCAACCGCTAATATGTCGCCCCAGCATTTTTCAAGCCGAATGGCATGACAGTATAGCAATATAATTCTTGATCTATAATGAATGATGTCTTGTCTTCATCCGACTTGTGCATTTTGATCTGGTTATATCCCAAATACGTGTCCATGAAACTTAATAGCTTATGCTCAGCTGTAGAGTCGATCAACTAGTCGATCCTTGGTAATGGGAAGCTGTCTTGGGGGCAGGCTTTATTTAGATTAGTGAAGTCTACACACATTCTCCATTGATTGTTCTTTTTTACGAGTATGACATTCGCTACCCATTCATGATATTTGACTTCTCTTATTGATCCTACTGCGAGTAACTTGGACACTTCTTCCTTATGGCTGCACTTCTCTCTGGATTGAAGCTTCTCCTCTTCAGTATCACCGACTTGCACTTATCATCTATGGCCAAGTAGTGCGAGGTCTCATTAGTGTTGATCCTTAGCATATCTTCGTGGCTTCAGGCGAAGATTCCCTTGTACTCTTTCAACAAGTTTGCTATGTCTATCTTAACCTGTTCGACTAGTCTTACTCCAATCTTAACGGTCTTGTCAGGTTCCTTTTCATCTAAAATAACGGATTCGGTGGGTTCTTCCTTTTCCCTGTCAATCTTGTCTCTTGGATCTAGTTTAAAAGTTCATGGGTTCTCTTCATGTGCCTCTTGATTGAGTTCGAATATGCCTAGAGTTTCTACTCCAGTTTTGTCTTTGAAAATTGACAGGTTGGTGTGACGAGCCATTTCCTATGATCCCTTGAACTCTCCTATTCCGAACTCCGTCTGGAATTTTATTCAGTGCATGAGTTGACGTGACCGCCAGGGCTTTGTTTAGGAATGGTCGGCCGAGTAAGGCATTGTACGGTCAGTTGTATATGTCAACTACAATAAAATCTAATAGGATCATTCTCCGACAAGGTGCTGTTCCAAACCTTACAAGTAGTTTTATGGTTCCCAATGATCTTACTTCTGCACCTCTGAATCCTTTCAGCGTTACATGGAAGGGTTCCAAGTCTTTTCTGTCCAACCGAAGCTCATCATATACTCTAGCGCTTAAAATGTCAACTGAGCTTCCATTGTCTATCATTACTCGGAGGACATCCCTATGAGCTATTTGGACTCTTACTACGATGGCATCGTTGGGTTTCGCATCAATTCCTTTTGAATCTTCGACTGTGAAAGTTATCGGGTCGCGTCCTTCCCTTCCTCTCTTGGGGTTTTTCTATACGGAATTTACCTCCATATATCTACTTTCATACATTACTTCCTGAACTTCCGGCATTCTCTCCCTATTACTTCTGTCGGTATGTGGCCCACCAAAAATGGTGTTTATCGCGGCTCTTGGGCTTTTCTTTCCTGCCCACTTCTTCGATGACTATCTTGGCGACCACTCTGTCTGTCTCTCTTTGGGGTGAAATCTTTAAGGTGTCCATCTCTGATTAGGCTTTCAATATGATCACACAGCTAGAAAAATTTAGAAGTGTCATGCCCGTGATCTTTGTGAAACCAACAGTATTTCTTTGTCTCTCCTAGCATTGGCCGACTATTGGCGTGGATATTTGGCGAACCCCTTATCTTCTACCACAGAAAGTATATTTTCTTATTTGCCCATTAAAGGAGTGTAGTTGCTATACTTTCCTCGGAGCCTATTGATTCGATTGCTTCCTCTGTTCTCACTGGATTGACCTTTCTAAATTTTTTCATCTTTTTAACGATCGCGCGACTATTCTTTTGTCTTGTCGTCCCTAGATTCGAGCTTTGTATCAGGTTTGTGACCATGTGCCTTTTCTTCTTCACCATTATGATATAACCACTAACCATCATGGTCCAAAAGACCACATTCTTCTCTGGAATTTGCTCGAAAAGCTCACCCGTTCTCTTCCAATACCCGTTCCCCATAAACTAATTTATCAAACTATTCCACGACCCCGAATTCCTTTCTGGCATCCTCTCAAAAAGCTCTACTGTCTTCCCCAAATCCCCAACTTTACAACACATGTTAATCAAAACATTCCACAACAAAATGCTCTCACAATTATTCCTCTTGGGACTTTCATCGAACACCTTCGGAGCCAACCCCAATTCTTCAACTTTGACATACATAACAACCAAAGAAACCCGAACTAACATATTAAACTCAACCCTAGATTTCACTTAATCAATAATAATTCTCATATCTTCCATATACTGCAAGTACTATTGACTATTTTACTATAAGATCAGAGACACACTAATTTTATATGATCTAACATTCTATCTTCAAGAATATATCATGCTTTAATTTCACAAAAATTTTAACAATGCCAAAACAGTATACACACATACCAAGTGTCAAAAATCTATAAATCTACTTAGACCAACTCCAATCCAACTTCAAATCCATCTCTATCTTCAAAATGGCGCAAAATCCACGCAAAACTCACCTCCAAGCCGCGGCAATGGCTTCGCCATCTGAGGAAGATGAACAATGCCGCGCAATATATTGCGCGACACTGTTCACCAGCGCATATACTGTAGCGCGTGTGGTTTTTTTTTTTTATCCCTTAGCTTTTATATAATCACGTTTTTACCCTATTTTTAAAAATATTTTTTGATTATACCCTTTGTTAAAAGGTTTTGTGTATTCACAGTTTTACCCTAATAAATTAAAGTTATTCCAATTTGGTCCTTTTTATTATTTAATGATTTTGTTTTGATTTAATTATTATTGATATTAACATTTTTTTTAATAAACTAAAATGAAGTGTATAATTAAAAAATTTAAATGCCATTTTTTTTTTAATAAATCACTTCATTCCTTCATTAATTCATAAGTTTGAAATGCAATTTTTTTGTTAATAAATCACTTCATTCCTTTATTAATTCATAAGTTTGAAATGCAATTTTTTTGTTAATAAATCACTTCATTCCTACATTAATTAATAAAGCAAAATACATTAATTGATAAAAACATTAAAAATGAAATACAAACTTCATAGTGATAAAATAAATTACCACTAATTGGAATACTCTAAAATTAAGGAAAAATACAACATAAATTATTTTTAAGATTTAGTAGTCTTCAAGACCATTTCTAGATCCTCCGATATTATTGAAAAAATCACCAAAAGGAGCATATGAACTACCGGATCCATAATTTTGTTGCTGAGCATGTTTTTCCATAATTTTTCTTTGTTGTTGATCCACAAACTCGCGTTTTTTTGGATCTTTTATGGAATCCAAATCCATCATTACTATTTGATGCAGCAATTGAGGATCATACGGAAGCACCAACTCCGGAAGTTGAGATGGTGTTAGATGAAAATACCTGATTTCGTGAATTCCTAGCTCGACATAGAAGAATCAGGGATAATCATGCTCACGATGCACTTCGAAATGCCTTAATAAATCATTTGTGGGAAGAATATACTAATTTGGATGATTAGATGATGATCAATATGTACTTTTATTTTTATGTTTTTTCTTTTTTATTTTATGAAATGTAATGTTTAAGTTATTTTAATAAAAAAATGTAATATTTTACCGAATTAAATTGAATTTCTATTAATGTATTAATTTCATAATTTCGTATTGTATTGCAATGTTATGTTAATTATGGGGTGAAATGTTAATTGTGGAGAAATATCTAAAAAAGGGAAAGAAATGGAATATTTCTGGGAATATTTCTTATAGAGATAAATTTGAAGTAGTGGGTTGGAGATGGAATAGTGAAATAGAGTGACTGTTGAGCTATTTTAGTGCAAAACTTGCACCAAATTAGAGATTTGGGTTGGAGTTGCTTTTAGTGCTTAGAAAATAAAAAATAAATAAAAAATAAAAAATAAATTGGAAATTGAAGCCATCTAGATAGCAGAGTATACAACAACCAAAAGGCATCCCAGCAGTGCACAAGTAGGAGACCCCACGAACCCGAACGAATAAGATATTCAAATTCTTAGCAATCTGAAGTGTCAAAGTGAGAATCTGCAGCCTACCTAGCTCCTCTATCTTCTTGAAGAAGTACATTGGCTTCAAAGACAGCCTCACATCAACACCTGTGTGAATGGGAATCCGAAAGCCACGAAGCTCTTTATCGAGACCTCCATTATCGGTGATGATCCGGTAATGTATGAAATCCAAGCTCCTAGGCCTAATTGAAACAGACCCATGAAAGCAACAGCTCTACTCAGGCTATAAATCTTCTTCATCATATCTTCAAGAACATCTCTGGTCTCTTCGGCGTTTCTCGGTCTTAATTTTTTTTTTTCAGATTTGGATTGTGTCATGGATTTGAGGTAGATTTGGATTTGATTAGCATGAAATTTGCATGTTTGTTGAGAGAAAAAGTTTCTCTTCAAAGATTTGTTGCATTTGGATGGTTTTTGGATTTTGAAACAGAGCTTGATTGCTTCTCAAAAGCTTCGTCTTCTTCTCTATGAGAGAGAAAGGAGTGCTCATCATCTTCTTCAAGAGAATGAGAATGAGAGAAACCGGTGAAACAAGTAGGCGGTAAACCCGCTCTCTTACTTTTTTTATTTATTTTCAACCATTGGATGAGGTTTTGCTCAATCCAACTGTTATGTTTAATTTGTAAAAGGATTGGTATGATACCATTCCTTTTTCTTTCGTACAGTAGCCGGTCCCTTGAATCATATGTTTGAACAATAATTTGCCACGTGTCACAGTTGCTTCCACTCTAGTTAAGATACGAGTTACTAGTACTCACTACTCATATAACAACAGTTAAGCTAAACAGAGAGTTAGAGATATCAATGGAGCAATTACATACTCATCCAAAATCCGATTTCTCTTTTCCATATCCAACAATCCCTTTTCTCACTTCAACTTCAATCATCCCAATTTCCAACTTTTCACTCACTACACCAAAAACCCACTTGAATTCTCTTTCAAAAACCACCACCCCACATGAGCCCATCATCAATGAAGACAATAAACAAACTACTAGCATACCAAGCATGTCAGATATATTAGCATCATCAAGAGCCCAGAAACTTGACCTCCAGCTTCAGACTCTAGGACCCTTTTTCAGAATCACTGCAAAGAGCTTGGAGACACAAAACGAGCTAGGGAGAGCAAAGGGGCTGATTAGGGTCTGGTTTGGAGGCAGAGTTCTTCACTTGGACTCTGTTAGATTGAGAAGAGAGACACTGGGTATGGAGAGATCAATCTTTGGTATTGGTTTGTTCATAGGAGCTGTTGCGGTTCGATATGGGTTTGACTCTGGTTGTTCAACAGCTCAGTTGCTTGCCATCAATGACTCTGATCTTTATCATGCCAAGGTTACTTCTTGCTCTCTCTGTTTTTTTGATGGTTTTGCTCAATCTTGGACTTAAATTAAAATCATGATAAAATGATATTTACATACCTGAAAATGTAATTTAAATTTTAAGCTACAAATGTGTAAATGGGTATTTATAATGTGCCTATGTTTGACATCGAACGAATTGGCTAGAAGGCTAAATGCATATATGATGCTGGACTTTATGTTGTTGTTCTTCTTCTTTCAGCTTGTTAGGTTTTACAAAAGGATTGGGTTCAAGGTTGTGCATGAAGTGACCGGTTCAACGATTGGTGATTTGGCTCACTTGTTGGTTTGGGGAGGCATTGGGACTCGAATGGATGCCAATGTTGAAGGCCTTTTAATAAAATGGTGCACTAGGTTCAAATCTCAGAACTAATTTCACCATCATCTTGTTCCTTGGGTGGCGCTTGCTCGTAAACCTGAAGGCTGGATTTGAATCATAAGCTAAAACCAATTGCTCACCGAGATTTGAACAACCATATTGGGTTTATGCAATAACCCTCTGAATATATGAGCTTTTCGCAAGAAGTGAATGCTCGGTGCACCATGTCCCCGACTCTGCTGTTATGCTGAGGACGCTCTATCTTGTGCTCGACTATGACATGAGGAAAGGTACTGCTCTGTTGATTACTTATTTCAATTCTTGTGTCTAAAGAGAATGATTTAGGCATAGATTGGAAACAACATTATACTCGAAACTGATAGTTGATAACTAAAGGATCCTTCACTTATTGAAGCACTATGTATGTTATTCTTCTAATCATGTATTCATGATTAATCATGCTTCTTCACATTTTGCTCTTATGTTACAAGTCTCTCAAGTATTAATGACAAAATTTCATATTCATCTTTTGGAAATACACTGCTGATGTGAATCATTCATCATATTATCTTGTTATCTAGATCATGTTCAAGCAGCCGCAAGAATGCTTTATTAATATTAATATTATTATTATCTCGTCTTTATTAGTGATTAACACAAGATTTTCATGAGCCAAACATGATCACAACAAATTCATGGTATCTACGTCATGGATTGACTAAAAAAATTGCATATATATTATCTGCCTATGTAAATGCCAAAGATTTGATTTGCATCCTGAAAGCTAAAGGACTACATCAAAACATAACCCAAAACATAATGAGCAAGACAATCAGGTCTTTAAAGGGGCACATAGACAAGGTGTCAACTGCATCAGAACTAGATTACAAACAATAGAACACTTTCTCTTTTAAGCAGTCAAATATTAATAGGAAAAACGAAAGCTAGATTAGTAGTATAGTAATACAATTTCATATACTGTACTGTATGACAATCAAAATCACTGAAGGGTATGGTAAGCTAAGATTAAGAAACCATTTAAAGCATGAGAGCTAGAGCCAAACCAATCCGGGGAACCTTGTCAAGGGCTTTTGTGTCAAATTCACCAGAGATTGATAAGGAAAACTTGCGTCTGATTTTACGTAGAAGGAGGGTGTCGAGTTTTCCATGATTGTTGAACCTTGCCGTCAGGGTTGTCATTTGATCCATCCTGCATGATCCTGTAACTGTGAAAGTGTTTTCCTTTGTTGAGAACCTCCTGGTGATCTCTGCTCCCGCGGCAATCTTCACTGGCTGATGAAAGCGATGCACATATGATCCTTTCAGCAAGTCACACTTGTTGGCCCTGAAAATTTTACAAGAGAAAGCAGTAAGTTTGAAAGTTCACTAACTGGTAGGCTATGTTATATCTGCAAAATGCATGCAAAAATCCCACTTGTTATTAACTCAACTTTCATTACAGTTTTCAGTGATGTTTACTTTAATTATGCCCTTTAATATCAAAAGTAAATTTGAAGGACCTTGCCTGAGATTTAGTCAAAATATATTGCTGACACTGACTAGTTATTTGTTGATGGCTTCTCTTTTAGGGGAGAATTCTGAAAATTATGCAGAGGTTCAAGGAAGTCTCTACAAATTTTAAGGAAAGCTTTTAACAAAAATTCAACATATTAGATAGGGTTTTTGTTGAATTCAAACCCCTTTGGTTTACTTGTGATTAGGTTACACCTCTTAGGTCTATAAAATTTACCCTACTCAATAAAGTAAACTACTAAACTCTCATATTTAGTTGAAGAGAGAACAACAATCAAAATGTATGAACTCCTGCTACTAGAAGATGCAATATTGCATATATCAAACTTTGATTGTCCGAATCACATTCTTATTTAAGTCATAGTCATGCGTTCTTTGTTCTTTGTTGATAGAAAATAAAATGTACTAATCACTCGAAAATAACAAATAGAGTAGACTTACAGAATTATTGAAGCATTGCAGTTGGGGTTTGCCGAATGAATGCCTGCATCATAGTTGGTAAAACCATGACCAGTCTTACACACTGCCTTCATACGAAAAGCCATTGTAGGATTGCCAATGGTCGCTGAAAGGCTAACCGAAGGGGACTGGCTTAGAACCAAGGATGTAACTATAGCATTATGTTTATATAAGTACTGAAACTCGAGCTGAAATAGAGACAAGAGAGCAAATGTTTTGCAGTTAGGATATCATAGCAGCTATGATTGAATTGAATATATATGGAATCCAATACCATTATCGACAAATTTGGAGTCTGTAGTCTGTACCTTGCTAGAACTGTAATCAGGCAGTTTCAATGTGGCTATAGTCTTTGTAGATGGCAAAAACTGTACATGGAAACCAATTGTTGCTGAAAGCTGCCATAATAAACAAGACAGAAACACCAGATGCTTAATACTGAAATGTGCACAAAATTAAAAATTTAGTCGGAGCAGAGACGAACTTTTGCTTGTGATCTCGAATCAACTTTAAAGGCAATAAACTCACATTTGATTTTGAATCAACATTTACATCAACAGTAGCATTCTTGTAAGCATATCTTGCTGCTATATTTGAATTTGAGAGCCTTCCATTTTCGACAGCTGAACTAAAGGTCTGAAAACAATGTACAAATATATTCAAATATTCAACATACTTGTATCATACGTATAAATGTGTGTATATATATGTATTATCATCAAGCCAGGGATCCCGTACAAAAATTCGTGCGGGATCACTAATTTCCACTGGTGGGAATCAGAGATCCCGCATGAAAAATGAACCTGATAACTGTTCTCTCTCTCTCTCTCTCTCTCTCCATATGGAAATTTATGTTACTATGATAGATCCTCATCTGCTTATCTATCATATACATATATAGAGGCACATAAAGGGAACATGAAAAATGTACCACTACAGTAGTAGTACTCCATCCCTTGACATGGTCCTTTGAAAGCAAATCTGCAAATTTAATCAAAACAAGAACATTTGAAATTCAGATAATCTGCAGCTCAAGAATTGAATAGAACTTGTAGGCAAGAAATGAAAGCAAGCAAGAGAACCTTTGGCTTCTTTGTTTAGATTTTTTTTCCTCCTTTTCCTGCTACGGGAATCGCTCATTCTTGTTTTAAAGACGATTACATTTACGAGAATCTGAGGAGGCAAACTCTGGACAATTGCTCCTTTGTTTTTGTTTTAGTACTTTTGGTTGGCAATTGAAGAATCTGAAGAGTGATTTGGGTTTTTGGTTGTTCTGGGCTTGAATTGTTGTCTCAGAGATCAGACATGTTAGGGTTTAATCAATTGGGGTTTTTGGAGAATCGGCCAATCAGGTGTGTGTTCGTAGTTGTGGATTGTGGAATGATGATGATAGTCTTTGTTAACTTTGAATTGTTGAAGACAAAACAAGGTTGGCTATGCCACTCACATTGTGGTAATTCCCGAATTAATTATAATAATTTAACAAAAACAAAATATTTGATAATTATTATACCCAAGAAATGATATTTAGAATATTTATTTGGAAAATAATTTTTTTTAGGAGAGAAAATTAATATATAATTGTTTTTTTTAATAAATAATGTATCTTTTTGTTTGAAACTATGGAACTTTGTTAAAAAAATTTCTTAATTTAAATTTTTTTGACCAAGAATTATTTGAATCACAGGTTGTTAGTTAGATTTTTTTAAAACCTAAACCTTGAATTAATGGTAATATTTTGAAAAAAAAAAAAAAAAAAAAAGCTTATTAGTAATTAAAATTTTTGAATTGAGGAATACTAAGATTTATTTTTTGAATTATGACTTATATTCTACGCTAGGTTAAGTCAATTGACAATCCTGGCGATATATTGATAGCGCAATTGACAATCCTGGCGATATATTGATTAGCTATCAAGTGGTAGGATTTAGGAGCATATCATAAGATTAGCTAAGCAGAAAATCCGAATCCTCCATTAATACCAATGAAAAAGAAAGAGCTCTAAATCCAATTATCACTTATTCTCCATTTTTATTTTTTCGTTTGTGATATTTGCTACATAAAAATCATGAGAATTTCATACACTGCATGATTGGTAATGCTAACTAATAAGAAACTATTCAAGATATGAGAAATACAGCCAAACCAATTCTGGGAGTCTTGTCGAGACCTTTCATGTTGATTTCGCTGGAGACTGATAGGTATGACTTCTGTCTGAATCTGTGCAATAGGAGGGTGTTGAGTTTTCCATGATTGTCGAGCTTCACCTTCAGGGTTGTCCTTCGATCCACCTCGCATGATCCTCCGACTGTCAATGTGTTTTCCTTTGTCGAAAACCTCCTGCTGATCTCAGCTGCTACAGCAATCCTCATCGGCTGATCAAACTGATGCATGTATGATGCTTTCAGCAAGTCAACCTTGTTGCTCCTGAAAATTTTACATTACAAATTGCAGTTTAAGCTTTTGGGTATGATGGTTACTAACATGGTATTAGAGATGAGTTTGACGTCCTAGGAGTCTTGGGTTCGAGTTCCTCACATGTATGTGTTACTATATCTATTGTACAATCTACATCTTTATTTGGGCTTGGTCCGGCACTTGAGCGGCCTTAACATTTTGGATGTAACAGTTGCTAACAATCATATTTGCTCAAAATGTACACTATTTGCTCAGTAATAATAATGCCAAAAGGACTTACAGAATTATTGAAGCATTGCACTTGTGATTTTCCACATGAATGCCTGCATCATACTTGGTGAAACTGCGACTAGTCTTGTACTCTGCCTCCACGCCGAACGTAATTCTGGGATCGCCTATGGCCGCTGAAATAGCAACAGTAGGGGACCGGTTTAGAACAAAAGAAGAAGCCAATGCAGCATTTTCATGGAAGTACTGAAACTTGAGCTGGAATACAAACACGAAAGCACAAAACATAGAAGAATTTTATGGCATCGACCAAACTGATCACAATAAAACAACAAGAAAGCTTATTCACAGTAAACAACCTGTACGTCGCTAGAACTGTAATCAGGAAGTTTCAATGTGAATATAGTCCTTGTGGATGGTGAAAAATTTCGCCGAAAACCGAGTGTCGCTGAAAGCTGCCATAACATGGTAAAAGTACTAGATGCTTAGTACTGAAATGTGTAGAAAATTAAACATTTAGGACATTGAATAAACTTAATTCAGAGAAAATAAAGTACTCACATGTGATTTTGAATCAATTTTTACATCAACAGTAGCGTTCTTGTAACTTGCGACAATATTTGAAGTTGAGAGCCTTCCATGTTTCACAACAGTTGTGCTCTGAAATTATCATTAGAGTGATTGATCAGTCTACACATGTTGAAGATCTAAAACTTAATTAGAAAAATAAATAAAAAGAATCACCTGCACAACTCCAATGCTACTACTTTTTGAGATGCTAAAGACATCATCCTTGATATAACCCTTGTTAAGCAAATCTGCAAATTTAATCAAAACAAAACACAATTCAGAAGCTAGTTAATTATGGATTGTATTAACATGCATGTGCCCGACCAATTATTTATTTACTCTCCTGGAAGGAAGAAACTAGCAGCAGTAAATAGAAATCACACGGAAGAGTTTAAATTAACAAGAAAAACTGATCAGAAACAAAACCTTTGGCTTCTTTGCCGATATCTGGAAAAAGTCTGCAGGGTCCTTTGTTTAAGCTTTTTAGCTTCTTTTTCTTTTGGTCGGAGTTGCTCATTTTTGTTTTGAAGACAATTATGAGAATTTGGGGAGTCAAGAACAAGTCTCAACTTTGGTCTTTGGACAATCCGATCGAAGAAGAGAAACAAAATTTGAGATTAAGTTGTTTCTTCTAATTTTATTTTTTTTATACAATGTATCGGAACCAATCGAGATTAAATCCTATAACGTGTTTCAGGAGTCAACTTCCATAATTACAAGAATCCTATAACGTGTTTTGGGTGTCAACTTTCATAATTAGAAGAAGTCTGCTCCTAATATCCGATATCCAAAAATGTCACAAAACAAATCCTATATAGTGCGATCCGGCTATTTACTTCCATAATCGAAAGAAATCGCCTCCTAACATCAGAAGATGTCTCTCACATTTATAGTTTTACGGACAATGATGGGATAATATATACAAGCTGCCGATATTTGAACCTGGATGGATTGATTAGAGATTAACATGTCACTACTAGAGTTCATACGAAGAATGGAATCAGCTATTTGAAACAATTTTAAAGGTTATTATGAACTATGTTGTTTTTTAGTCTTCCATGAAATGAATTATAGAATTACATATCTTCTGTCCAACCTGCCAATTGATTATGAATTTGTCTATATAGACGTCCTGTCATGTCATTGACCTGTTTTTTCCAAGTCCTATTACTTTATTGATATAATTTTCTTTTCAGTTTAAACGACTTTTACACTTTTTGACTAGGGATGGCTACGATGGCAATTTCTTCACCACATTCGACCTGAACCTGAATCGCGTGGGTAGCGTATGTGTCTGATTATTCGGGTTATACGTCGGGTCTAGAAACAAAATAGGACCCGAACATACGGATCCGATATATATATATATAGTTTAAAGTATTACGTAAATTTAGGTTGTGTTTGGTAGGGATGAAAAAGGAGAGGAAAGAAAAGGGTGAAGGGAAAAGGGAGAAGAAAATAGAGAAATATGTGTTTGGTATACTGAAAAAAATGGAAGAAAAGGAAAAATAGGAGGAAAAATTTATGGGTAGGACTCACTAATTTTAATCCTCCTAAAAGTGGAAGGAAAATGGAGAGAGAGAGAGAGGGGGGGAAGGCTTTTTAGGTTAACTTAAAATTACAAATTTATCCATTTTTTTTCATATATAAAATTAGTACTGGCAAAACGGGCGGGTATTTGGCGGGCCGCCCGGACTGGCCCATTTCGTTAGTGGGTCGGGCCGGCCCGACCCGCCATCTTAATAGGCTAGGCCCAAGCCTGTTAAGCTGGCATTCTAGGCTGGGCCTAGGTGGCGCGGTCACGGGCCCAGTACGACCCGCGGGCCCAAAAAAATTTGCAAAAAAGAATTCTGGTGGGCCCTAACAAGCTGGCCCACGGGCGGCATATTAGGTCCCGCCAGAATTCAAAATTCAAAAATATTTTTTTATTTTTCAAATTTTGAATTAAGGGATAGCTTTTGTAATTAACCAGGTGACCGTTGTGGGAGAAAAAAAAAATCCAAAACTTTTAAAAATTACATTTTTTTTTTTAAATCTTTTACAATTTTTTCCAATTATACCCTAACCTAACATTTTACTATAAATACCCCCATCACCCTCACCTCATTCTCTACATTTTCTCTACTTCCCTAATCCTTACTCTCTTAGAGCATCTCCAACAGTCTACCTTGGAGACTCCCTTAAATGAATGTGAATATTGTTGTAAGGGACCATTAAGAGAGTATGTGCTCCAACAATACCCCCTTAAATGGTCCCTTTAATAATTTTTTATTATTATTTAAATGTTAGGTATTGTGTAATAAATATTATATATTGTTTGTCATTAAGAGACTTTTAAACAAATTTTAGCGGTAGTATTTATCAATCCAACTTCATATTTTTGTTAAATAATAAAAAATCAAAAACCTACTCTTGATCAGAGTTTAATGGTAACATCCATCAATGCAACTTCATTATTTTGTTATAAAAATTCAAAAACTTCTCATTTTTATCCATCTGACTTCATCATTTTTTCTTACTTGTATCCAACAGCCACGAATTATAGAAAGAAAAAAAAAATTAAACTCATTTTTTGTTACTTCCATTTCTATTTTTTTTTTCCCATCATTTTCCATTGATGTTGATACTCATCATGTTGATCAATAATTGAAAATTGACCGTTGATTAAATTGGTATAATAATCATCATTTTCCATTATTTTCCATTTACACCAAATGTAAAAACTCAGATACAGTATAAAATTTTTACTATGAATAATAACCGATTGATAGTGAAATTAAAAAATAAAAGAGCAAAAGAGCTGTTAGGATTTTAAAGATATGTCAGCTTAATTCAAATTCAAATATACAGAGATTTTAAAGAAATAAAATAATCTTAAATAAGTGGAGCCCACTTTAAGGGTGAAAGTTCACAAATAAATAAATGCGCGTGCGTGTCTTTTAAAAACGTGACATAGAGGGTGAGTGAATGGGTTGTTAATCCATAATCTAGAGGGGGGGTGAATAGATTTTAACAAGTTTACCCAATTTTCGCGTTTAGTCAATTTATGAAAATACCCCAAACTAGTCAATACAATAACAAGTGTAATATGATGCGGAATTACAAACGACACTTGATATTTACGTGGAAACCCTCACGGGAAAAACCACGGGCTATTATAGTGCACCACACTCGAACCTCGAATCCACTAAATGTGATAGCGTATACAACCTAATCCCGGTTTGACGGCCTAATCCCGGCCTATATCCCGCTACCACTACCCGCAAGCCTGTAAAAGTGGACCTAGTCCAATTTGCTCATGTGACCACCTAATCCCGGTGTACGACCTAATCTCGGTCTATCACACAAGACTTACTTCTCCGAAGAGATCAACACCCTATGTGAATATGCAATGATATCCAAATATGCAATAAGAGCTAGGGTACTCTAGATGCTTACCTAGGATTATATGATGACAATAAAATCAATCCTAGATATGAAGATAGCTATATGACATGGCATACAACTTTAGCTAAGTAAAGGATAACCAATCCTAGATACAAAGCTATCAAAAATAACCCACAAACATTCAAAGGATTAACTAGTTGATTAAAACACAATCTATCAACCTAGTTATCAATAAAGCACACAAGAATGTTTATGGCATAGCTTTTAGGCAATAATGACCTAATCAATTAAGCTATGTTAAAATAAACCCAATCAACACATAATCTCAATCATGTATGTAGAAATTACTCAAGAACATACAAGTAATAAAAGAGATAAAATTGATAAGTAAAAACACTAAAATTAGATGAGATTAGTGTTCAACAAATCATACCATGTGTGTTGAAGAAGACCCATGCATTAGCAAACACTATATGATCCTAGATGATGCTTAGATGATGATTTATGCATGTGGAAATGGGTTGAGAGAAATAAAGATGAGATCTTTAAGGTTTTCCTCTCAAGTCTCTCTAAATATCTCTCTAGGGTTCTTGGGATCAGAAACTTGGTTTGGGAACCAGAGATAAGGATGTATTTATAGAGACCAAAAACAGGGCATGTGAAAATACAATTTTGCCCCTGAAAACACATGATCGGCGGTTTCATTATGCGGTCGGGGCCGCAGAACTAAACCGCCGAATTGAAACCCGAGAACCTGGATTTCATTCGGCGCTTTCATTCGGCGGGTACATAACCGCTGTTTTGGACTTGAGACATTTATTACAATCAGGTCTTGATCGGCGGTTTTGATTCGGCGGCCAGGCCGCCGATCTCAACTGCCGTTCACCAAATATGGTGAATCCAAAGGAGAAGCCAAGGGCAACTCCACCGGCGATCATCACGCTAAACCATGCACACCAACGTGCACGCGCGGACGTTTCCGAACATCCTTCGGGAAACGAATTACACCACACGTAAAGCTAATCAAACATGAAGTGTAAGTGTGGGAATTGAATGCATCCTAATGCTTATCATGTCATGACATTATCATAGAACAAGATGCAATCAATTCAAACAAGCATGAATAAAATTCATGACTTTGCATCCTAATGCCTAATCATGTTATGGCATATCAATAAACAAGATGCAATCAAATAAACATGTATGAAGAGATATTCATCAATTATGAATGCACACATATGAAAACACACAACATACAAATATAGAAATATGCATGAGTTGTGAGTGTGTGCAACTATGATCTCTTCAAAGCATGTAAGCACTAGAATTTACCTTTGGTGCTTCTTCTCTTGAGGTCTTGAGAGGGCCATTGGATGATCACCAATTCCTAAGCTACCATTACATCAACCCCAACATGTGGTTTGTCCACGAAACAAACCAATCAACAAATGGGAATCCTTACAAAGGGGTCTAAAAACACCCTTTAATTAAGGGAGTGAACTCCACCTTAACACAATTAAGGGAGTCATTTAGGAAGTTGTTGGAGCTGCAAAAATACACATACTCCCCTAATTAAGCTAAGGGATGTTATTATAGGGGTTTGTTGGAGATGCTATTATTCTCTATATTCTCTACAATCTCCAACATCTCTCACTCACTCTTTCAACTATTTTATAATTTATTTTATTTATTTAATATATTATTTATATACTATATACTATTATACTAATATACTATACACTATACATTATATATTATATATTTACATACCTTCCACTCTCTAGTCTCTACATATTCTAAGGCTCTTACTCTAAGGTATTGTCTTGTGTTTTTTTTTTTTTTTTTTAATTAACTTTCATTTGTTATTTAACTATTATTAATATGTTTATAACTAATGTTATTATTTGTTATGTTGTTAGGTATCCAATTGATTAATTAATTCAACACTCTCAACTCTCAAGCCTCCAATTTAAGGCTAGTCTGTCTACTTCTCTACTTTTGTTATTAATAACTTTTTATATAGTAATTATTATTATTTAGTATTTAGTGATTAGTATGTGTGTAGCTAATATTGTTCTTAGTAATATGTTAATTTTTTATTTTTTTTGAGAGTTTAACAAACAAAATAATGATTAAAAAAATAATTCCTAATTTTTTTCAAAATTTTTGAAATTATTATTATATTAGAAAGATTATGTTTTTTTTTTTTTTTTTTTTTTTTTTTTTTTTTTTTTTTTTGTAGAGTTTAAGAAGAAAATAATAATTTAGAAAAATTAATTCCGAATTTTCTTAAAATTTTTTGAAATTAATAATATATTAGAATGATTATGTTAATGTTTTTTTTTTGGTAGCGTTGAAGAAATAAGAAGAAAATAATAATTTTATAAAATTAATTCTGAATTTTTTAAATTTTTTTTGAAATTAATAATATATTAGAATGATTATGTCAATTTTTTTTTTTTTTTTTTTTTTGTAGAGTTGAAGAAATAAGAAGAAAATAATAATTTTGAAAAATTAATTCCGATTTTTTTAAAATTTTTTAAAATTAATAATATATTTGAATGATTATGTTTTTTTTAGAGTAACTAGAGTTTAAGAAGAAAATAATAATTTAGAAAAATTAATTCTGATTTTTTTTAATTTTTTAAAATTAATAATAAATTAATGATTATGTTTTTTTTTTTTTTTTGTAGAGTTTAAGAAATAAGAAAAAAAAATAGAAAAATTAATTCCAAATTTTTTTTTAATTTTTTGAAATTAATAATATATTAGAATAATTATGTTAATGTTTTTTTTTTTTTTTTTTTTTTTTTTTTTTTTTTTTTTTTTTTTTTTTTTTTTGTAGATTTGAAGAAATAAGAAGAAAATAATAATTTTGAAAAATTAATTCTGAATTTTTTTAAAATTTTTTGAAATTAATAATATATTAGAATGATTATGATTTTTTTTTGTAGAGTAACTAGAGTTTAAGAAGAATAATATAGAAAAATTAATTCTGAATTTTTTTAAATTTTTTTTGAAATTAATAATATATTAATGATTATGTTTTTTTGGCATCATAATCATGTCTCGAAACTAAAAATGCGCATAAATATTATGATGCCAACTTTGAAAATTAATAAAACTTTCAAAGTTGGCATCATAATATCAAATATTAAGTTTGCGCACATATAATTGAATACTGAGTACTATGTCCACAAAATTCTCAAAGTTACAAGTCCTACCAAGTAATGAGTCCTACCGTTGAACATCCAGAGATTCTTCCATCTGGATGACAAAACACAAGTTTTAACAGCATCTCATCGAAATTGTCACTATCTTCTGTAACTGGGACATCCAACTAATCGCAGTACTAGCCATTGTGAATGCATATCCGGTGGTACTTCTTCTATGATCCACCTCTCCAGCAAAATCTGAATCCACATAACCTTTTAACTTGAGTTTATCTCTTCTGAAGGTTAGACATCTCTCTGTCTTACCTCGCAGGTATCTTAGGATCCACTTCATGGCTTCCCAGTAAGGCTTGCTTGGATTTAACATATATCAGCTCACAACTCCCACTGCTTGGGAAATATCTGGTCTTGTATAAGTCATGACACACATTAGACTTCCAATGGTTAGAGCATAAGGAACTTTAGCCAGGAAGTCCTTCTCATCTTTTGTCTTCGGACTTCGATCCTTGGACAACCTGGAATGACTAGCCAATGGTGTTCTCACTGATTTCGCATCATCCATGATGAATCTCCGCAACACCTTCCCAACATACTCTGCTTGAGAAAGCTTCAATGTACCTTCCATTTGTCTATGCTAATTCTCATTCCAAGAATTTGCTTTGCTGCACCTAAATCCTTCATCTCGAACTCACTCGAGAGTTGCTTCTTCAAATTGTTAATATCCTCTAAATCTGCACTAGCTACTAACATGTCATCAACATAAAGTAGCAAGATAATAAAACTTGACTTAACCTTTTCGAAGTAGCAGCAGTGGTTAGCATTGCATCAGAAATATCCATTGCCTTGCATTATCCCATCAAACTTCTTACACCACTATCACGAAGCTTGTTTTAAACCATATAAGCTCTTTGTCAACCTACACACCAACTCTTCTTTGCCTTCTTCCATGAACCTCTCTGTTTGCTTCATGTATATCTCTTCCTCCAAATATATATGAAGAAATGCAGTCTTCACATCTAACTGCTTCAAGTATAACCCAGTTAGGTTTTTGGTTTGTCTTGGCATGTATTCCATATCAAAATGATGTTTTTCTTATATTTGATTAGTGGTCTTAGAGATGATGACTCAAAGCTTCAAAGAAAGATTTGGCCATAATTCTTGCAAGATGGTGTCTTAAAAGGGGAACAAGCTTAATTGCTCAACAAATGTATAATTGACCTCTTTCCTCTTACTAGGCTTAGGCATACACACACACATGGCATTCATATGTGTCCCTGCATAGTTTTAGACCATTTATATAATACTCTCACACACTTGGTAATGTATGCACATGCATTAAAATTTATTTTATAAACGTTGCGTATTTGCATATTCTACGACTATATCTAGGAAATGGCATACGTGTGTGACTTTGTATTTATTTGTTTCCATTTCATTATTTTTGGACTTGAACATGATCTTATATGATTCCTTATTGAGTCCTGGTTATTTCGGTTACTCATTCATTAGGTTTCGAGTCCAAACGATTTAGCTACGCTACTTTGCGTTCTCATGCGTTGAGTTGACTTTATCATTGTTTTCCGAGTCGAATTCTCAACCTTTTATCAAAGTTTCATAGTCGTCCTTGTGTGTGAGGGAGTCATGATTCGTAATCCAAAGATGGATTCAAAATCAAAGTTCGGAGGCCTGGATACTATCGAAGAACGCGAGCGGAGTGCAAGAGGAGCAAGCTTGGCCAACAGCTAAGCAATAGAGTGCGCGTGAGGTGGCCATGAGGCTCACGGCCACCCCTCATAGGCTGCTAAGGTGGCACTCTCCTATTGGCCTTCATTTTCCCTCTCTTCATTTCATTTAAATCACATACATTCCCTCTCATTCATTTCAAGAAAAAAAAAATTAGAAATCAAAAGTGCAGAATTTTCTCTTAACTTTTTCTCACATTCCAAACACCATAACTTTCTCATACGAAGTCGGAATTGAGTGATTAAAGTTGAAGATTCTTCGTAATCGAGTCCTCTACCTCTTCCAAGTGATCGTACAGCTGTTTGATTGAGTTTTCTAATAGTTCTACCCAAAACAACGAACCAGCTCGTGAACTTGAGGTAGTTGTCATATTTTTGTGATTTCTTCTTCTATATGTATGTGTATGTATGGTGAATGCTATTAAGAAAAATAGCTTCATAATCAAACCTAATCAAAAGTCTAATTATAGACATAAGTGAACTAGTTTCTAGAATTATAGGTTTTTCACATGATTGAGAGTTATATTGTGATTAGTTTGATATCTAGGGTTATTTGTAGACTGATTGATGTATTTTATGATTAATAACCTTCACATGGGCTTTGATCCTCTAATTGAGCAAATCTAGGATTAGCACTTGTGTATTTGTATAGAGCCTAATAAGATTTAATTGATTATTCATTATATCCTTGCTCTAATTATTGGCTAGAATATTCATTGAACACATTTTATGATTCTAGCATTTTTGTGTATGTTTGTAACATCTTATATCCATACTCGAGAGACTTGTCACAACTCTTTGTCTCATCTTTTTCCATTCTCAAGCCATACTTGAACCATACTCTTGACAATTTCATCAACTCTTTGCCTTATCTTTTTCCATTCTTTCCTAACAACAATGAAGGGAATACCAAGTTTCATTCCCTTACCTTTGAACCTTTACACAAAAATCATTTCACTCTAATAAGCATATTCGAAGGTCATGATTATAGACTTTGGCACTAAGTACAATGGGTATGCGGAGTTAAGTTTAGACAACATATCAGCTGTAACTGTCTCCAATTGTGTACGAATTAAAAGTTTGAGTAGGAATGACTATCTTGAAAATTATATGTCGGATGCCATACGAAACATGTAATTTAACAGGGAGTTGTCTAGAATACTCTATGGTTATCCTTAGAGAGTTAGAGTAATTTATGTGTGATGAGCTGGTGGGTGTGGGCGTGGGTAGGTGGCTATAGGGTCATAAATACAATTTTTTTTTAAACATATTGACGGCGTGTTTAGTACACCGTATTTGAGGGATATCATTTACGACATACAGCTGAACGCCATAAATGGGTTTTTTTTTTTTTAAACATATTGACGGCGCGCATTTAAAGAATACCAGGGATATTATTCATGACATACTTCTGAGAGCAGTAAAAGGGGTCATAATACAATTACAACATTTTTTAAAATATATTAACAGCACATTTTGTACACCATATTTGAGGGATATCATTCACGACATCATCTAATGCAGTTTACAGCTGAACGCCGTAAATAGTCATTTATGGCGTTCTTTACGCGCTGTAAAAGACCTAATAGTGCGCATAGTATGCTGTGGTCTGATAATTACTGGATAATGTATTCTGCAGATTTGCTTGTGGTAAATTTGAGCCATTTGAATACTAGGAAGCATTTCCTTGTCATATAAGTTGTAATTCTGATGTTGAACCATATAAGCATGATTTCCTTGAGTCAAATAAGTCACTTGACCACCTTGATTTCCTTGGATAGGCCCTCCTTGAAATTGTTAATCAAATCTCTTAAAGCACTGCCAAGCACCATGACTTGATTTAGAACACAGCTGGCAGTGAAGCCTCTGGTTATTTGATCTACCACCATTTCTACCTCCTTTGTTCCTTCCTCGACCACTACCTTTGTAATTATTGTTTGAGGTATTCCTACCACCATTTCCTCTGTTGTTGAAGTTTGTGTTGCTAGCCACATAATGAGCCAAGGGAACAGAGATGTTAAGCTGTTCAATCCTTTGTTCATGCATGAGAAAAAGAAACCGTGCATCTTCAAAAGGCATTGTGCTTTGTTGAGAGGAAACTAAAGTCACAACTGAATCATATCCGTGTCCTAATATATTTAAGAGACTCATAATCATGTCTCTTTCACTAACAATTTCTCCAGCTGAGGCTAGAGCATCACTTACAGCTTTGAGTTTTATGACAAATTCACTAATCGAATCAACTTCTTTCTCTACAGACTGCAATTGTTGCTTTAACTGCACGATCTTTGCCATGGATCTTTGAGCAAAGGTGCGTTCGATTTTTGACCAAATTTCAAAAGAAGACTTAGCATTTGTTACCTGACTAAGAACACTTGGAGCAACATTAGGAGTTTATCAGATTTCTTCCAGTTGATAAATTCAGGATTCTCTCGCTATTCTATAGCTTCTCCATAACCAGCTATAATGTATCTTAGAGGAGCTATTTTCTCGCCATTAACAAAACCTTCAAGATCCAAAGCCTTAATAGCTATGAAAACTTGAGGTTTCCAGTAGATGAAATTAGTGTGATCAAGTTTGATCGTGAGACCAAGACTTAAGGTTTTTGCTAGAAGAAAATTCCATGGCTTTGCCAATCGTAGTAGAGGCTTAATGAGATTCTATTGAAGATGAGTTGCCGGATCAATTTTCAGTCATTGATTCGAATCAATGGCTCTGATACCATGTGAAGATGAAGAAACAAGTGATAAAGAAGAACAAAATAACTAGTGTTTGATGATTGTATGTAAGTGTTTGACAAAAGGTCTAAGAGACCATGAAGAATTTCAGAGAATTGTAAAACTCCATTAATGAACTTTTCTTGAGCTCAAGAGAGACTCTTTTCTGTTATCGAATCTTTTCTGAAATGTTAATCAAATACACGTGATCTGATACATATATACTAACTTGACTAAACAAAATTTTCTAACAAACTCTAACAAAATTCTAACCAATTCATGATAATCAGGAAAGTAATTAAGTTAAGGAGATGATGACACCTCAGCATTGTAACAACTTGATCATCAACATGCAATAGTCTATCCTCTAAGGTAGACTTTGTTTCTATCCTTCTTAACCATTGCACTGCTTCTCTAATGAAGAGCTTGATCATTCATTTGATTAGTTACACAAATAGCTAGACCATTGTAAGGACGTAAGCTGCTACACATATGATCAACATCTTCATCAGCATGCCTTCTTTTGTCTAGTACTTGAATTACACATTGTACACTATTATTAGTTACTCTAACACTTGCATGAGCTTTGGTCAAAATATATTCCTGACTGTGACTTCTTTAGTTTTTTGTTGAATCTTGTCTTTTAAGGGAGAATTTAAAAGTCTCTACATATTTCAAGGAAAGCTTTTAATAAAAATTCAACATAATAGGGTTCTTGATGAATTTCAAACTCATTTGTGTTACTTGTGATTAGGTTACATAAAATTTACCATGTTCAATAAAGTAAACTATTACATTTAGTTAAAGAGAGAACAACAATGAAAATGTATGAACCCCTGCTACTAGAAGATGTATCATGCAGATGTAAAACTTCGATTCGCTTTCTTATTTAAGTCATAGTTGTGAGTTCTTTGTTGATAGAAAATAAAATGTACTAATTACTCAAAAATAACAAATCAAGTAGACCTATAGAATTATTGAAGCATTGCAGTTGGGGTTTGTCGCATGAATTCTTACATCATAGTTGGTAAAACCACGACCAGTCTTACACATTGCTTTTATGCGAAAAGCCATTGAAGGATTTCCAATGCGAAAAGTCATTGTGTTGAACATGGTTAAATTTAATTATATGACATGGATACTAGTTTTTAAATTGATTTATTGTAAATGAACTACTAGGGTTTTGATCCTTAGGACTTAAATCGTCTGTCAAAAAATGGTGTCTCAATTTGTGTCTAACCAACCTGTTAGGATTTAGAGTTTAGTTGGCATTATTCTATATCAAAACGGTATTTGTTTTGTATAGTTTTGTTGTCCTAAGTTACATGATTTATCAAACTTCAAAAAAACCGGACAACGTTTCAAGCAAAGTGTTACCTTCGTTCGAGGAAAGCACTAAATGTCTACAAAGGTAATAAGACCTCTTTCCTCTTACAAGGCTTAGGTACACACACACACACACACACACACAATTCATTCATAAGTATCCCTGCATCGTAGTACCAAATTAGTATAACACATTCACATGTTTTAGTATGCTCATCCATTAATCTCATATTGTCATATATTGTAGAAATGCATGTACTAGAACTATTTCTAGGAAATTGCATACTTATGTGATCTTGTGTTTATTTGTGTAAGTGATTTGGACTTGAATATGTTCTTAAATGATCTTGTTGAGTTCCAGTCATTTCGGATACTTACTTATTAGATTTCGAGTTCAAACTAAGAAGTTAAGAAACTTTACATTCCTTAACAATGCGTTGTCTTTGTATTCATACATCGAGTCGAGTTCACATCCAATTGTCAAAGTTTCATAGTCGTCCTCATGTGTAAGTGAGTTACGGTTCGTAATCTGGAAACAGATTTGAATTCCAAATTCGGAGCCAAAGGACAATTGAAGAACGAGAGGGGGGGGGGGGGGGGGGAGGAGAAGAGTGGGATGAGAGAAAGCCAAGAGGGAGTCCCTCCCGTGGAGGCACGTGGCCATAACAAGACGTGGTGGCCACGCGCCTCCACAGGGATGGCTGAAAGCCACCTCCCAAATGTGGGCCCCATCTTATTTAACTTTCCCTTTCATTCCTATTTAAATGTTCCCTCTCTCACTTGTTCAAAAATTAAGAAGAAAATTGAAAATTTAGAGCAGAATTTCCTCTCCAACTTTCCTACTTTTTAAACACCATAACTTTCTCATTCCAACTCAGAATTGAGTGATTCAAGTTGGAGAATCTTCGTATTCAAGTTTCCTACCTTCTTCAAAAGATTTTGTAGTCGTTTTATCGAGTTTTGGAGCAGTTTCACTATCAAAACCAAACCATCTTGGGATTTCAAGTTATTGAGTCAAACTTTGTGATTTCATCTTTTATGATTCTCAATTACCTTGGGTTTTCTTCTTCCATATGTATGTGTATGTATGATGAAAGCTATTGAGAAAGATAGTTTCATATCAAATCTAATCAAGTCTAATTAGAGACAAATGTGAACTAGTTTTCTATGATTCTAGTATTTCACATGTTTGAGAGTTGTATTATGCTTAGCTTGATATCTAGGGTTATTTGTAACTTGATTGATCTATTCTATGATTAATAACCTTGTCTTGTGCTTTGATCCTTTAACTGAACATATCTAGGATTAGTACATTTGATTTAGTGTTTAGAGCTATCTAGGATTTAATTGACTATTAATTATATCCTTGCTCTAAATACTTGGTAGAACATTCATTAATCATATTTTGTGATTCTAGCATCTTTGGTGTATGTTTCTAATATCTTGAATATGTGCTTCATGTATATGATTTATTCAAGCATTAGATTTGTGAATGAAACTAGGACTTACATGTGTTAGGTGTTTCACATTTTCTAGGTTTCTAATTCATTGTTTTATGACTAGACAATATTTGACTTGTGTGCTCACATGACTAAGTCTATGTCTACATGATTTGTATATGATCCATACATCTCATATATTCATGCATCATCTTGTATGATTGCATCATTTAATTTGGATTCTAAACTAGAATATCATACATTGTGTGCTATTGTCTAATTCTAGTTTCCATAGCTCATATTGATCATATGTCCTATGTTGATTATACTTGCATCATTTGCATCACATAGATCACTTGCCTTGTAAAATATGGAAGTCTTGGGTAAGAGGTGTGAGGCCTTCTAAGTAAGTCTAAACAAAGTCTTGTATAGGGGTGTGAGGCTCCGGTTAGACAAACGTGGAAGACTTGGCAAGGGGTGTGAGGATCCTATAGGTCTAAGCAAGTAAAGTCTCTTGTTGTCGAGTGATTCTTCAACATAAAGCAAGGGAAGTCTTGGCATGAGGTGTGAGGCCTCTTGTAAGTCCGAGCATGGATATTCTTTAGAGGCATACGATGTGTCTCGGTTAGAGAATAGGCAAGTTTCTCTCTAGTGAGAATAGATATGAGGGATATCCAATTTTTGTGATACATGAGAGTTGGTCACATTTGACGGTGTACTCTTGTTTAACTAGTGAAAACATTTTGCCAATAGTTGTGGATTCAACCAGTGGATGTTTCTTCTTCAGAGGTTTACCACGTAAAAAATATCGTGTGTCAGATGTCTCTTTCCTTATCTCTTGTATTTTGTTTATAATAATCAAATTGATCTTGAGTGCATTGTAATTGATTACATTCTTATGAGATTAGATCTTTGATTATTCTCGTATCTTTTATATGCACTTGTACTATTGAGACATTCATAATGAAAACAAGTACTTGGTGATATTTGTATTTTTGGTATATCGTCCACATGCAATCCATAGGCTATGTTTGAACTATCAATTGAATATGCTTGTTAATTGTCTATGCTTGCTTATTTGTGTTTATTGTGGTGTTATATAAGCTATCTAGAAGGACAAACTTTCGTTTGTTTGAAGAGTTTGAAAAAGGCCTAACAAACATTCGTTTGTTTCAAGAGTTCGAAAAAGGCCTAAAAACCTATTCCCCCCACCCCAACTCTAGTTAAGCTTAAAGCAATTTAACTGTGATTGTATTTACACAACCAAATTAGGATATGCATCTACATTTAATTATTATTTTTTCAACTTCTTACAAAAATGTAGACACATGTCCTAATTTGGTTAGTTAGACACAAATTGAGACACCATTTTTTGACAAACGATTTGAGTCTCGATTCTTATTGAGTATAGGGTATGTAGGCATTTGGGTTTTAAATTTCAAACTCAAGCCCAAAGGAAATAGTTAAATAAGTGTAATACACATACAAGGTGCATATACTTGACCAAATTGGAGAAACTATATAATTCATATAAGACCAAATTGGAGGAACTATTAACTTCATATTAGACCAAATTCTTAGGGCAATATCTACTGGTCCCGGAAAAATTCAAGCAGTGTCAGCCTTTATTATTATTATTATTATTATTTTTACATGTATTGTTTTCTTAAATAAGCTGTGAAAAATTCGTATGCGATCTCACATTTGAAAGTTGCTCCCCAATAGATATCGGTGTTAATTAAATATTTCATTTTAATAGATACCAATGTCTATTTGGGCCACACGCAAAAAAGGTACGAGTGCTGATATATATTTGGCGAGAGACTTATGTTTGGATTAAAATGTTTATTTGATTATTAATGAGTTAGTATGTTGGCCCTTCAACAAGCATTCATGTAATTAACTTAATACGGAGAATCAATTTTAAGCTTGTGCACATATATACATCTCGAAGTGTTTTGATTCAATATATGAATGAACATAGTTTTAAAATGTTAACGATGAAATCTAAAAATTTAAGTATTATTTATAGAAAATTGAATATTAGAATATTACAAGGCACTTTAGACGTATTTGTCTTCTTTAAGATAAACCAACAAGGAATCGATTATTAAAATTGAGCTAGCCAATTGTTGAAAAGTGTATACTGTATATACCTTTACATCCTTTCAAAAAAATATATATATATAATACCTTTTTCGAATCCAATTTCTTTAGTGGCAAAATGCCGTTTTAAAATTTAAATCATTCTTCTTTTCTTTGATTGAGTTTGCTCGCAAAATTTTTGATGTCCCGCCAACGGCTCCCTCTGCTTCCACAGACCATCGCAAAATTTTCGACGACTCCCATCATTTTTAGTTTTATCAAATCTTTTAATCACTTTTAGTTTCCTCCAACTTCTTACATAATTTGGATTCTCCAAAAATATAGCATATTTGTAAATGTGGTTGTAACGTTATCTTTCTTATTAATTATTATCAAAATGCACTCAATTGGAGTGAGTGAGGTTGTTGGTGCCAAAACCTCATAATTATATAGTGTTTCTCTTCTTTATACTCATCATAATAATGTGAGAAAAACTTGGACATGTTGATTCCAAAAACTCATAAATATAGTGTATTATACCAGCCTCCCTCCTCGAACCATATTTAACATTTCATTTAATCCGAATGAAGTGTTCTTTTCTAACTTGTGAGGTAAATGGTTGGTTATTTCTCTCTCTTCTGGCCTTTTCATAATGGGTTAATTACACAAACATCCCTTAGAACCAAGGATGTGAGTTAACAAATTCATATTTTGTTATTATTCTCTATATAGGAGGTAATTTATAGGAAAAATACAACTAGGAAAGAATCAGGAAATCATACAACTAGGAAAGAATCAGGAAATCTTATAATTAAGCTAATTGATTCCTTAATCAAAATAGAAATCCTATAATTAATGACAAATAATCTAACCCCCCCCCCCCCCTTTAAGTTGGTGCATAGATGTCACTCATGCCCAACTTGCTAATTAAGTCATAGAAGCTCCTTCCATTAACAACCTTCGTAAGGATATCTGCAAGTTGGTCTTAACTTGTAGGTGGTATCGGTTGTCGAACACAGAAGGGCCAACTGTGAGGCTTACTGAAAAACAAAACAACTTATAGAAGTAGTAGTAAAACAGGCAGCAATCCTGTTTAGTAGTAGAGAAGTTGAAAATAGGATAGTAAAACATGCAGCAGTCATGTTTAGTAGTAGAGAAGTTGAAAACAGACAATAGTCTTGTTAGCAACTTATAGTAGTAATAGAAAAAACAGGTAGCAGTCATGTTTAGTAGTAGAAAAGTTGAAAACAAACAGTAGTCTTGTTAACAACTTATAGTAGTAAAGGAAGAAAAAGAAAAAAGGATGATTGGACGCGCTTGGAGCCCAAATAGTAGTAGGCAACCCATTGGAAGTAGAAGATGTTGATGTAAAAAAGACAGTCCTGGTCTTTGGAGATCCCATAGCAAATTCCCTTTCATTGGGATGTAGCAAAAGAACAATAATTCTGGCGGCCAAAACAGTAACTCCGACAGTTGGAACACTAACTCCGGTGGTCAGAACAGTAACATCAATGGCTGGAATAGTAAATCCGATAGAAGGAGGGCCGAATGTCGGAGAAGCAGAACGGTAGTACCTTTTTTTTCCTCACTGCCGATAGCTACCGGTAGAGAGATTCACCAGTGACTAAAGGTCAAAGGTAGTAGAAAAATAATATAGATACAGAGGAAAAAAAAATAGACCTAAAAATTTGGTTTAGGCACTGATACCATGAACAAATTTATATTTTGTTATTCTTCTTCTCCATATATAAGGTAATTTATAGGAGAAATACAATTAGGAAAGAATCAAGAAATCCTATAATTAAGCTAATTGATTCTATAGTCAAAATAGAAATCCTATAATTAAAGACAAATATTCTAACAGTATGTAACTAAAGCATTAGGATATCATTGCAGCTATGATCGATTTGAGCATATATGGAATCCAAACTGTAAAATCAAACCATTAACGACAAATTGGGTGTTCTGGGCTTGAATTGTTAGATGGTTGGGTTGTTAACATGTTAGTGTTAATTAAACAGATGGGGGTTTTGGAGAATCAGATGTGTGTTTGTAGTTGTGGAATGAAATGATGATGATAGTATTTGTTAACTTTTGACTCGTTAAAGACTACAGGTTTTTATGAATTATGAGTTGCATTAAAGCCATCTTTTATTCTACTGGTCATTTTATGTTAGGTTAAGTCAATTGAGAATCTTGACAATATGTTGATTAGCTATAAAGTGGTAGGATTTAGGAGCACGTCATAAGATTAGCTAAACAGAAAATCTGAATCCTCCATTAATACCAATGAAAAAGAAAGAGCTCTAAATCCAATTATCACTTGTTCTCCATTATTATTTTTTCATTTGTGATATTTGCTACATAAAAATCATGAGAATTCCATACACTGCACGATTGGTAATGCCAACTAATAAGAAACCATTCAAGATATGAGAGCAACAGCTAAACCAATTCTGGGAGTCTTGTCAAGGCCTTTCATGTCGATTTCACTGGAGACTGATAGGTATGACTTGTGTCTAAATCTGTGCAAAAGGAGGGTGTGGAGTTTTCCATGATTGTTGAGCTTCACATTGAGGGCTGTCCTTTGATCCACCTCGCATGATCCTCCGACTGTCAATGTGTTTTCCTTTGTTGAAAACCTCCTGCTAATCTCTGCTGCCACGGCAACCTTCATCGGTTGATCAAACTGATGCATGTATAACGCTTTCAGCAAGTCACCCTTGTTGCTCCTGAAAATTTTACAAAACAAATTACAGTAAGTCTCAAAGTCAACTCATCTGGGAGCCATTTAATATCTTCAATAATACATGGGAAAAAAAAATACTATTTTTGAGTCGTTTCCTATAAATTTAAACTTTTGGGGTATGATGATTGGTTACTAACATGATATTAGAGACAAGTTTAACTAAGGAGTACTGGGTTCGAGTTCCTCTATTTTCATATTATTAACAACATCACATAATCAGCTCCTTAAGTTACCGTGTACATATAGGATTGTATACACGTAATTGTATTTTATTTCCTTACATGTTTAGACTATGTCTCCTATTCTCTGGTAGGTTACAACATGTATAAATACCCTCTTATATCAATAAATAATCAAGGCATTATTTACACAAATATTCAAATTTATTATGGCATCAGAGCAAAGCTAAGAAATAGCTTAAATCCTAAAACGCTAAAATCTCTTCTCCTCTAAATTTCTCTTTCTTCCTCCTCAAATTCTAAACCAGCCGCTTACCATGACTTCCTCTGGCCAACTGTCACCTCTTCCACATCCTCCTCCTCTCAACCTCAAGTTACACTCATAGGTTCGACCAACAATAATCACCACCATTGCTTATTGCAATTAACTCCACTCAGGTTCCTATCAAACTCACCAAAGGAGGGAACTATGCAGCATGGAGATCTCAATTTGAAAACCTTTTCTTCAGCTATGGACTGATGGGATATCAAGACGGCTCTAAGCCGTGTCCCCCTGAATCTATCTCAACCACCACTGACACCCCTGGTCAAGAATTTGATCGAACAACAGCCAATCCAGACTATCAACTCTGGCTCCGACAAGATCGTCTTCTCATCCATGCCATTCAAGTCTCATGCATAGGAGCTACACAGTCCATTGTCCCCCGATCCACCACCTCTGCTCAAGCATGGAAAAAAGTCGAAGTTGCCTATGCAAACCAATCCAATACACGTAAACTTGGTCTCCTTGATTCGCTAACCAACGTTGACCTGGAGGACAAATTCATAGCGGATTACATGCAAGGGATTAAAACTATTCTTGATAATCTAGAATTAATTGGTCATCCAGTCGATGATGGTGTGACTGTTATCCACACATTGAATGGTCTGGGAGCAGCCTACACACCTCTTGCATCAGCTATTCGGGCTAGAGACACCCCGATATCCTTTAAAGAATTATATGACAAGTTACTTGATCATTAGGCATTCCTTCGCCGTGATGAGACAAAGAAAAACATTGCACAATTTAATCAACGAAGCTTCAATAGGCGTGGTCGTGGATCACATGGCAATGCGTTGACCAATAGTGGACATCATCAAAACAGCAACTACAATTCTAACCCACACCAGCATTTCAATTCAGGTAATTATGGTGGCTATTCAACATGTGGCAGCCGTGGATCTCACACCCACTTTGGCAATTCCTACCGCCCACACAACAACTCCAATTCCACTTCTCAACACCAATGGCGTCCTCCCACTACACACCATAATTCCAGGCCGGTCTGTCAACTATGTGATAAGGTGGGTCACACAGCTCGCACTTGTTGCTCTCGTCCACCACCAACGCTCCAATCTTGGCCACAGGCGAATACTTTAACAACTGATTAGTCTAGTTCCTGTAACAACAATTAGATACTTGACTCTGGTGCTTCCTACCACATGACATCGGATCTCTAAAATCTATCAATTCACTCAGAATATGATGGTCTGTAAGACATCATGCTTGGGGACGGTAAAACTATTTCTATAACTCATACTGGATCTACCTTATTGAATGCTTGTGATAATTCTTTTCGTCTTAAACATGTTTTGTGTTCGACTAACATATCTCAGAACCTGGTATCTGTATCCCAATTTTGCTCACATAATAACACATCCATTGAATTTTTTTCCTGATTGTTTTCTTGTGAAGGATCTGACCACGGGGGCATCCTTGGTCCGCGGCCTGAATAAAGGAAATCTTTATATTTGGCCAACGTCCTGTCAGTTAAGTTATCCGTTGTCAAAACCGCACCTTAATTCCACGTCAGCTCACCCTACCGCCTCTCCTCTAGCGTGGCACTGTCGTCTAGGTCATCCCTCTCTCCAAGTCCTTTAGAAGCTCATCCAGTCAAATCATCTTCCAGTCGCCCAGTCTGAGTCTCAGTTCTCTCATTGTTCTGCTTGCCTATGTAATAAGAGTCATAAATTACCATTTGGTAAATCAACATTGACATGCAATAAACCTTTAGAAATTTTATTTACTGATGTGTGGGGTCCGGCGCATATTTCGACGTTTGATAATTTCCGTTATTATATCATCTTTGTGGACTACTACTCCAAATACAGGTGGTTATATCCTTTCAAAAATAAATCGGATGTTCCACAGGTGTTTAAGCGCTTTAAAGCATTAGTTGAAAAATGTTTCAATTCCCGCATAAAAACTGTCTACTCTCATTACCTTAACAATTTTGGCATACAACACCTAAAATCCCCACCACACACACACCTAAACATGTAGGCACAGCAGAATGTAAACATAGATATGTGGTGGAAACGGCACTAACCTTGCTTCACTATGCGCCTATGCCACTAAAATACCGGTCCCTAGCCTTCTAGGCTGCGACTCACCTAATTAATCGCATGCCCACCCAAGTTCTTGGTCACCAAAGTCCGTTTCATCTTCTCTTTGCTAAGGTTCCGAATTACTGTAAGCTTCAAGTATTCGGTTGCCTATGTTACCCGTGGTTACGTCCATATACGTCCCACAAATTACAACCTCGCTCCAAACCATGTGTCTTTGTTGGGTACTCCATTGAACATAACGGGTATCTATGTCTAGATCGTCTCACAAATCGTGTCTTTGTCTCTCGTCATGTCGTATTTGTAGAAACGAAATTTCCTTTCTCAACTCCGGTTAGTCGTCACTCTACCACCCTATCTCTTACTGTCGACACATGGTTTTAATCACTTCTATCCCCCACTGTCAGGTCTGATCTGGAACCACAATCTCCCTCTCCTCACGATACACCACTCCATGAACTCATATACATTCCTGCCCACTCACCGACTCAGACTTCCCCTCCACCAACAGTTGCACTGAACCAACTCGTCCTACCAACACCTGTCCTGTACCAAATGCACGACATCTCCTTTTCAAATTCATCACACACAGCTCCAATTTCCTCCTCCTAGCTGCCCATATCTACTGTACCAAACATAAATGTATCGACTCCTCTCCCTCCCACCAGGCTTATCCAAACCAGGTCCATGAACCAAATATTTAAGCCAAAAGACATCTGTGACCTTCATGCCACCTCTCACACTCCCCCAATGACCGAACCAACCTCTCTATCACAGGCTCGAAAGCACGTGGAATGGCGACAGGCCATGAGTGCTGAATATGATGCTCTTGTTAAGAATGGCACTTGGGACTTGGTTCCATCGCATCCGTCCCAAAATGTTGTGGATTGTAAATGGATATTCCAGATCAAACGTCATCCTGATGGTTCAGTGGCTAGGTACAAAGCCAAACTTGTGGCAAAAGGTTTTCATCAACGTCCTGGCATCGACTTCAATGAAACCTTCAGTCATGTGGTGAAACTTGTCACTGTTCGCCTTATTTTAACCATTGCTATCACTAACGATTGGCCTTTACATCAACTCGATGTCAATAATGCTTTTTTGCAGGGGACCTTAACTGATGATGTGTACATGATGCAGCCACCTGATTTCGCCCACACCACCAAACCGCAACATGTGTGTAAGCTACGGAAAGCAATTTATGGTCTTCGTTAGGTACCGCGCCCGTGGTATACTGAGCTCCGCACTTACCTCTTGGCCGTAGGCTTCACCAATTCCAAATGTGATGCTTCTCTTGTCATTCATTGCCACTCCGGTCACACATTATATCTCCTTGTGTATGTAGATGACATCATTGTTACTGGCTCTTCCATCTCACAAGTTCATGATTTTATTACCAACTTGGCTCACAAATTCTCTCTGAAGGATTTAGGCCTCCTCTCATTCTTTCTAGGCGTTGAGGCTCACCGATCCCCACATGGTCTTTTTCTCACTCAACAACAATACATCCGTGACCTCCTCGTTAAAACGAAAATGCTTGAGTCAAAGCATGTCTCCACACCTCTCTCTCTCTCACTGAGACCTTGAAACTTAATGATGGCAGTGCACCCACGGATTCTACTAAGTATCGGCAGGTTCTTGGTTCTCTTCAGTACCTTTCCTTGACTCGTCCTAATGTTTCATTCGTAGTGAATAAACTCTCCTAATTCATGAATCGACCGACCACTACTCACTGGAACATTCGCAGTGAATAAACTCTCCCAATTCATGAATCGACCGACCACTACTCACTGGAATGCGGTGAAACAGGTGCTTCAGTACCTCAATGGCTCCCTTGACCATAGTCTCTTGATCTCCGGTCACACACCTCTTTACCTCCATGCCTTTGCTGATGCTGACTGGGCGGGTGATCCTGACGATCGACGCTCCACTACAGCCTATATTGCCTTCCTTGGATCCAAGCCTATCAGCTGGAGCTTCAAGAAGCAATACACTGTTGCGCGGTCGTCAACTGAGGCAGAATACTGCGCCATCGCATCGACAGCTACGGAACTTAATTGGATCGGCCAACTCGTAACTGAGCTACAGGTACAGGTATCTCTCGCCCCTGTAATTTACTGTGATAATGTTGAAGCCACACATGTCTACGCCAATCCTATTTTCCACAGCCACATGAAGCATGTTGCTACTGATTTTTTCTTTGTCCGGGATCAAGTGGCTCGTAAACAACTTCGTGTAGCGCATGTCAATACAAAAGATCAGCTGGCAGACTCTCTCACTAAGGCTCTCTCCCATAAGCATTTCCAAGATCATCGGTCCAAGATAGGCATCCTCACTGGAAGCTCTATCTTGCGGGGGCATATTGACAACATCACATAATCAGCTCCTTAAGTTACCGTGTACATATAGGATTGTATACACTTAATTGTATTTTATTTCCTTACCTGTTTAGACTATGTCTCCTATTCTCTGTTAGGTTACAACATGTATAAATTCCCTCTTATATCAATAAATAATCAAGGCATTATTTACACAAATATTCAAAGTTATTACATATCAGCTTAATCTTTTGGGTCTGATGTTACTAACAATCGTATTTGCTCAAAACGTACACTATTTGCTCAAAGATAATAAAGCTAAAAGAACTTACAGAGTTATTGTAGCATTGCACTTGGGATTTGCCACATGAATGGCTGCATCATACTTGGTGAAATGGCGAGCAGTCTTGTACTCTGCCTCCACGGCAAATGCAATTCTGGGATTGCCGATGGCTGCTGAAATTACAATGCTAGGGAACTGGTTTAGGACAAAAGATGAAGCCAATATAACATTTTCATGGAAGTACTGAAACTTGAGCTGAAGTACAAACATAGTAGAATTCATTAAAAAGGTTATTGACCAAAGTGATAACAATAAAACAGCAAGCTTGTTCACATACCTCGCTATAACTGTAATCAGGAAGTTTCAATGCGAATTTAGTCTTTGTGGATGCAGAAAAGTTTCCACGAAAACCAAGTTTCGCTGAAAGCTGCATTAACATTTAGCAGGGGTACTTTGAATCAACTTTAATTAGAGAAAATAAAGTACTCACTTGTGATTTTGAATCAATTTTTACATCAACAGTATCATTGTTGTAATTTGCTGCAATATTTGAAGTTGAGAGCCTTCCATGTTTCACAACAGTTGTGCTCTAAAATTATCATTATAGTGATTGATCAGTCTACACATGTTGAAGATCTAAAACTTAATTAGAAAAATAAATAAAAAGAATCACCTGCACAACTCCAATGCTACTACTTTTTGAGATGCTAAAAACGTCATCCTTGATATAACCTTTGTTAAGCAAATCTGCAAATTTAATCCAAACAAAACATAATTCAGAAGCTAGTTTCAGAGAAGCTAGCTAATTCAGAAGCTAGTTTCAGAGAAGCTAGCTAATTCAGAAGCTAGTTTACTAACACAAACTTTCCAATGCAAAATGACAATATATATGCTTCTGAAAAGTATTAATATGAGGAAGATTAAGGCATTGTTTCTCAATTTAAATCTATACAAAAATAATAATAAGAATAATAATAATAATAAAGAAAGACACGATATTTTATATGGTTCGACAATCAATGTGATCAATACATTCATGATTCATGGAGCGCTCCACCACTTAATTTATTGTTTACAATGGTGAAGTACTCTCACTCAATTTCGGCTCTCTATATTCTTATTAGCTTCACAACCCTACATGATCAACCTTTTTCTCTCTGGTTATTTTGTTCGCGTGAAATGAGTTGATAAAATTATGGATTGTATTAATATGTGCCTGACAATTTTTTTTTTTGTTCTTTACTCTCCTAGAAGGAAGAAACTAGCAGCAGTAAATAGAAATCACACAGAAGAGTTTGCAAATTAACAAGAAAAGCCGATCAATAAAAGCAGGCAGACATGTTCTTCAAAAAAAAAAAAAAAAGTAGGTAGTCATGAAACAAAACCTTTGGCTTCTTTGCCTATATCTGGAAAAAGTACAAGTCCGGATCCTTTGTTTAAGCTTTTTCTCTTCTTTTTCCTGTGGTAGAAGAAGCTCATTTTTGTTTTTTTGAAGACAATTATGAGAATTTGGGGGAGTCAAGAACAAGTCACAACTTTGGACAATCCGATTAAAGATGAGAATGAAATTTTGAGATTAAGTTGTTTCTTCTTATTTTATTTTTTAATACATTGTACCGGCCTACCAGGATCTATCGAGATCAAATCCAATAATATGTTACATGTCAACTTCAACTTCCATAATTAGAAGAAGTCGAAACCTAACACCAGGAGAGATCTCAAAACACCAGAGATGTTTTATACGAAGGTACTGATATTTGAACCTGGATGGGTTGATCAGAGATTGTGACCATGTCACTTACTCACTACTAGAGTTCATATGAAGATGCAATCAGCTATTTGAAACAATTTTAAAGGTTTGAATTATAGAACTGTCTTCTATCCAACCTGCCACTTGATTATGAATTTATGATTTATGGTATCATTGACCTGTTTCTTTCCAAGTCCTATTACTTTTTCGATACAATTTCCATTTTAGTGTAAATGACTTTTTCACTTTTTGACTAGGGATTGCTAATGGCATTGACTAGCAATTTCACCCCAATCGACCTGAACACGAAACACGTGGGTTAGCTTAAGGGTCTTAATATTCAGGTTGCAGGTCAGATCTAGAAACAAGACGGACATAAACCTATGTATTTGATCCTTTAAAAACTCGTAGTTTTCGGTGTGTGTTTGGTATGGCTTTTCTAATGACCAAAAGTTTTTTGTTTTTGTTTTTGTTTTTTTTTTTTTTTTTTTTTTTTTGGCAAACTAAAAAAGTGTTTTTTTAATATTAAAAAAACTATTTTATGTCTTTTGGGAGAAACCTAAAATTTGAGTTTCTCCTAAGGAACTTTTTTATTTTTATTTTTATTTATTTATTTTTTTTTTTGTTAAGAGATAAATAGTCTCAACTATCCTTTATGAATTTTATATATTTCACCATATACCTTTCTATTATAAATACTTTGTCAATGTCCATTTTTATACTTTTCAACAACAAAAACTCTTTTAGAAATATTTTGTCAAACAATCTATTAATTTAAAAGTGCTTTTTTTAATGAATATCAAACAATATACGGCTTTTTATTAAAAGCTCTATTCAATAAAAACTCTACTTTGTAAAAAATGTACTCCATAAACTCTACTTGAAAAGGTATCCCAAACACACCCTCAAACAACATAGAAATAGAAAAAGTCTTAGTAATAAATGAGATGTTCTATACTTCTATTAAATGAAATCATACCAGAAAGGGAAACTGGATTTTTGTTGAATTTTTCTCTTTTCGTTTACATATTTAAATGATTTACTCAGTCTTTCTATTATCAATTCGTCCTCAATAAATATATCAAGACGAAGAATGTATACCATAGATTATGAAGAAGTTTTAATAATTACATACACTTTGAATCAAAATATGTAAATCTAGTGGTTCATATTCTTTATCCGGATATATTTATTATCATGACGAACTAATAATAGAAAATTTGATGATCTATTTATCATAAATAAAATTAAAAAGCTTTTTAGTAATTATAAAGATATATATATATGGGTGTAAAGATTAATTTTATAGATATACACAATTAAGGTTAGTTTTTCTCTAGTATACATATAATTGTGAGTATACTTATAACACATCTATCCACCTTATCAATTTTTGCTATGTAAGTATTATTTGACCCAGTTACATTGTTTTTTCTAGTAAAATGTTATTAGGTGGATAGATGTGTTATAAGTATACTTCCAATTATATGACTACCAGAGAAAAAGTTATATTAAGGAACCATGGCAAAAATAATTGTCTACATGTGGTAAATTTAGAATTGAGTATTAAAAAACATAAATTACTTTGCCCTTATGTTAATCCTTGGACATTGTCTTTTATGATACGTTGACTATTTTGACCTATCTTGACTTTAGTATTTGATCAAGTGGTCAGGAGCACATCATAAGATACAGAAACGACTGATCGTAGTGGATAAAACCCCACAGGATATCTCCTAGACTCTCATGACTCATCACTAGCTAAAAACACTACTTTTAATTACCGGTGAAAAGAAAGAACCCTAATTCAATTCTCACTTCTTCTCTGAACCAATCCAATGTCTCGACGCGAGAGTCGTGATTCTGACTCCAAACGACACCGTTCTAGATTTGACCGCGAACCCAGGTACCCATTTCTCGATTTCTCTCTCTGTATAGATTTGATGTGCTATTTTATATATGATGTCTATGTAATGTTACATTGGACCCGGGTTTTATGTATTACAGTTTTGAAAATGAGTCTGATGGGACATTTTCTTAGTTAATGTATGGATATTGAACTGCCATTTGCTGGAATTGTGAAGCATCGATCTTTTTTTTTTTCTTTTCTATAATCTATAAATACGAAGTTAAACTTATGGTTGAAAAAATAGAAAATTGAACATACCATGACTAATCGTAATTGATCGGGAGGGGATTAATATGAAATGTAATAAATTCATACATGTTCTATGAAAGCAGTTGCTTATCGAGTATGTATATGTATTTAAGTGTATTGGCAATTGTTGGTGTTTGTTTTGGTTACCATATATCAATCTATCTTGTTGATGATTAAATTGTTTTGGAGCATTCGTGTGGGATTGGTTGATAGCGAATCCTGATTAATAGTTGAGCTAGGAGATGCTTCTTTAGATGTCATGGCCTAAATTATGATGAATCAAGGATGACATTTTATTTATTGATAGGGGAATGAAATTACAAGAATATGGAACATTTGTTTTTTCTTGTAGTTTCTAGTTTGCATAAACCTGTATGGTGTATGTTTACCTTTTCATTTTCGTTACTGCCTAGTAGATTTTAATCTGTTGATTTCATTTATGATTGATTGTTATGCAATGTATTCCTTTTCTTTTCTTCCTTTGAATTGGAGTTGGAGGCATGGATTCAATCTGAAGAGTTTATTTAGCATTATTTATAGTAGCATGTGATAATTACCAGCGGCTTTTAAACTCTAATACAGCCTTTTGCCATTATTGGTGGTCTTAGTCCTAAAAGGTCCAGGTGGGATGGAAAACCTGCGACTGATAGAGTACCTGCCAGTAATAATTCGGATTCAGGAGGCAATATTGACCAGGATAAAACACATCGCCGACGGCTGCAAGATGCATTACCACTTGAGGCCCCATCTGCAGCTGATATGAAAGGTGAAACTGGGTCTCTGACCAATGAATCTGACAAGAAACCCAATGGGCTTCATGAGAAAACCAAGCTTTCTTCTGATCCTGCTCAAGTACCTCGATCTCGATCTTTTTTTCAGGTTTCTTGTGTCATTCTTTCATTTTCTTATCTGTTCTTTTCTTAATGGTTTGCATTTGCTTCACTTACATAGTGATTAGGCAATGAAACACTACATACCACGTTTTGCTGCAAATTTCCTCTATATGATGAGCGTGGATTTCATGAATAAAGACCTGACTGCATGCAGTCCCTGGCAATGTTGTTTTATGGTGTCCGCTCTTTTAGAAGTACAAGTACATTTTAGATGGTGTCCATGGCTATGTTGGTTTAAGGTTACTAATTTGTAAGTAAGCAATGAGACTAGTGCATTGCTGAAGTAGAGAAAGTAAGCAGATAAATTTATGGTGTGTTTGGTTGCTAAATGGAAATTATAGTTTTATTGGAAGTTTGGGGTTTGAAGATATAAAGCAGGCTATAGTCTAGATAGGGATTATTGAGCAGTAAGAGTTTTCCGGTCTTTAGAAATTCCACCTTTTTAGTTGTTTATTAGGTATTGTTGTGATCTGTAGATATGGCCTCTTATTGATTCCAAATAATGAATAGAGAGAGAACCCTACTTGAAACTTAAATAAAGCAGTTACTACCATGACTTGTGTGAACGCCCTTTCTTCCAATTATTTTGGCATCAAATTAAATGAAGGTTGTTTTTTTTTTTTTTTTTTGTTAGAGTGCTTAAATAATATTGTTGGGCTCTTCCTATAACCTTAAGCTTTTGGGTATGTTGGTTACTAACATGTTATTAAAGCTTTGCCCTAGGAGTTCTGGGTTCAAGTCCCCTCACATGCATTAGTTTATGTATTAATTTTGCAACCTGCATTTGTATTTGGGCTTGGTTCACGTGCCAAGCCTGTTGGTTTAGCACATGAGGGTTTTTGTTAAGTGTGTTTATATACTATTGTTGGGCCATCCATTTCTTATCATTTATCACTTAAGTTTTTGGGCATGTTGGTTAGTAATACTTTTTACGTTACGAGCATGCTTTTGAATGATCAAGATTACCATTGAAATGTACATTTGTGCATACTGTTGAGTAACTTAGAAAGTAGTGAGTTACCTGTACGTCTTTCCACATGCTTTGCACGGAAGTTTCTAGAACCTGGCTTCCAGGATGACTAAGGAAATTCTTCCACACTCCAGATTGATCATTTGCTCAAATAAACAGCTGTATTTTCTGTTAAGTTTGATTACTTGGTTGTTATTCAGTGTATGCAAACCTTTTTTCTGGGCTGATGTAGCTGGATTCTTGTCGGCCCCGTGCATTCGGGTGGTTCCGTGTATATAACAATCTTAGGCTTGCCTGTGCCTGTCTTATAACAGCACGATGAGCGTGGTGCTGGGCAAGTTGATCGAAGCTTTGGCCGTGGAGAAGCTACTGGTGAGTTTTAAATTTCCTTATAACGATTTTCTGATTATATTTGAACTTTTGAGTTTCATTATGTTTCCTCCCATTTAGAGTTAATTTGCTCTATTTAACCTGATGAGAGAGTTCAGTCTCATTGCCAATTGTCCTGTTACTCGAACTTCATTAAAGTTGTCCTAAAATTCTAATGACAGTTTGATCCATTTTCTACCCTTTTGGCTTCAATCTGAGTTTTTATTTTTTTTCATCATGCAATTTATGAACACATTTGCTGGCTAATACCAGCCAGTGCTCTTTGAATCTTATTTCTATATTTATTTTGATTCAAAGCTTCAGGTTTGCTTCTTGTATCAATTGTCTTATCATACTATTCATTTCACTTCTAGAACGTGACTGGCGAAGGGATTCAAGGAACCGTAAAAATGAAAGAGCAGCAGAAAGGAGAGAAACTTCTGATACACGAGAGAGAAATGAGAAATCAGATGCTAAAAGGGCTGATAACGAAGTCTGGCACCATGATGAATTCTTGAAGTTGGAGGCTAATCCACCTCTACACGCCAGGAAAAGACGTGCATTTAGGGAGGAGAAGGGTCCATTGGACTCTGAAAATGCTGATAAAACAGCAGTGGAGTCGGTCAAGATGAACCGTACTGACCGCAATGCATTAGGTACTGGAAGAAGAGAGGAAAGAGGCCGCAACTCCCACCATTCAGACAGAGTTGAGAAGCCTTCTTTTGAAGATAGGTTTCTTAACAAGGGAGAAGCAGAGAAGGGTGGCTATCCGTACAGGCAAAGACATAATGGTGGTGGTGATTACAGGGGAAGAGATAGATTTGATGGAAGGCAAGACTATCGCTCAAGTAACGCTGGAGGTGATAAGTGGAAGCATGATCTGTTTCAGGATGGTAATAGGAGTCCTACCTTAAAGGATGAAGAAGATCAGGTTGCAAAGGTTGAAGCACTCCTGGCTTCTTAGTAATTACTACAGCTTATGCATCGCCTTTTGCAAAGTACAATTGCAGTGATTGTAACGAGCTTGTTCACCAAATTATCATCCGAACCAAAAAAACAACATATATGTTTTTAATCGCTTAACATATTATAGGCTTAGAGCTCCTTAGGCTTTTCTTCATGTTTGTTATTGCCTTGGCAACTTTGTTGAATTGGACAATTTTTGGTTTCCACCATAAAATAGTCTATTTGTCTGAAGAACTATGAATCTCATTACTCATCTTTTACCCGTATTAAATGTTTTTATTTTTAGCTTTTTGATTTACCACTTACCTTCAAAATTGAAACATTATATAACCACATTGGGGGAATTTGGATCCTCACCGGAGCTTTTACTTTCTTTCGATGATCTCATGACAACTAATTTTATCTAATTTTATTTTAAATAAGATTTTTTTATTTTATTTTTTATTTTTTTTTAAGAATTTAAAAAAGGGAAACTATCGTTTTAGTCCCTATGGTTTGCCATATTAGCCATTTTAGTCCTCATCGTTCCAGTATTAACCATACAGGTCCTTCTATTATGTTTTCTGTTAAAAACATGGACCCTGACATGTACAGCAACCAAAATGACCATTATAGCCTTATTATTTTCTCTACATAAAATCTGACGTCTGCAGAAATCGAAATTACCATTATGCCCTTATTATTTTCCCACACAAAATTACCATTATGCCCTTATTATTTTCCCACACAAAATCTGACCGTTGCATGTATTGCAAAGGCTTTTTTGCTTTTTTTTTTTCTTATAAAAACCCCTGCACCTGCACAATAAATTCCATACAACTCATTCACATTGCTCCAACACATACATTTTCTTCCAAACATAAGCTACTGTCAACCAACCAAAGCAATATCAAGCAAACACAGACAACACAAGCATCAACATAATCATGGAGACATCATCAAGCTCAACAATGGCCATCAATGGTGGGATAATCAAATTCAAAAACCGGAAATGCTCATGCGGGATTAAAGCCGCTGTTAAGATATCTGAATCTCAAAACAATCCAAAGAAATTGTATTTCTTTTGCGAGAGAGAAAAATGCAAGTTCTATAAATTTTGGGATCCTGACAATGAAGAATTCAACCAAACTGAATTCAATGGAAGCAATTCACAAAGGTATGATGGTAGAGAAAATTTTGAAGTTCAACAAGAAATGAGAAATGTAATGTAGACGTTGGATATTTTATGGCAAAGGGTGCAGCACCTAGAAAGCTTACATGTAAGGATGCATAATTTGGAAACTAACATTCATGGGAGAATGCATACCCTAGAGTCTACACAAGGAGGGTCAAGGCTAATGTGGGTAGTTAACATGGTGTTGTTTGGTGTAACAATGGCAATGTTTGTATTTAGTATTACAAGCAATCATAGAATGTAATCATTAGTAAAGCATAAGCATAAATAAAAAGTAGTTAGACTTCATAATTTTCTAACACTGCATAACAAAATCACAGCCAATAACTGCTAACTTTCTACATGGTGTGTGTGCTAGCACATTCAAAAATCAAATATGAGCATATGTAATGGTTTACAAACCATAATTAAAAAATGCTAGCAACAAGACCACACATTTAAAACGAAATATAAGCATGTGACAAAATAAAGTAGAATTCAGTTTTAAAGATTCAAAATAAAACTAAAGTTTATAAACATATCGAAATGCTGGTGGTGCATGCTGGTGGTGGTGCTGCTGCTGTCTTCTTCCATCAGTTGATGTCCATTTGCGTCTGAGTCTGGGTTGGTGGTGGCTGTGAAGATGATCCTTCAAAGGTTGATTGTTGTTGGATTGGTTGATGTGAAGATGATGTTGTACTGGAGGTTCCATTATTCTGTAAAAAGAAAAAAAAATGAAGTAGATTAACAAGTTAGAAAAAAATGAATCTAGAACAGTTTGATGAAGAAATTTGTTATGCCATACCTTTTTTTTCTTACTTTTGCATGTTTGTGAAGATGAGGTTGTAGTGGAGGTTCCATTATTCTGTAAAAAGAAAAAAAAAAGAATTAGATTAACAAGTTAGAAAAAATGAATCTAGAAGAATTAGATGAAGAAATTTGAATCTACAAGAATTAGATGAAGATATTTGTTATGCCATACATTTTTTTTCTCACTTTTGCATGTTCTTTTGTTGTGACCAACTTGATTACAAATTTTGCATGTCACGATTCTAGACTTTCCTCCTTTAGGGCCCTCATCTAGTTCCCTCTTCCTCAGAATCTTAGGCCTTCCAGGTTGCACAGTTCTGGGGGGTGGATTTATGTGTTCCGTTTGACCTTCAACTAGAATACAAGTAGGGATTTCTGGCCACCTCTTTTGATCAGGAATTGGGTGGATCATTCCATTATAAGTCTGCTTGTAGGCACTCTTAGTCAAACTTTGATGGACATATGCTGTTACCTTATCCTTCACTGCAGCCTTCCCACAATGGTGGCTTATAGCAGCCATTGCATGCCTACAAGGAATCTCACTCACTTGCCAACTACCACACTGACAACTATACTCGCCAAGTTTAACAGCATAGCCCCCATTTGGACCTAAAAGCTCATACTCCATGTTCCCAGCAGCTATAATTGTCAACACCCTACTTTCTTTACTATTCTTCACAATTTTTGCATTCACCCTTGGTGGCAAAACTGAATTCCATTGCTCACACTCCTCCTTTCTATCTTGGAATTTCCTCATAACCATCCTTCTAATAAATTCAAGCAAATCTAAGTAAGAAGAAGCTCTATGGGTATCTATCATGCTATTAAAGGCTTCAGTCATATTGTTGGTAACATGGTCACACCTAATTGTTTGGTCATAAGCATACCTAGACCAATGCTTTGGTTCAATTTCTTGTAACCAACTCTTGGCAGCAGGGTTTATACCACCAATCTCATCCATTGCCTCTTTGAAGTCGAACACATTGGAGCTTCAGCTGGCTCTCCAAAACAGTTTCTTGAAATGGTCACCCTTGTAGGTTAGTCTGAAGTTGGCATATATATGTCTAACACAGTACCTGCCAAATGGAAATTAAAGATGTAATTGATATTCATCATTTGACTAATTATCAGAAGCATATATAGCTGTAACAATTGCAGTTTTACTAATGATTGGTATTCAACATTTAGTAACAACAATTTTACTAATGATTCAATGTAACAATGGCAGTGTTTGAATTATGGCAGTGCAAGCATATAATTGACATTTACTATAGAGCAAGTAAGCAAAGTGTTGCAATTTCAGCCAAGTTTCATATAATATGTTACTATATATATATAGCAAGCAGGGTGTGACTCTTCCATTTATATATCTTCCATCAAATATGCATAGAAAATGAAAATGAAAAAGCAAATTACCTTCTATTTGCCAATGGAAAATGCTCCTGCAATGCCTGAATCTCACCTTTTTGCCTGTCAGACATGAAAGTCAAGGCTCTGTCTGATGGGTACTTGAGATGAATCTTCAAATTGTGTAAAAACCACTCCCAACTAGATTGTGTCTCCTTCTCACAAATGCAAACAGCTAGTGGGAATAACCCACTGTTTGCATCCAATGCCACTGCTGAAAGTAGCACTCCTCCATATGGGCCTTTCAAGTGGCACCCATCTACTCCAATAAAAGGCCTGCAGCCCTCCAGAAAACCTAATTTTTGAGCATCAAAACTTAAAAACATCCTATGAAAGGTAGGCAGTGGATCTTGGGTAGAAATATGAATTGCTGATCCAGGGTTACTTAGGTTGACCATGTAAGCATATCTCCTCAATTTACCAAAAGATGTAGCATGGTCTTTTATTAACCCCTCTAAGGCTCGTCTCTTGGCCTTATACAGCCTTTGACTGTCAACCGAGACCTTAAACTTCTCCCTTAATATATCACTTATCACCTTAACACAAATACTAGGATTTCTCCTCACAAGGTCCTTAAACTTAGAGGCAATCCACGATACCTTAGCCTCTTTATTGTTGTAAATCCTATGGCATTCATATGTATCAACTAATGTCTTAATCATGAATGTCACTTTATCAAGGAGGCGTGAACCATGGGCCCTCCAAGGACAACCAACTTCTTTGCACTTGTAAGTCTGTCTTAGAAGATCATTTTTAACTCTACTTAAAGCTACCCCCTCTTGAATTGCATACTCCCTAAATACTTCTCTCATTTGCTCCGCATTGTCAAATGTCTGACCTACTTCAAATTTAATCTCACCACCCATCATTTTCTTGAAAGGTATACCTTTCATCAACTTGGCAATCCTAACTTGTTCAGGTTCAAGCTCTGAGTCACTAAAGTGCTCTGAGTCACTAAAGTACTCATCATCACTCTTCGACTGATACCCTTCAAATAAATCCATGCACTCCTTTATTATGTCATCATCCCCATCAACAGATTTTTCCTCAAATACTGGGACCTTATCATACTGCATATTCTGTCCCTCATTAGCCTGTCTACCTTCTTCCTCACCATCCTCACTATCCTCAACGTCCTCAACGTCCTTATCATCATCTTTCTCACTGTCACCATCATAATCCAACATTTCAGCCTCAATGTCACACCAACCTAAAGGTTGGTAATCACCCTGCTGATCCAACTGTTCAGCCTCTTCATTGGGTCTAGAAGTTGACCCTTCTGGAGGACTTGGTGTTTTCTCTAACTCAAAAATTATTTCTCCCACCCCCTGATCCCCAAACTCCTTAAAAAACTGAATTAACTCACTATCACTATTCACCTTAACTCTCTCACCACACCAAGGTAAGTTTATCCAAACAAGGTAATCTTCATCAAGCACTTCATCTTTTCTATCAAGCTTAAGAATTGTAACCCGAATCAAAAGAATAAGACTTATGTGATCACTATCACACTGACCTAACTCAAACACCTCAGTCCCAAATTTCACATTTACTGTGAAAATATCCATGTCACTTGTGCAAAAAAATAAAAAATAAAGTATTAGGTCGTCACAACAATATATATGAAAGCAATCAGATCATAAAAACCCATTTTCATGCAAACTCATTCACATTGCACCAAAACACTGTCATGTATACAAACACATTTACTGGAATCCTCAAAACAAAACGAAACATGCAACTTTGAACAAGCAAAAAAGATTCTTATGTTCAAAAATACAAGCAAACACTCAATATGACACAATAATCCAACCAAACATAAAAGAGCAGAAATAAACCCTAAGAAAAGAAAAACTGGATTCGAACCCGACAGTTTAACAAAAGAAAAACAAAATTTTCGAAAACATCCTTTATTTTAGGTAATAGCACACAAAAAACAACTTCAACAACCAATAATTACACTTAATTGCCTTTCAATGGAAAAACCCCCAATTTCTCATACACTAGAACCCTATGTAGATGAAATCTTTACAGAATCTAGATATAAGAACACTGCATGCATCAAATATCAATCAAAACAGCTACATCATCCATCATTCTTTCAAAAACTAACCTTACACTCAACAACCTTCAAATCTTACTCGCAACAGGCGTCCTTCTACAAGTATTCCCTAACACGAGTCTAGAACTCAAGGTGTTGCACACGACTTGGAGACGAACGTGAAAGTAAGGTGAAAACAGTCACAAAAGGTGGGTTCTTTATGGTTTTTGGCGCGAAGGTTGAAGGTTATGGTGTTGTGGTTTCTGAAGAAAAACTACAACAACTGACAATTTGTATAGTTTAACCACAATAGTTAGGTTTTTGTAAAGTGTTTTATGACGTGTCAGCATTTCAGATATGATTACATCTCAACCGTTCCTTTTTTTTATTTTTATTTTTTATCAAATTTTAATGTACATGAAGTTACAGTTTTGCCCTTCTTATCCAACATTCTGGAAGGAGTAGGGATGATTTTACATCTTACCCTCGCTCTCCTAACGTCTGTTTCAAAATTCCTGACGGAATTGGACGGCAGGGATTATAAGAGGAATTAGTTGAAAACATTTGGACTAAAGTGGTGAAAGCTGGAACGATGGAGACTAAAATGGATAATATGGCAAACTATAGGGACTAAAACGATATTATCCCTTTAAAATAAGATATTATAAATTACTTGAATTTAAACCAAAAACAAACCTTCGAAATTTAAAGGAAATAAACAGAATCGTAGACACAAAATATAATCCCTAAAGAAAGTGACATAAACCTGATTGGAGTTTTAATCTCTGAAACGACGTCGTTGGTTCATCTGAGTAATACAGAGAAAGGAAAGGAAGTCAGAGGAAGCATAACACAATGACATTGAGATCAATCTTCGATGGCGAAAACATCAGAACCGAATTCGACAAAGCCGGAATTAACTCTCACTTCGTTCACTCCATTTGGAAGTACGTTTTTCTTTTATTCATTTCAATTTTTAACAGCACAAGAAAAATGAATTTGATTTTGTCGATTGGTGGTGTATGAAGGTACGTGATTGAAAACCCTAACTGTGAATGGGAGGAAATTCCATCTCTACCCTCGGCGGCTTACCCTCTCCTCCGCTCCAAATTCAAGCCTCTCACTTCCACTCTTCACTCTGTCACCAATTCCACCGATCACGTCACCACCAAACTCCTCATCAACTTGCAGGTACTCACTCTTATTATTCAACTTTTAATAGTATTGTTTTTCAGTTATTGTGTTAGTTATTTTTGTGGGTAATTAATAATTTTGTGTTGTGATGAGTAGAATGGGGGTTTTGTGGAGACTGTGATAATGCGATACGACAGTCGTTTGGGTAAATATGCTGGAAAACCTCGTCCTGGTGGTCTTAGGTCGACGTTGTGTATATCGTCACAGGTAATTTCAGCTCTTTTGTTATTTCTAGTTAGAGTGAAACCTATAAGATTCTTTTTGGGGATGTTTGTGTTCATTTTATTTATTTTTTATTTTTTTTCAGGTTGGTTGCAAGATGGGTTGCAAATTTTGTGCCACCGGAACCATGGGATTTAAAAGCAATCTTTCTTCTGGTGAAATTGTGGAACAACTAGTTCATGCTTCTCGCTTTTCGAATATACGCAATGTTGTTTTTATGGTAGGTTTTCTTTTTCCTTTGCAATTCATGACATATTCAGTATCATAGAATTCTTATGATAAGTAATTCTTGATAAAGATTTATAGGATGCTGGTTTCGAGACTCTTATGATGGTTTTGTTTATAATTCTATAATCTCACCGTCAGGCTCTAGTGCGAGTAAGTCAAGAGTGGCTTGGATGGGGTTGGTGTAGGTCTTAGGTTCTAATCTTACCAATTAGGCTGGGAAAAAAAAGTGGTTCCAAAATAGTTTAACTCTTACTTGAAATGTAAGTAACGTATGAATTGTTAGTAATAAAAATATTGACAAAAACTATTGTTCAAACTAAAAATTTTCTTTCATGTCAAAGATTATATAGGTTGTATTGACAATTGCATCATGGCTTGCCTTCATTCAAACATCTAGTTTTTGTGTAGCATCTTTCGGAGTTACGGAGTGTGTAGTTGAGTTTTTACAACTAAACATACCAATTGAATTGACCGCATTTGCATTTTTGGGCTTCTTGTATATGGTCTTATTCCTGCTTCTATGAGGAAGCAAAAGTATGCAATTATCTCTAAGTTAAGATGGTGTAGCACTTCTAGGTGACTACTATGCAAAAGGTTGTTTTGCTAAAAATTAGGAAGTGTTTTTTTTATAGAAAATATATATATATATTATATATATATATATATTCAGTAGAAATTACATCATAATTCAGTAAATGGACAGAGCCTGCTACTTCCTAATTGTGGTTGAAATTTAGTGGCATCTTGATTTTCTGTTTTCTGACCAGGGAATGGGAGAACCATTGAATAATTATGCTGCTGTGGTGGAAGCTGTTCGTATCATGACAGGATTACCATTTCAGCTCTCATCAAAGAGAATAACAGTGTCAACAGTAAGCGCTGTGAATTTAACATTATACCAAAAAAATATTACAGCTTTTAAAGTGTTTATTCATCTGATGGTTTCGGAATTTGACATCTTAAGTGTTAATTATTCATATGAGGCATGTAATTATGATTACCATGCAAGCAATTTTGTTGGTTTCCTTTGCTGTTTTTATTCTTCTGCTTTCATTTGATAAGCCTAACAAAGACTGCAATATTATTTATAAAGAAAAATTTCGATGGAGATTGGAGAGGGTACATTCAAGTAACATTTCTGACAATAAATTCAAGTTAAATTAATTATGTTAAAATTTTAAAATGCCTTATGAATGCAGGAAACACTTGACTTACAAGCGTACCAATTGCATAAAATCTTCTGTAGGTTGGCATTATTCATGCTATCAAAAAGCTTCATAATGATCTTCCAGGTTTGAACTTAGCAGTATCCCTTCATGCGCCAGTTCAAGAAGTGCGTTGTCAGATAATGCCTGCAGCACGAGCTTTTCCTCTGGAAAAACTTATGGATACACTTCAAGAATATCAAAAGAACAGGTAGGAATTTCTGTACTTAATGTTTCTCTTGGAAGTTAATGTACTATTTTTCTTTTCAGAGTCTTAGTAGAACTTATTTTGGATCCTAAACTATCAGTCAGCAAAAAATTTTTATCGAGTACATCATGCTTAATGGGGTGAATGATGAAGAGCTGCATGCTCACCAGCTTGGGAAATTGCTAGAGACATTTCAAGTGGTGAGCTCTTGAACTTGAACATTGGAGCATATTGAATATTATTTATTTATTTTTATGAGTGCTTTGATTTAACTTCATATTTTTATGATTTTTTATCATTTTTTTTCCTTCTTTTTGTGACCCACTGCTAGATTATAAACATTAAAGAACTATATTAGTGATGTAGCAAATGCCTGATAATCTCTGTTAAAGTACCTGCTAAACTTCTTTTAGATATACCGCTGGTCAACGGACCTAATTGAAGTCTTTAAAAGTTCAAAATCACAAGATATCGAAACATAAATACATTTGATAACTGGATTGGATTGTAATTGACTGGATTTGGGAGGCTGACCCAGAATATTTGCATAATTAAGTTGAATAGTTTCCACGTAGGTAAAGTCTAGCTTCTATTATAACTTTGAATAAGTGTCGAATTCCAATAGGTGCTTTTACCAGGTAGGACTATAACAGTATAACTCAAAGCAAAGATGTGTTTCTATTGCACAAGAACCAAATATAACTCCGTTAATGACCTAAATTAATGTTTAGACTATTAAAAAGCTAGCCGCCATGTGTAAAAACTTACCCTTTTGTGGGATGATTGATTAATTGCTCATTGATCATACACTTAAAGACTCATCAATAATTTCTGTTTCAAGAGTTGAATATCTTTCTAAATATCTTTCTACAAGTAACTGTTAAAAAAGGCTGTGAATCTGTGATACAATGTTGGAACTGATACCGGGGTTGGCTTACCAGTTACCATTATATGAGGTGGATGGTGGCCCTGGTTGCTTATGCAAATGATGAACACAGAAGACAGTGAATTAAACTAACAGATTCCCGAAGACTTTAAAATCTTGAGCGAAGCAATTAGAAAACAAGCGCTTTGATGATTGAGCATATTAATGTGGAATGGTTTGGCCATATGTTTTTTTTTATGAGGTTTTTAATGCTATCATTTGATTCATTTTTTATGTCTTGCTTGTACCACTTCATATGCTCTTTTCTTTTCCCTCTCGATCTTTCATCTGACTGAGATCCTGCTGAATCAGGTTGTAAATCTAATACCTTTCAATCCGATTGGTAATTTGAGTGAATTCAGAACCAGCGGTGAAGAGAAAGTATCAATATTTCAGAAAATTCTCAGAGGGACGTATAATATCCGGACAACCATTCGTAAGGAAATGGGCCAGGATATTAGCGGTGCATGTGGTCAGCTGGTGGTCAATCTACCTGATAAGAGGTCCGTTAAGGATACAAGTCCTGTGACTGACATTGAAGATCTCTGTCGTCAATAGTTAAACTCTTCCAAACACTTAATCCAATTTTGTCTCAGCTCTCTCATTTTTCTAGTGGTGTTATTCCATCTGAACTATTGTGTTATATTATTTCAAATGATCACAAAGATCAAATACGAAGCTGTAACCTATGTCGTACATTGCTCATGTAAACAAATAGGCTTTAACTTTGCATAATACATGGTTACTGTATAATCTTTTAGATATACATTACCCCACTGGTCCCAGAATTCAAATTTTAAATGGATTTGAGTTGTCCACAGTTGGCCAATGTTGACATGACAATCCAAGGTTCCACGAAGCTGCCATCGTTGACCACCAAAATGTTAGGTTCATTATCTACTATTCTACTCGGATAAACAAATCAAGTGCACCTAAAATCCTTCTAAAAGTTGCAGGCTTGCAGCAGAGAGTAGCTAGAGACCTATCTACTCCGTTCCTGAAACTTAGCTTCGTTTCAGGTCATATACGTTTGATGTTGCGTTAGAGCTCGGAAACATTTTAGATTCCCTTTGCCTTTTGAACCAAACTAGTTTATACAAATTGGTAAAATGAACCATTTTAATTTATATCAAGATGATTCAAACTTGAAAAACCTGGTTTGAGAAATAATACTGGAATTACATATATGTTTAATCTTCAAACTTCATTTATTTGAAAAAGAATAATAGAATCAACAACACAACAAGCTTTTATACACAATTGTAACTATAAAAACATAATAATGTCGAGAAATTTGATTTCTAAACAACATAATGATTTATCTACGATAATTAGAGAAATGATTAGCTTCGTTGGATACCATGTGGTTCTGAGGATAAGAACCAATATTCAAAGCAGCAGCCCTTGGAGAAGAATTATAATTCTCAGAAGACCTATTAACGGTACGTGAACGGACAAATTCAATCCCAGACCTTTGCCCCAGAAACTGATCAGTACTTGTAGGTGGCTGGAAATCAGACCTTGTCCTCCTATGAGAAGAACCATCAACTGCATCACCTCCATTTAACAAATGGTAGCTTCTTGTAGAACCCACAGAGAAGCTCCTGTAGCTGTGTTGAGGCCTTTGCTTCTTCATTGCATTGATTAGAAATGGAATCAAACCCTCCATCTTTCTTTCTTTCTTTCTTTCTTTCTTTGTTTTTCTTGGAAGAGATAATAATAATGAATATGTTTTAAGTTCCAGAAACAGAAGCCTGTATTTATGCTAATAATTCGCACGCTTTGTTTTGCCATAGAATGAGAGGATATTATTATCTTGACTTTTTGACAGAGAGAGTTGGCAAATTTGATATGGGTATTGAAAGTCAAGGAGTTGCTTTGTAGAACGCGCAAAATTTACTTCTTGATGGGTGGGTTTGTCCTGTCATAATTGACGTGGCTTTTGTCTTTTATTGAATTATGAATTGACTAAACTCTTACGTGTGCGACCTAATGACGTAACAAGAATAAACATTAGAGTGGACTAGACTATATATACATATTTTGATCATTATCATAATGTATTAATTGAAAAGGAAAGATACATCTAGTTAAAAAAACATAACGGAAATTACTTTATAAATGTATATTCTATATAAATATATTAAAAAAAAATTAATAAAAAGATAAAGTTAAATCAAATTATAAAATAAACATGAAATCTTTATACAAATACAATCAAATACTAATACTATTTACTAATAAATCTAAAAACAAAAGAATAATTAAAAACCAAAAAAAAAAAAAAAAATTAACACACATGTATCAAAATTTCATCCAAAACAATAGTATTATTAGTTTGTAAATTAAAATTAGAATAACTAATAATTAGATTAATCTTAAAATTTTATTACGAAATAAAATATTTAAATTCATAATATTCATAAAAACATACATAATTGGAAGATGAATTATTGATATAAATAAAGAGGTTTGACCAAAATATAGAGAAAAATGAGAGACATAATAATCATTATAGAAAAATAATAATAATAATTGATATTAATTATCTGTTGGTTGTTCCCTTAATGCCTCGTGACTCGTGACTTCGTGAGGCGTGAATACTGAAATGTGATGATAGTTTTTTAAATTTTAATTAGGTATATATATCTGTTGTTTACATTTCTACTTCCTAATCCTACACGGTTTTTAATTGATATTTATCATTAATTTTATTTTCAATCCTACACGATTTTCCTAATCCTACGTTCCTACTCCCTGCCCGTATGTCTCTTATTATAATAATAAGAAGAAAACTCTCCACATATACTTATAAAATACGTATAGCGTATTTCGAATCTCAAGTGTACACACAATATTGTTGTGTTAAATAGATTGGTATCAGACAAATATAGAGATTTTATAATTTTAATGGGTCCACGCGCTTGTTGGTTTAGTTGTACCGCATTTGGTTGAATCTGATCACATCCCAATCTAATGGAATAAAAAAAAAAAGTTTGTCACCTGATCTATTAATACTTTGGAACATAAACACATAACCTAGTCATCAATATTATCAAATTAAGCTGCTTTTTGTTGATTTTGACCTGATCATTTAACAAACTAATGACTTAATTATTATTATTATTATTATACATTAGATAGAATGAAAAGATTACCAGATTACGACAATATACATACAGTATACATAATACAATCCAATACCTGCAAAAGATTTCATTTATATATGGAAGAAAATTGGAGTTCGATCGTAAATAGAATGCAAGAAAATATGGAAGTGGATCTTTACATTAGCAATACGGGTTAATTCCATTTTCATATTTGAGATTCTTGATTTTTTTAATTCCATGTAATTAGAAATTTGACACATGTAATTAAGGAGAGAATGTATTGTTGTGACACATACATTTCCACACTAGAGGATAATACAGGTCCTCTTCAGATTCCATTGTTCGAACTGAGACTTCAACCGGCATGCAAGGGATGCACTGGTTGCACATTCCATGGCAGTTACCAGGCATCGATCCTCTCCTTCTCTTTTCATTTCTTCCGATAATTAACAATGGTTGATCTTCACTTATAACCTAGAAAAAGAATTAATCCAACATTACTGTATATACAATGTCGATCGAATACTTAATATTATAATAATTAGCATATGCGTTAGAACAAGAAACTCACCGGTGCAGGTGATGGCCGAGAGCTAGCTAGTTTTCGCGACTGAGCTGAACAAGAAAATTGAATGAGAAGGGTGAGAATAAACAGCGTAATTATTACTGTTTTAAGCTTTGCTTTTGGTTCCATTACTAGCTTGCTTGCTGTAAGAACGAATTGTAAATGGCTACTCATCTTGAGTTCTTGTGATTTCTAATGAGTTGGTATGAATTGAAGTGCAGCAAACTTGATAGATTTGTTGGCGAATTTGGAGTGGTTGAATTTATTTTGTTTTTCACGTCAGATTAGGAAATGGTCAAGATGCTTTGCATGTGGGCAAGTTGAGGTTGTCATCATCATATCAACCTAAGTGGATTCTGGACAGAATGTGATATCATTACTCAAATTTTGTTTATGTATAATACTTGGGTGTTAATCGGTCAGTATTTAAAATACTAACCCAATGATTTGGTCCAAAAGAAGAAAAAAGGACACGTGTTACAGTTCAATGGGACCACATCACAGGGTCAATATTTTGGGTGTTGACCGATCAGCACCCAAGTATTATCTTTTGTTCATGTTGGGAGTGTGAAAATAGAAAGAAAGAACAAGTGTTTGATAAAAGTCTCAAGGTGTTTGATGAAATGTTTGAGAGAAATATTCAGAATTCTGGTATCTTCATTAATGGCATCCTTGAAGCTTTGTTTACATTTCTCAAGAAGAAATACATTCTCAGGTCACTCCTTTCTCGTGACTTCCTGATTATATATATATTCAAATAATTTTGCTTAATCTAAACGCTAGCTACCAGACTTCTAAGAACTATCCTGAAAATCATAAGAGCTCATCCAATGATGAGATGACATGTCAGCTATTGTAACCGACTCATTTTCCCAAACTAACTTTATTTCTGTCAAGACTCTGAAGCTTCACTTTATTCTGATTGTGAGCTTTATCAATCTCACGTGTTGTTAGATCAGTGTAAGGTTGTGAACCTTTACATACCTGATCTAATTCTTCTTTCTCCATCTCTGCTTTCTTTATTTGTTTGGGTAATAGTTGCTCAGGTTTAGACACATTTCCTTCTTCTCTAACAGGGAGAACATTCGCACAATATGTTTTGAGAAATTGTCAAGGTGGAAAAAATTGAATACCAAAAAGAACAGTAGATGATGATAACCCTTAGATTTAAACCAATTTATTAATGAATGGAAATTGGAGTCACGTATTTTAAGTCATCCCTCTGGCCTATTGAAAAATTTCATTTTAGTCCTTATTTTTGATTAAATTATTTATATTTGTTTCCTATATGATAAAATTTTTACTAGTTAATCCCTCAAACTTGATTAAATTTGAAATTCTGATTTCACAACGGACCGGTTACTTCTCCTTCTCCACCGCAAAGGTTTGGGGTTGTTGAGAGGTTATGACATTATCCCAGGAAATGACATTATTGCCTACTCCAAGCTTGTTATCTGCTTTTTATACTTTTTGTATGGGAGAAGAATCTACCCCATCATAATTCATAACAAGGAATTGTTAATATATAGCATAAATGTTTGAGAAAGTAAAGTTAGAAATTCGTACACAGATAATATGTAATCTTTGTTATTTATTTGAAAATAATATAGCTAAAACAAACGCATACAGATCATCCATCAATAAAGCACACCCATTTCAATAATATTTTAATCATTTTCAAAGATTCCGCAAATAAAATAAATGAAAATAACATAGAAGGAAAGACCAATCCTCTGATCTCCTTGACAGCCAAGGAGATCAATCATCTCCTCCGGGGGGGGGGGTGTTGGGTTTAAATTAATTTTTAAATTTTTTCACCTTTGCACAATTACATGTATAAAAACGTAAATACAAGTATACAACTACTATTGTTAACTTTAATTAATTAATTGACGTATTACTGGAAAATTACCTCTGTTGAAATAAAATAGAAGGAAACATAGTAAAATTATAAGAATAGAGTACAACTGTGAAATCTTAAAATGAGACATCACAACAAAACAATCGAAATTGTGTGGTTTGATCAAAATGAAAATAAATTTTGTTTTGATTAACCAGAATTATAGATGGCCCTGGACAATAAATTTCAATTTGAATAGAAGAATTTAGTACATTTTTCACATTCAAATCAGTTTTGTCTATATCAGTGTCACTAAAATCTTATATTAATTTCAATGGTCAGATGGTCATCCAATTTTTTACTCTCATGGTCTAGATAGATGGATAGATAGATATTGTAAAAAAAAAAAAAAAAAAAAGTTAATAATTTAAGTTATAATAGCACCAAAGTATAATAATTGATTTACCATTGATTTCACTTTTCCTTTTTCTTTTTTCTCTCTCAAGATAAACAATTTTTTTTTTTCAATTCCTTCACTTTTTCTCAAGAAAAAAATAAAAATTTCACAAGAAAAATGTAAGGGAATTGTGTTTTTATCTCTTTCGTAAGTGTTTGAGAGGAAAAAAAAAGGGAATCAACGAGATAAGGAACAAAAAAATTGCGAAAAACATAAATTAGTAGAAAAAAATGAAGATATTAAACAAATCTAAGAAAATTTCCAAAAAAATAAGTCTCGGATTAAAGGAAATAAGTCCGGATTCAAAGAAATAAGTATCTACTAGAGGAAATAAATTTCGGATTAAAGAAAATAAGTCTTTGACATTAAGGGTTGTTTGATTTTCCACTTAAAACTTAATGGGTCTGAATTGAACTTATTAAGTTTTTATTTTATTTTATTTTATTTTTTTAAGTGGCCAAACAACTTTAAAATATCAAAAAACAACTTAATGTAAAAAATTCTGACTTTTAACTTAATTTTAAATCACTAGATTACAATTAAAACATTCACTTCCAATTATTTATTTTAATTTGATATGATATAAAATTATTTATTTTAACATATTTCTTATTTTAAATGGGTTTTAGAAAAGAAAAAGAAAAAGAAAAAACCCCTTAATTTTCATGGGATTAAACAGTTGAATTTCTCTAGCTCCTACCAAATCCTGATAAGAACTCTTTATTATTATTATTATTATTTTATCTAACTATTCATATAGTGTTTAATAAATTTGTATATTTTGTGGCTTGAAGATGTTATAGAATAATTATATATATATATATATATATAGAGAGAGAGAGAGAGAGAGAGAGAGAGAGAGAGAGAGAGAGAGAGAGAGAGAGAGATGCATATAATTTAACCTTTTTTTTATTCGGCTTTTGGTGCATATTGAACTTGATTTTTTTTTTTTTTTTACAATAAATTAAACTTAAACTTTATTTATAGAATATGTAAAATTATAATCTTTAATAAACTTTTTGTTTTATTAAATTTAATTTTGTTTACAGAAGAACATACAAAATCTTATAAAGAATTGTACATGTCAAATTACTTCTTTTAATTAGCATGGTATAAATGTAAAATTACTTATTTTTAGACAATTTTATTTATAAAAAATATATATATATATGTAGACCATACATTCATATGTGTGGGGAAAAAAAAAAAACATGTCATTCAGGTTTAGATTTCGATTCCTATTCAGTCTTTAGAAAAATTCAGAACCGTTCAGTTTTCAAATAAAAAAACAAACGACTGCTAAGTCTCGATCAAAGGCTTAAAAAAAAAGCGTGTGACTTATTTTTCCAAAGGATATTTTTTGTTAAAAACAGATTTTTAGTGTTATTAAAACTTAAATTATTAACTATGTGCCAATTCCATATGATGCATCCAACAGTGCTAAAAATTTTAAGAACCCTTCTTTTTATTTATTTATTTTTCATATCTCCAGATTATAATTTCAATCGCATAAAAATATTCGATAATTTATAATTAGGATTTTATTCTTAAATCTTACAGAAATTATATATATATATATATTAAAAAAATCATAACTTTTTCAAAAAAATAAAAAATAAAAAATAAAACAGTCTTAAAGGAAAAAAATAAACCACGATTATTTTGGCATTTTCTTTAAAAAATAAAAATAAATTAACTGTTAAAGGGAAAATTCCTGAGGAGTCTTCTCGTGTTTTTCTTTAGTGCTCTGTTCGCAAAACCTTAGGGTTTAGAATGTGGAAGTCGATTGTCATCATTCATTGATATGCTTCATCTCTTCAAAGAGAATTCAACAACTCACAGGTTCTCAAATTTTAACTATATTTTTCTCTTCTCCTTCTTTTCTTTTATTTTATTGTTTGCTGAATTTCTTATTTTATTTCTCAAATTCTTATTTATTATTTACAATTTCTTATTTCTCAAATTCAGCAAACAATAAGAAACCATACAGCAACGACAGGTATTTATAGTGGACAATGGTACGGAACTGGATTCGATAGTATCAACAATACATTTAAGATTGTTCGGGTTCTTCCATTCTCAAAGAGTTTGGTGACTGAAGTTAACACTCTAGGCACAGAATCATGGCGGCATATCTCCTCTGTTCCGTCCTGTAATTCTCTAAGTGCAATAGGAGTATCAGCCTGTGGAGACATGCACTGGACTAACGGCCTCCCTGAATGCAAAATAATATCTTTTAACTTTCAAAAAGAGGAGTTCAAGTTGACTCCTCATCCAGACTTTGGGATGCTGCAGTATCTTAAAGATTTTATGCTGGCTAATCTGAAAGGATTCTTGGCTGTTGTCAATTTTCCGCAGCCTACAGATATCGAGATATGGGTGCTGAAAGATTATGACAAGAATGTCTGGATGAAAGAATACAGACTAACTACAAAAATTTACGTGAATAGAGTTTCCTCCGTAAGCGCTTGTTGCGATGGGATATTTTTCCATTGTGATCAGATAAAGGAGTTACTTTTTCTTCACCTAAGAAGGAATCTCATTTTGAAAACAACTTGTTGGGGTAAGAGACTTGCCAAGGCAATTTTCAGTTATACAGCAAGTGTTGTTTCTCTCAAAAACTTTGGGAATTTGGTTGCAGATGATGATTCCAAGTGGTGTATGATTGCTGATTTGGTTGAAGATGATCCCATGTGCTCTATCACTTGGACTAATCGAGCCCAGACAAACGTCAAGGGACAGCGGCGTTTGCGTTTTGGTCCGAAGATCTTCAGACCACCAAACGGACATTGGCTATGATCATATATTTTCTGTTTTATGATGCATGTTTTCAAACTTTAATTCCTTTTTCACTGACATTTGTTTTGTTTTGTTTGTTTTGAGCTAGGTTGATAATTCAAATATGCTAGTTTTGGTGGATATTGTGATACTTGTTCGAGTCAGTTTTACTATCTAAATGGCACTTTTTTTTTCTTTTTTTCTTTTTTATTTTTATTTTTCTTTTTTATGTTTTTATGTTTATGTTAATAATATTGATTGTTGACTATTTATTAAATATTATGGATGGTTTTTAATTTTTAATTTTTTATTATTTACATAATATTTATATTTTCCGAATTGAGAAGACCACATCAATAATGTGACAGATTGAATGGGAAATCTGGGGAGGGGTTAAATTTTTTTATTTTTTATTTTCATGTAAAATTGGGAATGGTCAAGATGCCTTGCATGTGGGGAAGTTGAGGTTGTCATCATATCAACCTCAGTGGATTCTTATGAGATATCATTACATACTCATAATTTTGTTCATATTGGGAGGGCACTCGCAATATATTTTAAGAAATTGTCAATTAAAAAAAAAAAAAAAAAAAAAATGAAGTTTGTGAAATTTTCAATTTTACTAAACTAGTTCAGCATTCAAAGCAGTTCGTCAATGTTTGTGCTTTAGAGCATCCCCAAAAGACTCTTCTATTTATACTCTTCAAATGTTTATTTGCTTACATATGTGACAATTTGAGGAGTGAAAAAAGAAAAACTCTTCCAAAAGACTCTTCAATTAGAAATAAGTTTATATTATTTTAATGAAAGTGCTCAAATTCCCCCCTTACCACCAAAAAATCTAATTGCCCTCTATTTTTTTCAAGTTAGAAAGAATAACTTTTCATGTTATTTATATGCTATTATTAAATATTCAATATTAGTCTCGTTTTAAAGATCTACATGAGACCTTTCTAGTGGTATAATTTTTATGATGATATAATTTATAAATTAAAACTTATTATATATTAATTGAATTTAATTAAAAAGATAAAAAAAATATAGATATTAAATATTAATGATGATGTGATATAAAAAATAATATAATAATAATTGAAGAGGGAGAAGTTGCTCTTCAATATTGAAGAGTGAGAAGCAAAAACTTATTTGAAGAATCTCATTTGAAGAGTCTGTTGGAGGTATATATGTTGACGTTGCTCGTTTAATTTTTAGATATATCTTATTTGAAGAGTCTTTTGGGGATGCTCTTACAAATATGTTTTCTATATCTTACACAAATAGTTACTTTATTTTATTTTTTAAGAATCGGATTACTAATACATTTTGGGTATTCCTTCTGATTCCCGGTGGTCCTCCATTGCTTCATTCCGTTCTTTACTAGTTGGTAATGATTATATGGATAGAGAATCTTTTAGATTTTCCTAACTTTGTTTTTTTAGTGTGGCATGCGTGCCTCTGACTTTTTTGGGGCTGCGTCATCTGTTTTGTGTTGTTTTGCTTTGACTTTTGTTACTTTTTTTTCTTTATTTATATATTTTTGTATACTGTCTAGAGGCTTTTCAGCATATGATCACTTGTAATACTTTTTCCCTCTTAGGTCAGTCCAATTTGATTAAAAATAAAATAAAATAAAATAATAATAACCAAAAAATCAATTCTATCCATGGTATAGTGTTTTATTTAATAAAAGTATAATATATATATTGACATACCAATTGGGATGGCCACAGTTCGAACTTGACAAGCTGAATAAACGTTCTATCGGGACATTTGGGCCTAGATATTTTGGAGAAAAAAAAAATTCATATATATTTAAAAAATGCACATGGTGAAATTCAAACTAACATGGTAGCACTACTGCATGTACCAAGAGATGATGCATGTGCAAATATAATGTGTATTTGATATGAATTTTTATTTGAATAAATATAAATGTATCGTGCATAGCTAAAAACAAAATAAATTATAACAAATATTATAGAATAATGACCAGATATCAATGATAATTGCCGCATATCACAAAATAAATATGGTTCAAAACTGAGGAAAGTTTAGTAAAATTCCATTTAAAAGAAGGGGAATAATATTTACCTTTCCCATTTACATTTCTCACTCATTACTTGACATGTATATACTAATTTATTTAATAAAAAACTCTTACTTTTTGTTATAAAACTTGTTTACATCTTTACCCTTTATTAATGAAATAATAGAAGCAGTTATTAGGGGTAAAGACGTAAACAAGTTTTGAAGTAAAAAGCAAGAGCTTTTTATTAGAGAGCTTCTCCTTACAATCTACAAATTATCTATTCACACTCCAATTTAATTTTTTTTATTAATGACAATTTTAACCTAAATTAAAATTACTAAACAAGACAAAAAAAAATTAATGACACTCAAAACTAATTAAATTATTAAAAAAAGAAATTCTATCTTCTAAATCATTAGATTAAGTATTATATATTAAACTCTCTCTCATAAATCTATTATTACTCTATTAAACACTCTCTCCTAATTAATCTCTCTACATTTAAAAATAAATAAAATTAATTAATCATATTTTCATACTTTCTCGATCAATCTTTGATTAATAGTTAAAGAATTTTTTTTTTTTTTTTTATGAATATTTTGGTTTTTTACTAACAGTAATTTATATATATATATATATATATGTTAAAAAGTCAATTAAAAAAAAAAAGATATATGAAAGCTTGAATTAGTGCAACTAGATTCGATTAAACTCATAATTTATAAAACAAATGAAAAAATTAAAGTTCTCTAGGCAATCACATACCTATAAGAGTAACAAAAAGCATTTTCATATTTCGATTTAAATATATAATAATAATAATAATAAAACAAGATACTTGTTTTTTGAGTTTTTTATTTTATTTTATTTTAATATATATACATAAGGTTCCTAAAAATCAAACTTATTAGTAAGGTTTTTTTTTTTTTTTTTTTTTTTTTTTTTTTTTTTTCTCCTATCTAAAATTAGAGATATATATTGAAAGAGAGAGAGTTTAATATGGTAATTAAAAATTTAGGAGAGAGTATTTAATATGTAATAATTAATTTAATGATTTAGGAGAGTTAATTTTTTTTTTAATAATTTAATTCAAAAAAAGATAAAAAAGATAATCTTGTAACAAAACGAAGTGTCTTTAGAATTTTTTTTTTAATTTAAATTTTGAGAATTGAGTGTTTTTAGAAATGAAGTGTAAAAAAAAAAAAAAAAAAAAAAATTGAATTGTCAAAAGAAGCTCTCTTTTATTAAATGAAAAAATGTATACGTATCAAGCAATGAGTGAGAAAGGCAAATGAGAAATGTAGATAGCATTCCTCTTAAAAGAATAAGTAGCTCTTAATTCTAGTCGTTGTACAAAATTAGATAGGATAGCTCGCTGTTGATGCTTGATTCAGAAAAAAATAGTCCCGTATAGCAATTGCTTTGAAGACACCCTTCATGAATCATGAGTGCCCAATTAATTATTATTATTATTATTATTTTATTTTTTTTTGCTTGGATGAAACATTAATTAGCTTATTAAATTAGTAAACAATTAGATGACATTGCTATTGGGAATTGAGGACCATTTAACAATCTTAATCGTACAAAATTCTGAAAACAATAATTTCAACTCCTAACACACGCAAAGTTATCTTTTTGATTATGCTTAGTTCACAAGCCATTATAATTTGGTCTGCGAAAAGATCCAATCATGTATTTACACATCTATATAATGAGTAATACCCCGTGATTGACGTTGTTATTCGGGTACATATTTATTAATTTATTAATTTAGGACCATAAAGACTATAAAGATTATAAAACCAATGCACATACTTGAACTATGTCACACCATTAAGTTCTTAAAAAAACAACAAAAACAATAAATAAGCCATGAAAATTTTCCAGATTCTCTCACCATTTTTCTTCTCACTTCTCTTAATGATCATAACACCATGCACCCCACAGCCATTTGCATGTGACAAGAACAAGCCTGAAACGAGCCAGTTTCCGTTTTGTGACACCTCTATATCATATGAGGAGCGAGCAAAGGACTTAGTTTCGCGCATTACTCTCAAAGAGAAGGTGCGGCAATTGGTGGACAATTCTACAGGCGTTGCCAGGCTAGGCGTGCCCGCGTATAAGTGGTGGAACGAGGCACTTCATGGGGTCTCAAGTGTAGGTCGAGGGAATGTACATTTCAACGCCACAGTTCCTGGTGCTACTAGCTTCCCAGCAGTGATTTTATCAGCGGCTAGTTTCAATGTGAGTCTTTGGTTCAAGATGGGTCAGGTGGTATCAACCGAGGCTCGAGCCATGTACAATGTTGGTCAAGCCGGGTTGACATATTGGAGTCCTAATGTTAACGTGTTCCGTGACCCACGATGGGGGCGTGGCCAAGAAACACCGGGAGAGGACCCTTTGGTGGTATCAAAATATGCAGTAAATTACGTCCGGGGTTTGCAAGAAGTGAGTGATACTATTGGAGAGAATTCTAGTAATAACAGGCTTAAAGTGTCAAGTTGTTGCAAGCATTACACTGCTTATGATGTCGATAAATGGAAAGGCATTGATCGATTTCACTTTGACGCAAAGGTACTTATATATAAAATATTAAAAGCATTGGTTGAGATGCATATATATATATATATAAGAAAATGGATTGTTGCAGGTGACAAAGCAGGACATGGAGGACACATATCAGCCACCATTTAAGAGTTGTGTAAATGAGGCACATGTGAGTAGTGTAATGTGCTCATACAACAGAGTTAATGGAATTCCAACCTGTGCTGATCCAGACCTGCTCAAAGGTGTAGTTAGAGACCAATGGGGTCTTGATGGGTATGCTTAGCTTCTTATCTTTACACCCTAACTCAATTATTCATGAGAAGCCAAATTTTGATTCATGATCAATGGATTCTTTGTGCAGATATATTGTTTCCGATTGCGATTCTATAGAGGTTTATTACAAGAGTATCAACTACACTACCACTCCTGAAGATGCAGTAGCTCTTGCTTTGAATGCAGGTTCATAATTGAATTGATTCTAAGATTTAAAAGATTTTTGATTGAGTTTTCATATATATTCATTGTGCGATTATGTTACACAGGCTTAAATTTGAATTGCGGGAATTATTTAGGGGATTACACTGAGAATGCAGTAAACTTGAGCAAGGTTGAGGAATCTGTAGTAGACCAGGCCTTGATATACAACTACATAGTCCTCATGAGGCTTGGATTCTTTGATGGGGATCCAAAATCGCAACCATTTGGGAATTTAGGACCGCCTGATGTATGCACAAATGATCACCGGTCCTTGGCGCTTGATGCAGCTAGGCAAGGAATAGTTTTGTTAGACAACAATGGAGGTCTTCCTCTGTCCACAAATTCGACAGTGAGCTTAGCTGTTATAGGACCAAATGCAAATGGCACTAAAGTTATGATAAGCAACTACGCTGGCATGCCTTGCAGCTACACTAGCCCTTTACAAGGGTTGCAAAAGTATGTGTCAGCTGTGACATATGAACCAGGTTGTAGCGATGTGAAATGCAGCGATGAGACCCTTATCGAGGCAGCAACCAAGGCTGCAGCTGCGGCTGATGCAGTTGTGGTGGTTGTGGGACTTGATCAGTCTATAGAAGCAGAGGAGCTTGATAGAGAGAACTTAACATTGCCTGAATATCAAGAGAAGTTGGTGATTGAAGTGGTTAATGCAACAACAAAATTAGGAAGTGTAATTCTTGTTGTGATGTCTGCTGGTCCAATTGATGTCTCTTTTGCAAAGAATAACAAAAAAATTGGTGGGATATTGTGGGTTGGATATCCAGGTCAAGCTGGAGGAGATGCCATTGCTCAAGTCATATTTGGAGACTACAATCCTGGTAACTTCCTGGTAAAGCAACATTATTGATTCAGGTTTGAGAAACTAACATAAACAGCTAGTAAACTAATAGTTTTCTTGATATTGTCAGCTGGAAGGTCTCCTTTCACATGGTACCTACAACGGTACGTAGATCAAGTGCCAATGACAGACATGAGAATGAGGGCCAATACCACAGACAACTTCCCTGGAAGAACCTACAGGTTTTATTCAGGAAAATCTCTCTACGAATTTGGGCATGGACTAAGCTACTCACAGTTCTCAAAGTACATAATATCAGCTCCAACCACAGTACTAATCCCATTACTCCCACACAACATTTTCACTTCTAACAATTCCCAAGCCATTGATCTCTCCACAATCAAGTGTGAAAACCTGAAAATTGATGTAGTCATTGGGGTGAGGAACAGCGGTCCGACTGGCGGTTCCCATTCGGTGCTAGTGTTTTGGAAGCCACCAAGGTCTGGAGGAGGGGTGAGTGGTACTGCACCTAATTTGCAGTTGGTTGGGTTTGAGAGGGTAGATGTGATGAGAGGCAAGACTCAGAATGTGAGTGTTGGAGTGGATGTTTGTAAAGGACTGAGTCTTGTGGATAGTGAAGGGAAAAGGAAATTGGTTGTTGGGCAGCAGCACACACTCATTGTTGGGTCTGCTAGTGAGCGCCAAATCAGGCACCATCTAACTCTTCGGCTTGATCAAAGTATAACCAAAGCAAAATCAATCACAAACACCATCACCTCTAGACAAACATTATAATTGCTCAGACAAGTGCAGTAGTGTTGTGTAATGATATACTTGTTGTGGGTTCATATTATATGAACTTTAAGGATTAATTTATACAATAATTATAAATTAAATTATATTTTATTATATTGTATGTCATTAAATAAATGTAAGAGTATACTATATAATTTTGTTAGGTAACTACTATCAATAGCTATATCGATTGAACAAACGATGCACGTGAACATCTTAGTACAGGTGATAGTGCATCTCTGATCCTCTTCCCTAATAAGGGTGGGGGTTGGAGTCTCACCCTATGCCCAACGGATACATATAATGAGATTTATCTCCAACTCTAATATTAGTGTTGTAACTTGTAACGGATATAAATTTATACATTTAATAGTTGTAACTGGTATGTAAAATCAACGTTAGCAACTCATTCTTGCAACCAATTATTTATTTGGATAAATCAAATTAACAATATCCATTACACAGGTTAATTAAATTGTTTTTCTCTATCAAAGAACATGGAAAATTTGACTTCTGGTGTTCTTTTCAGGCTTCTTGGAGAAATGGATGTGGAGGAAAAACAGTTTGATTATGATGATTGTAGAAAACCTATTTTGTTACAAATTAGAAGCATAATACCTGTCTTTGCAGAGGTTGGTGATCTCTGGCCTAATTAGGGGTTTTTCGTAAAAGTTTCGGATTTTTCTCATGCTATGTATGTCTCTCTACCTCAAGACCAAGATGACATGATTCTATTGGAAGTCAAGTAGTTCAGTTGGTCTTAACTTCTGTCAATATCATATTAGGATACAATATACATATCAGATTAGGATACAGTAGGTTGTATTTAAGTTAATCACTTATCTCTCTAGGTCGTTCAATTGTAAATGTACTCTTGTACTGTTGTATATATATATTATCAAAAGTATCAATGAAAAGTGTGCGTGAATTATACACCAAAACTGGTCCTCTATTTTTATATGGTATCAGAGCACAAGATTTTGCTCTAAGTTTTTTTTTTTTTTTTTTTCCTCTCTCACCTCTCTTCTTTCTCCTACTCTGAATAATGGCAATAAACATCCTTGAATCCACACCTGCCGACAACTCATCCACATCAACCCCAACAATTGTTAATGTCACGCTGCAACCTCGAACACTCTAAGGCTCCGTTTGGTAGGGAGGAAAGAAAATAGGAAGGATGGAAATATTTGGAAAGATTTGAAGGGATAGAAAACATAAGGGAAAGAAAGAAAAATGATTTTCCCTCGTGTTGTTTAGTAAACAGGAAGGAAAGAAAAGATCATTTTATAAATTTTACTATTTTACCCCTTATATTATATTTTATATATTAATTTTTTTGGATAAAATTGTAATTTACCAAATTGGTGGGACCCACTTCTTTTTTTACTTTTTCTTTCCCTCCCTTTTCCTCCCACTTTTGGGAGGAAAGAAAATTGTGGGTCCCACACCCATTTTTCTTTCCATTTTTCCTTCCACTTTTCTTTTCCCTCCATTTTTCTTTCTATACCAAACACACACTTCTCTCTTTTCCCTCCACTTTTCCCTCCACCCCTTTCTTTCCTCTCCATTTTCCTCCCTACCAAACATAGGCTAAGAAAGGTAATCAAAACATCACTAACTTTCTTCACTATGTTAAAGCTCGTGTAGATGAACTCGCCCTACTTGGTGCTCTAGTGGATGACGAGGACCTTACTGAGAGGATTCTTGATGAACTTGATGATGAATACAAGGAGCTGGTCTGTGCGGTTCAAGCCAGAGATAATCCTATCACGTTTGATGAACTGCATAAGAAATTACTGTCATTTGAAGCCTCTCTTCAGAATAGCAAGAATGATACTGCTTATTTTCCAGTCACAACGAACTCAACAGCAAAGATCACCAACCATTGGCGTCCGCAGCAGATCACCAACAGCTGGTGTCACCAGCCTTCCACCAACTCGGGCTGGCACCCGTTGCCCAATGCCGCCAGTCACCCACCTTCTCCTCACGGTGTCAACACACCATTCCGTGGCAGCCACTTCTCATCGAGACCATACTTAGGCCGTTGTCAAATGTGTGGTGTTCAGGGACACTCGGCCAAGCGGTGCACCTCCTTTCAGATGGTTCCTATCCAACACTCAGGGATAGGTCATACACCATCGAACAATTCCTCTCCACCACCATGGCAGCATCGTGCAAATTTTGCTGCGAATGCCTCGTCCAATAATCAAGCATGGCTTCTTGACAGTGGTGCATCACATCATATGACTTCTGACTTGAGTAATCTCTCTCTACATGCACCTTACAATGGCCCCGATGACGTTATGATTGGTGATGGCATAGGTCTCTCAATTGCGCATACTGGTTCCGCAACTCTTCACACTCATACCAAATCTTTTAGTTTAAATGATGTTCTTTGTGTTCCTAGCATGAAAAAGAATTTAATTTCCATCTCACAGTTTTGCAACACTAACAAGTTGAATTCTTATCTTCTTGTTTTCATGTGAAGGATCTTCATACGGGGGCAATTCTTTTGAAGGGCACAACTAAGGTTGGCGTTTATGAATGGCCGACTGTCAAGTCCGAGTCTTCCCCAATCCTAGGTTTCTCCGGTGTCAAAACAACAACAGAAATTGGCATCACAGATTAGGACATCCAGCTTTTCCAATTTTGCAGCATATTCTTTTCAATTTTAGTTTAGATTTATCATCTCTTATATCAAAAGATATTTCCTGTCATACCTGTCATTGCAATAAAAGTAATAAGAACTCTTTTTCTACTTAATCTCTTGTCTCATCTCTACCCCTAGAAATTATATTTTCTTATGTGTGGACCTCACCAGTTATTTCTCATGATGGCTTTAAATATTATGTAATATTCGTAGATCACTTCACCAAATACATCTGGTTTTATCCCCTAAAGAAAAAGTCTGATATTAAACAAACTTTCATCCATTTTAAGGTCATTGTAGAAAATTATTTCAAAACCAAAATTATCACATTTTTCTCTGACAATGGAGGGGAATATATGGTCCTTAGAGATTATCTTGTTGAAAATGGAATTTCTCATCTCACAACACCACCTCATACTCCTGAGCACAATGGGTACTAAGAGAGACGTCACGGGTGCATTGTAGAGACTGGCCTCACATTAATGACCCATGCCTTCCTCCCCTTAGAATTTTGGTCTCATGCCTTTGCTACAGCGGTCTACCTAATCAATAGGATGCCAGCCAAAACACTTTCCTTATCATCTCCATTCGAAAAGATTTTTGGCCACACGCCTAATTATTCCAAACTCAAGATCTTTGGCTGCCTGTGTTACCCATGACTTAGACCATATTCGATACACAAGCTTAATTCTCGCTCTACATCGTGTGTTTTTTCTTGGGTACTCCCTGTCCCAAAGTGCTTACCTGTGTCTTGATCCAACTAGTATAAGATTGTATGTCTCCCATCATGTTCAGTTTGTTGAGTCCATCTTCCCTTACAAATCATCAATCCCTATGTCGCATAGTCCATCCTTCACCGCCATCGACTTATGGCTGCCTCCAGTCCTCACTGTCAGGTACCCGAGTCAAGATCGGTCAGCCCACTCCACTATTGTGCCCACACCAGATTTGTCACCATACATTGACTCCTTCACATCAATACAAACGACCGTTCATCACACTCCCTCACCATCAGCTGTTGTCGCGCTAGAGGAATCTGATGACTCGCTTTTTGTGTCGTTACCAAATTGCGAATTATCAAAAGAATGTTTATAAATGAATTCTTACGCAATATGCTTTAACTTTTTAAAACTAGTAAAGCGGTAAGCTTAAGATTCGTTCCACAGGGATTATGTTAGATTAATCAATTTGCTATCTAATCTAAGTTAGTCTAACTAGTGTGCAATAAAGTAAATCATGATTAGTGGGATAGTGTGTGGTTTGAGAAACCACTAAACAATACATGTAAAGCAAATATACAAAAATATAAAGAGAATATGAATGGAGATAGGAATCCAATACAAACAACTTAGATAAGAAAATGGGTTTAAACAATTAAGAGAGGTTTAGGGAAATGATAGAGTAGCTAATGGACCATTGAGCAGTTCATACAAAACTTCATTAATGCACAATCTACACAATTAAGGACCAATCTCATTTGAAAGTGTTGTTTAGGTCGTCACTACGAACCCTAAACAACTTCCCACCAAAATGCCTAACCGATTAAGGAAAGGGGGTCAAGGTGGGATCGGTTAGTGACGATCGAATGACCTAGGCAATTAGGGTGATATCCCCACCAACAACCTAACCTATTCACTATGTGCTCTAATCAATCAAGTGTGTCAATAACTTAACCAATTTTATCACAAATAAATCCTACAGCATATTGTAATCAACAAGTGTGTCAATACTCATTTAATCACATAAGTGCAAGATCTAATTATAAAGTAAATAGAACTATAATTATGCAAATATAATATCCAAAGCTTTAATAAATACTCAATGTCCAAATAATCTCTCAAATCATCCCCCTAAAATGGGGGGTTTAATTACACATAATAACAAACAAGAAAATGAAGTAAAATATAGAGAAATCACCCTTGGGTCCCTCTTGTAAGCTTGATCCTCCCTTGAGCTTCCTTGCTTGAATCTTATGCAAAGATTGGGTGTTGATGATGTGTCTAGATAGGTAGAATCATATGGAAAGTGACAAAGGAAATGGGTGGAGAAGATGGAAAGAGAGGAATGATTTAGGTGGAGTAATCTAAGTGTTTATTGGAGAGGAGAATGGTGGATTAGGAATGGTTGAAGAAGAGAGGTTTCTTGATGAACAAGAGTTGTTTAAAAGAGGAAAAATGTGATGAATTTATAGGATTTTCAAATTAGGTCTCGGGTGGCAAATTACCAAAACATCCCCTGACCATGGCAAATTACCATTTAGTCCAACAGAGGGGATCATTTTGTAATTTTACCACCCAATCAGATTTGAGCAGAGAAGAGGTCGCTATTTGTTGTTCATGGCGACCTTGGGCGACCCAAATGGCGATATGTCTGGAGACAAATCAACTCCCTGTCGCCATGGCGACCTCAAATACAAACCGTGACATTGATTTACGCGATTTCGTCGCGGTTTGGGAAGTGGTGACGCAAAGGAGGTGTGACACCATGGCTGGACCAGTTTTCGTGGTTTGAATTCCAGCCGATTGGAGCACCGCAAGTGGAACGATTGGCTTGCCGGTGAGGTGGCCATCGTTTTAGCACCGGAATTGGACGAAGATAAGTCGGTTTGGGTGGCTTTTCAGCCAACGGCGAGCTTAGGGTTTAGAGGGGAGAAAATCTGGTATGTATGCGTGAAAGGAAGAAGAAAGTGAATAGTAAAGGGGAGTATTTAGCAGGCAAGTGGGGTGCAATTGGGCTTTAGGTGTGGTGAGCTCACATCACCATATAATTGCACCTATTTTGGCTAACTTATAATCACCAAATCACATGGGCCTGTCCATTTAAAAGCCCAAATTGAATGCCCATCATGAAACTCACCGTTTCACTAATGAGGTGGAGTGGGTTGCTTGGAAAATTTTGTTTTAGTCCCTGAACTCGTCTAAAATCACACTAAATTCAATCTTCCTTCATAAATTACATTTTCACCCCTATTTCGCTAAAATTACACCAATGTCCCCGATCTTTAGAAATACCTGTAAACACTTAATTTATACAATTAAATCACGGGATATAGCCTGAGAATCAAGCAAAAGGAAAAGGATAGGAGGGCCAAAATCATTCCAATTTTGGTTCGATCAAATACCCCCAAATCTATCTTTTGCTTGTCATCGAGCAAAACAATCATAAGCACACAAAGGACATGTGTCTAAGAATCATATAATCAAAGTTAAAGCACCAACTCTTTGTGAAAGACTCAAAAGTCAATATTCGACTTGCAAAACCAAAAGTGAAGAAATTAAACCTACGTTGTGCTCATTAGGAAATAATGCATGTAAGAGATGCTAAGTAAAGATTAAAGTCATGCCACTCTAAGTACACATTACACGCAACACGATCCTACATTCAAGATGCTCAAGCTTCAAGACTAGAGTGCCATTCGGAAAAGAATATAATTCGCCTCAACATCCTCATCGGATTCTCTCATTTTCACACGGATTCATAGGCTTCACTCACAATCCATATGTAATATAAGTTTATGCTCAAGATATCAAATATAATTGCACATGATTATTTAAAAACACAATTTCTAAAAATTTGTCTCATGAATGGAATTGAAAATCATGAACGGAAAGAACATGCATCAACCAAAATTTCCAAAGTGGACATCTCTAAAGATCAAATAGGTCTTTCATTTGGTTGTAATGGGGTTAAAGGTGAATGGTGAGTCAATAAATAGGAAAAATGGATTGCAAGCACCCCAAAGGTCACACTAAGGCATACATTCTAATTAAGCACAACTTACTTGTATATTCCAGACTTAGGCGTCTAGGCTTGCAATTTACTTTGTGCATTTTTCTACTTTTAATTTTCTTTGAGTAGCTCATTTGATTTCACAAAATTTGACCTAGGCACTTAGTGCTTCATTCATCATTTTTTTTTCTTTTTTTCTTTTTTTCTTTCTTTTGCTATGCTTTTTTTTTTTTTTTCTTTGCTTGTCTTTCTTTTTCTTTTCAAGCATTGCATTTTATCTTTTTCATGTGTTTGCACATACATATTTGCCTAGGTACACGCCTTACATTTTAATACACCTCAAAGCTTACATTTAACCTTTAAGCCTTAGCAAACCATTTGGTACAAGATAAGTCTAGTGTTTAAGCTATATGGTTTATGTTAATGTGGTTCATGAATGAAAAGCTTAATTGTGTTTGGCTTCAAATGAGCAATGGAGCACACACATAGAGGGATAGGAAGTATTTAGGCCAATTTGGTTGTTTTTCACATGCATTGCCTAAAATCATTTCTAAAGGTTTGTCCACAACGTCAATCAAGGCATCCACAAACAGTCCATATGTTCTATGGCAAACAACATTTAAGTACAAATGAGACATTTTAAAATATGCATAACATGTGTTTGAAAGAGTGTTTAAAGAGTGAAAACTTTCCCTCAAAAATAAGCTTTTTAGGCCGTGTTTGTGAACCTCACGGGAAGTCTCCACTATTAATTCCTAATCTTTAAGCACAATTGAATATCCACTCCAACATCAAGAGAAAAGAACTAGCATGCTTTGAGCAATGCAACTATAAATGGCATGAAGTTAATCTAAATTAAGCACGGCAAAGATGCACAATTCCTTACTCACACATAAAATGGCACAATCTCAACAAGCAAAATATGCTCAAGCATGGCATTATCACAAGATTTTATGAAAATTTTAAAAAATTTAGGCTCAAAACATTTGCACCCAATTGCAAACAAGAGACGGTGTTGCGCACACACCCCCAAACCTAAATTTAGACATTGTCCTTAATGTCTTTGGGGCATATAAACCAATAAACGCGGCGCAACACACATCCACAATCAAAGAGTTTCAAAAACACATTTTAATGTCCATTTAAACTTTATCCCAAAAATTGAATCAAGTGTTGCATTCATTAACATCCTAAATATTCATCATCAGCTCAAGAGATATGGCAAAGTAAGTTCATCAAGAGTCACATCACAATCCATGTGGACAAAATATGTGATCATTCAAGCCTAAACCCACTATCAAAAACAATCCACACCCTTATTCTAAACAAGAAATTAAAAAGCAAGAAAGAAATTGTACCTAGGTGGGGTGCCTCCCACCTCCGGCACTCCAAATTCCAAAATGTTGCTTTTCTTAGAATAAGGCTTTCGCCCTTTTTATGAGCACTCTTAGCTTGCTTGTCCCTCCAAGACTCACAAGTTGTCTTTGTTTCATCCCAAGAGATAAAGAAACCTTGCTTCAACACACAAGCAACACAACACACTTCCTCAAGAAGCAATGGAAAATCTACACAAGTACTAAGCACATTAGAAAGTTCCGGTAAATAAATATATACTCAATACATGCAATTGCCAACAAGAGTTTGGAACACATTTATTACTCTAAAAGAAACAAACTTAACCAACAAAAAACACAATGCGAAAGAACATCTACATATGGAGGACAAAATTCCAAAAAACTGGTGACTTTTGAATTCGACCTATGTCCGCTCTTCAGTGCATATTTTCAAAAATACTCATTAAAACTTTCTCCAATTTTGGAACAGGAAAATAGACATGTAAATGCACACTTTTCATTTAGAAACTATTTCAAAATTCAAATTAGAAAAGTGTGGAAACGGACTTCGAAATTGGTTCACGTGCAGAATTTCAAAACAGGGTATCGCCCATGACCTTTGGTCGAAGAAACATTTATAACTTCTAAACCGCTACCCAGAATTTTACGTTCTTTATACTGTTGGAACCGTATCGAAAAATTGAAGAATGCAACGTGGGAAAAATAATTTATTTCCTCACCAAGAAGTACAGTTTTAATAAAACATTTGGCCTTAGAAATTTCAAAACAGGGAACCTCCGCAAAGGTCAAAGAAAAACTTGAAAAAATAAAATGAAAAAATGACTCAAATAATGAATCCACACCCCCAAACCTAATCTAAACATTGTCTTCAATCTATATAAGACATTGAGATGCATGGACAATGAATAAACGAAGCATGGAAGGCAAGAACTCAAACACTACCCTAGGCACTAAACACAACACAAACAAACCACACACTTATTCTAAACAAAAATGTGTAAACTAAAAAGAAAAATAAAATGAACAACGAAAAAAATTATACCTAGGTGGGGTTCCTCCCACCAAGCGCTTGGTTTTATGTCCCCGCTAAATGTGTTACTTGGATCGGTCAACCGAATTCCAAGGTTTTGAAGATGCGTCTATATGCGATTAGGTCTTGGAAGTATTTGTTGCCCGCCGGCGTGTTCCTAATCACATAAAACAAAGGCAAGTAAATATGCACTTGAAAAAGTGGTTTAATGAGTTTAAGAAAATACTTGCTCCATTTGCTTTTGAGAAGGCGGCTTGGAAAAATAGTAGGAGGGACATATGTCTTCAATTCCTTCATTTCATTGTTCGTCTCCTCTTCTCCTACTTCTTCACCTGAAATACTAGAAGAAATGTTAGCAAAACTGTGAACATAATTGTGCTCTACATTCTCACCATTCCTATGGATAGCGGTAACTCCTTCTAGCATTGGTGAACTTGAGAACTCTTGGCTCTCTTTCCCTTGCATGGCTTCCATGATAGCTCTAAGGTGCACTTCTATTATTCTCAACGAAGCTTCTAATCCCGAAAACCTAAGTGCACTTGCCTCCAAACATCCATTCATGCTTGTACGTTATTTGTGATGCTCGGATGGCCTCTAGCATTTCTTCCTCGGGATCCCCATCCTTCGGCCTCGTTTTGGAAGAATTTGAGTCATGATCTCTTTCTTCCCTCAAGTTCCTTGAGGCAAATAATTCCATGTCCCGGTTGAATATAGTCAATTGCAAGTCAAACTGATCCATTGTTCCTAAAAAGAAAACAAAAAAGAAAAACGACAAAAGACACAAAATACAAAAGAAAATAAAACTAGAAAATCTAAAAATAACAAAAATGACACAATACCTATATATAAAAAAAAAATCTAACTACAAAAAGAAATAACACAATTCAACTAATCCAAACACCAATCCCCAGCAGCGGCGCCATTTTGATGACTCGCCTTTTGTGTCGTTACCAAATTGCGAATTATCAAAAGAATGTTTATAAATGAATTCTTATGCAATATACTTTAAGTTTTTAAAACTAGTAAAGCGGTAAGCTTAAGATTCGTTCCACAGGGATTATGTTAGATTAATCAATTTGCTTTCTAATCTAAGTTAGTCTAATTAGTGTGCAATAAAGTAAATCATGATTAGTGGGATAGTGTGTGGTTTGAGAAACCACCAAATAATGTATGTAAAGTAAATATACAAAAATATAAAGAGAATATGAATGGAGATAGGAATCTAATACAAACAACTTAGATAAGAAAATGGGTTTAAACAATTAAGAGAGGTTTAAGGAAATGATAAAGTAGATAATGGGCCATTGAACAATTCATACAAAACTTCATTAACGCACAATCTACACAATCAAGGACCGATCTCATTCGAAAGTGTTGTTTAGGTCGTCACTATGAACCCTAAACAACTTCCCACCAAAATGCATAACCGATTAAGGAAAGGGGGTCAAGGTGGGATCGGTTAGTGACGATCGAATGGCCTAGGCAATTAGGGTGATATCCCCACTAACAACCTAACGTATTCACTATGTGCTCTAATCAATCAAGTGTGTCAATAACTTAATCAATTTTATCACAAATAAATCCTACAACATATTGTAATCAACAAGTGTGTCAATACTCATTTAATCACATAAGTGCAAGATCTAATTAAAAAGTAAACAGAACTATAATTATGCAAACATAATATCCAAAGCTTTAATAAATACTCAATGTCCAAATAATCTCTCAAATCATCCCCCTAAAATGGGGGGTTTAATTACACATAATAACAACACAAGAAAAAGAAGTAAAATATAGAGAAATCACCCTTGGGTCTCTCTTGTAAGCTTGATCCTCCTTTGAGCTTTCTTGCTTGAATCTTGTGCAAAGATTGGGTGTTGAGGATGTGTCTAGATAGGTGGATTCATATGAAAAGTGACAAAGGAAATGGGTGGAGAAGATGGAAAGAGAGGAATGATTTAGGTGGAGTAATCTAAGTGTTTATTTGAGAGGAGAATGGTGGGATTAGGAATGGTTGAAGAAGGGAGGTTTTTTGATGAACAAGAGTTGTTTAAAAGAGGAAAAATGTGATGAATTTATAGGATTTTTAAATTAGTTCTTGGGTGGCAAATTACCAAAACATCCCCTAACCATGGCAAATTACCATTTAGTTCAACAGAGGGGGGGGGCATCTTGTAATTTTACCACCCAATCAGATTTGAGCAGAGAAGAGGTCACTATTTGTTGTTCATGGCGACCTTGGGCGACCCAAATGGCGACAAGTTTGGAGACAAATCAACTCCCTGTCGCCATGGCGACCTCGAAATACAAACCGCCACATTGATTTACGCGATTTCGTCGCGGTTTGGGAAGTGGCGACGCAAAGGAGGCGTGACACCATGGCTGGACCAGATTTCGTGGTTTGAATTCTGGCCGATTGGAGCACCTCAAGTGGAACGATTGGCTTGCTGGTGAGGTGGTCGTCGTTTTGGCATTGGAATTGGCCGGAGATAAGTCGGTTTGTGTGGCTTTCCAGTCAGCGGCGAGCTTAGGGTTTGGAGGGGAGAAAATCTGGTATGTATACGTGAAAGGAAGAAGAAAGTGAATAGTAAAGGGGTGTATTTAGCAGGCAAGTGGGGTGCAATTGAGCTTTAGGTGTGGTGAGCTCACATCACCATATAATTGCACCTATTTGGGCTAACTTATAATCACCAAATCACATGGGTCTGTCCATTTAAAAGCCCAAATTGAATGCCCATCATGAAACTCACCATTTCACTAATGAGGTGGTGTGGGTTGCTTGGAAAATTTCATTTTAGTCCCTGAACTCGTCTAAAATCACACTAAATTCAATCTTCCTTCATAAATTACATTTTCACCCATATTTCGCTAAAATTACACCAATGTCCCCGATCTTTAGAAATACCTGAAAACACTTAATTTACACAATTAAATCACGGGATATTCCCCGAGAATCAAGCAAAAGGAGAAGGATATGAGGGCCAAAATCATACCAATTTTAGTTCGATCAGAACCACATCATGCAGCTGCTGCACCAGAACCAGCTGTTGCTGTCACCGAAACAGTTGGCTCCCTAGTTACTACCAGCTTGGCACCAGAATCAGCCCCATCGTTATAGTCCAGCTCTTCACAGCAACCTACTACACCGATCTCAGCTCTCACATCACAGATCAAACACTTCATGATCACTCGATCCTAGAACAACGTCCACAAACCTATACAGAAACTCAATCTTCACACCCAACTGCACCACTCAGCTGAAATCGAGCCAACCACAGTTACTCAAGCTTTTAAGGACCCATAGTGGCAACAAGCTATGTCAGAGGAGTGCAATGCACTGATTAAAAATGATACTTGGGAGCTGGTCCAGCCAGCAACATCCACCAATATCATTGACTATAAATGGATCTTTCAAATCAAGAGGAAGTTAGATGGAACACTTAACAGGTACAAGGCTCGTTTAGTTGCAAAGGGATTCAATCAATGCCTTGGAGTTGATTACTTTGAAACATTTAGCCCTGTTATAAAACCCACAACTGTCTGGCTCGTTCTCAGCATTGCCACAAGTCATGGCTAGCCTCTCCGTCAGCTAGACATCAATAATGCATTCCTATAGGGCTAGCTCATTGAGGATGTGTACATGGGTCAGCCTCTAGGCTTCATTGATTCAGATCACTCAACGCACGTCTACAAGCTTTGCAAAGCCATCTATGGACTCAAACAGGCACCACATGCGTGATACCATGAGCTACGCCAGTTTCTCATTGCGTTTGGGTTCAAGAACTCTTATGCTGACACATCATTATTTGTTCTCAAGTCTGGTGGTACTCTTCTTTATCTTCTTATCTATGTTGATGACATTATCCTTACAAGAAATAACACAGCTCAAGTGGACCAATTTGTTGCTGCTCTTGCTCAACGATTCTCACTGAAGGACCTGGGTCCACTTTCATACTTCCTTGGTGTTGAAGTAGTCCCACACAAAGATGGAATTCTATTGTCTCAACGACGCTACATTATGGACCTCCTCGCTCGCTCAAAAATGTCAGGTGTCAAACCAGTTCAAACACCACTACCTACAAGTCCACCTATCAATCTACACTTAGGCACACCGCTAAGCAATCTCACTACTTATTGAACGGTGGTTGGCAGTCTTCAATATCTATCCCTCACTCGTCCTGACATCTTATATGTGGTCAACAAACTGTCCCAATTCATGCATCAGCCATCATCTGAGCACTGGGAACTTGTAAAACATGTGTTGCTGTACTTGTGCGGCATCTGAAATGAAGGTATTCTCATCTATCATGATTCCCTGATATCTCTTCATGCCTTCTTCGATGCGGACTTGGCTAAAAATAAAGATGATTACTCTTCTACAAATGCCTACATTGTTTATCTTGGAAGAAACCCTATCTCTTGGAGCTCGAAGAAACAACCTACTATTGCGCGCTCCTCTATGGAAGCAGAATATCGGACTGTAGCTTCCACAGCTGCCGAACTAAATTGGGTGTGCTTCCTCTTGATAGATCTTAGTCTTACATTGGCAACAGTTCTGGTCATTTATTGTGATAATGTTGGTTCAACTCAGCTGTGTTCCAACCCGATATTTCACTTTCGGATGAAACATGTGACAATTGATTTTTATTTTATTAGGGGCCAGGTCCAATCTGGCGTGTTAAGAGTAGCCCATGTATCTTCTAAGGATCAGCTGGTGGATGCTCTCACAAAGCCCCTTCCACGGTCCACTTATCAGCCACTGAAATGCAATATTGGCCTCTCAAGCCGTGGCCTATCTTGAGGGGGCATATTGGAAGTCAAGTAGTTCAGTTGGTCTAAACTACTGTCAATATCATATTAGGATACAATATACATATCAGATTAGGCAGTAGGTTGTATTTAAGTTAATCACTTATCTCTTTAGGTCGTTCAATTGTAAATGTACTCTTGTACTGCTGTATATATATTATCAAAAGTATCAATGAAAAATGTGCGTGAATTATACACCAAAACTGGTCCTCTGTTTTTATAGATTCTATGTAACAAATTCTCTTTTTTCTTTATGTTTCCAAAGATACCTAATCGATAACGAACCTGAATGGCTTTTTTAGGTCCAATTCCATCCATTTTTGTTGAGGCAATTCTTACTTGTTCATCGGCAACTGATCTAGCTCCTGAAATATATGCAATTTTTTATCCTTCCTTTGACTAGTCTTCTCGGCTGGAATCATAAATGGGTTGTCTCCTCTCTGATGATCTTTTCTATAAGTAGAACTACTGTGAGCGGTCTAAACTTCGACCCTTATTTCTTCCAACTTTACAACGTGGGCAGCTCATATATGTTGAAAAACTGGAGGCAGTATATCCTGTTTCAGTGCTAAAACATGTTAGGCCTGTTCTCGGTAGGCTTCCTTGTGAAGGGGAGCCTGCAGACCTTGTTTCGTTGAATAGTTGGGAAAGATTTTGTGGGGTGCCTAAAAAAATCATGATTGTGGAAAAAAGTAGTGTTAAGAAGACCAGGCAGCTAAGAGAGAGTTTTCACTCTTCCAGGGCTTCAAGTTGCATGACAGAAAGTGACGTTGAGAGGGGATGTTCTAGGAAGAATAAATCAAGAAATTTTGATGACTATTCTAGTCACAGACCAAGAAGAAATGATGCCAGTTTTACAAAGAAATTTGCTAAACACTTTAACTAGAGAAGGACTACCTCGCTTCTTCAAGGAAAAACAATAAAGAGTCTTTATATCCGACAATGAAATTCCGTTTATTAAATGACGAAAAAGGGGCAGAATTTGAGATATCATGGGACTCCTTACCCTCAAACTTAGTGAAGCTTGGGAAGGTATACATTTTGATCACTTGATCCATCTTTAGTTTCTTATGAAGCTATAGTTGAAAACTCTATAAAATCGTATTAAATTCTTGGCATAGGACATGTTGAGGCAATTAGATGGAGCTCTTCTTGCTGCTGTTGAGGCTTTGTTAGAGGCTTCTACTGTTGAGAGAGTGCTCAAGTGCCTGAGGTATGCAAGAGTAAACTTATATATCACATTTGGTGGCAAAATAGATGATCAGCAACCACCACTTGATAAAGTTTTCAATCTTCAAAATGACTTGGCTCAAACTAGACTAATCGTTTAATCATTAACAAAATCTGGTCCACCAAGAACGATTGATAGTGATTCAAATGACCCTGATTCCATCAAACAAGTGCTTAAAGTCGGATTGGACAGAAAGAGAATTGCAACTTCATGGATCAAAACAGCCTTGGAATCCAATCTTGCACCAACTTCTACACCTACCGGTGCAGAAAACAGATCAAGCACAGCAAGTCATATGTTGAAGCACAGAAGACCTAGTGAATTCCATGTTGGACTGGCAGATGACAAAGACAACCAGACTGATTGGATACGTAGAAATGCTTTGTACACAGTACTTGTAAATAAAATTCTTTTTTTCTTTTTGATTTTTTTTTTCCTAGATGCACATAACAGTCTATGGTACTCTTGTAATCCTACTTCAGTTAGTTTCTTTGGATTCAAGGTAGGTGTTTTTCTTTTGTCTTGACATAAGATTATTGTTTCGGTCTCCAAATGAATTAGGGGTCTACTGTGACATGTTGAGATCAAGCATTACTTATATAATTGTGAGGAAAGGTCTCCCCACATTTTGCGGTTTTATACACAAATTAATGTGGAACAATATATATTGTGCCACTACTGCCATAATCGAGTGGTACAATCTTCCCATACTTTACGGTTTTATAGATAAATGTGACCACCACCAAAGCAAATGACCAGTAGTTAATTACTTGAAATGTTTCCACTTTCCACAGCATTGTTTGTCCTTGCCTTATCTTTAAAGACAATTTTTAATGAAGAAAGATTTCCGAATTAGTTTTTTATTTTAGGAAATTAATAAAGCTCACGCCTCCTCATTGGTAGATAGTAGCAGATAGACTTACCATAAATGAAGTAAAAATCACTTGCCTAATGGCTACTGCACACTATATTTGGTATAAAAATTAAATTTTATTTTATTTTTTTTGAAAACAAATGATTGTACGTACTAGAAAAATAAATTATTTGGCTAGAATTCTCTTTCAATACAATACAAAAAAAAAACTCAAGTCAACATCTAAAAACAACATGAAATGACTTTATGTGCATTTTAAATTTACAATCAATTTTTGCATATTCTATTTCTATCAAACAAATTAGTAGATGCTATCATGCTAATAACACTCCAAATACAATTTTCAATTTAAAATTATATCTTAACTTCTTAAAACTGTTTTTATACCAAGATCCGTTGATCAAATTCCTTAAATACTCTTTGATTGAATATTATCATATTATAATATTCTGGATGATATCATTGACTATACATCCATTTTTAGTTCAAGTGGTGTGCTAGTTTTCTCTCACTATTACGAGAATAAATATCTCTCAATTATGGGAGTAAATTTATGATAATAATTGATTTCGATGGGTTCCAACATAACACGTTACCTTGTCCATTTGAGATTTAAAAAAAAGAAACAAAACAAAACGTATCATAGATCCATGAGTTTTGGGCTAACAAAAAAAGGAAACTTTATATTAAAAAAAAAAAGAAGTTAAATTAAAATTGTAAAATTAGAAAGAAAACGATGGTGGTTTTCAACCAAATTGATCGGAGAAAGGTGGCTAGCAAAGCGTTGAAATGGGACATGTTGACCAGAATATATTTGATAGCAACTACCAATCAAAGTGCACTCTTCTATTCCCAGAAATTACTATATTGCCCCCGGTCAAAATATATTATTGATTCTTAACTATTTATTATATCTAAAATAAAAATAAAAATATCACCTGTACTATACATTAATATCTGACATGGAATTTAAGACTTGAATTTGTTAGTCCAAAAAAATGTGATAGGCTAGAGACACGTAGTAGTAGCGTTTCTAAATTCTAAAGTCACGACTCGCAGACCCCAGTTCACGCAACCAGCTTTTTCTACTTCTCATCTGCAATATTTAATGACCCAGAAACACCATCACATTTTCTTCTAACAAAAACTCATCAAATTGTCTACTTTTCCTCTTAATTTCCCCAAAACGAAATTCCAGAAGAGAAGGAAAAGCGACCCACTTGCATGTTCTGATCAAAATTGATCCAGAAAAGCCATCCAAATCTTGAAATTATTTTCCCAGAATTAGAGATGGGAAAATCCAGTTGGAAGATGCTGTTTCTGGGGTTTATGTTTCTGTCTCTGAATGTCAGAAATTCTGTGTCGAGATTTGTGGTGGAGAAGAACAGTTTGATGGTGACATCACCGGAGAAGATAAAAGGGTCTCACGACAGTGCAATTGGAAACTTTGGAATACCACAATATGGAGGAAGCATGGCGGGGTCAGTTGTGTATCCAAAGGAGAACCGGAAAGGCTGCAAGGGTTTTGATGAGTTTGGGATTTCATTTCATTCCAAGCCTGGAGCTTTGCCTACTTTCGTTTTGGTTGATCGTGGAGGTACTCTTTTTTTTTTTTTGGGTGATTCTAGCTTGATTGGTTTTGTTTTTTGTTGATTGACAAGTTACCCTTTTGATTATTTTGAATAAATTGATTGGTTTGTAACTCATTTTTTGTGGTTGTATTAGTTTAAGGTTAAATAGGTTTGTTATCGTTGGTTTGGAAGGTATCCTTTTGTTGGATCATATTGGTTGATTTTAGCTCGTTTTAGTCTTCAGGGAGGTAAACCCTTAAAGTAGTTTCGGTTAATTTGGTTGACTTTGTGAGATTTGAAGTTTAGATTGGTTGGTTTTGAGGTATTGTCTCCTTAATTAGTAATTATTTGGATGCTTTTTTTTAGCTTGTTTCATTCATCCGGGGAGCATTTATTGAAGGAGATGGAAGAAAATAAAAGGTTTAGGAATTTACTCAATTCGATATCCCTTTTATCGTAAAGACTAGCCATTGAGTAAAAACCTCTGTAGAAAATATTGGAAGCTTTATTTATTTATTATTTATTTTTATTTTATGCGAATATAATTCTTAACCCTGTAGTGATGGAACTTAGTCATTTTTGCTACACTTTGGTAGTCATCCTTCGTCAAAGCAGATAAAAACAAGTAAAACATTTTCAATTTAGATTTGATATTGAAGTAAATGACTAGGTTTTGCACATATATTTGATGTTGGGTGGTATCTTATACCTTTTGATGAAAAATTTGAATGCCAATGGTTGATTTAACATAATTTGCTTTTCTCATAATTTATTTTTCATCTCTTATAATCTTTTTTTTTTTTTTTTTTTTTTCCATTTTCTGACCTTTGCATGCACATTGGTCTTGAATGAATATTTGTTTCTTGTTTTTAGTTGAGAGAATTAAAAAGAGATTGCTTGCTTCTAATTGGATTGGCTTTGGATAGTTCTGTTGCAAGATCTCTGTTTAATATTTATGTTGCTTTCCAGATTGCTTCTTTGCTTTGAAGGTTTGGAATGCCCAGAAGGCTGGTGCTTCTGCAGTGCTTGTTGCAGATGACATTGAGGAAGCATTAATAACCATGGACACACCTGAAGAGGATATTTCATCTACAAAATACATTGAGAACATTACAATACCATCTGCACTTATTGATAAAGGTTTTGGTGAGACATTAAAGAAAGAACTCAGTGGTGGAGAAATGGTTAATGTGAATCTTGATTGGAGAGAAGCTGTTCCACACCCTGATGATCGTGTGGAGTATGAGTTATGGACCAACAGCAATGACGAATGTGGGGTTAAATGTGACATGTTGATGCATTTTGTCAAGGATTTTAGGGGTGCAGCACAGATACTTGAGAAAGGTGGATACACTCAGTTCACACCCCATTATATAACTTGGTATTGTCCTCAGACATTCACCTTGAGTAGACAGTGCAAATCACAGTGCATCAATCATGGCAGATATTGTGCCCCCGATCCGGAACAAGACTTCAGCTCGGGCTATGAAGGAAAAGATGTTGTTCTCGAGAACTTAAGGCAACTATGTGTGTTTAGAGTGGCAAATGAGTCCAAAAAGCCTTGGGTGTGGTGGGACTATGTTACTGACTTCCAAATCAGATGTCCTATGAAGGAGAAAAAATACAACAAGGACTGTGCTGACTCTGTCATCAAATCTCTTGGTATCTAATTTGTCATTTCTTTATCTGATTCTTAGGTTAGTGGCCATTGATGGCCATCAAGAGTAGAAGACTTGGTTCATTAATATATGTTCATGTGATGTCTGGACAGGGCTTGATGGTCAGAAGATTGAAAAGTGCATGGGAGATGAACATGCTGATTCTGACAATCCTGTTCTAAAAGAAGAGCAAGATGCCCAAGTAATTAAACATATTGTCATTTTTCCGTATATTTAGGAACTTAAAGCCACATTTTGCAAAAGATCTTTTTTTCTTTTCTTTTTGGTCAAAATTAGTTATCTTAGTTCAATTTTACCAACCGTTTGATATAAAACATATTTTGTAGGTTGGAAAAGGGTCAAGGGGTGATGTTACCATATTGCCGACTCTTGTGGTCAACAATCGACAATATCGAGGTCTGTTGTGATGTTATGTTCTTAGATAAAAAATTTGGACCCTTTCCTCTCTAAAATGTGTGCTTGCAGGTAAGTTGGAGAAAGGTGCTGTCTTGAAGGCCATCTGCTCTGGTTTTGAGGAAACTACTGAGCCAGCTGTTTGTTTGAGTGGTGGTATGTTTTTCTTCTTAGCTTGAGACTAATTAAGTATAATGTGACACTTGTTGGGTCATATAGAAAACGTTGTGCTGCAGTACAAGTCTCAAAGCTGAAAAGCACAAGTGTCCTAGTGTACTAGTATGAGTCTTAAGAGTGGACAAGATGGACCATAGGTCCATCCGTTCATACGGACCATAACCATGACTCTGTACAGAGTTCATACCTTCAGTGGGTATGGTCTGACTGTTGGAGATGTGTTTATTCTGAATGTGAGTTCTTGAGTGGGGAATCCTTTTTCTTCTTGTGGCAGATGTGGAGACAAATGAGTGCTTGGATAATAATGGGGGTTGCTGGAAAGATACAGTAGCCAACATCACGGCCTGCAAGGTATGGATGAAAACTTATTGACTAGCAGGTTCTACAGTTTAATTTGTTATATTTTAAGTAGAACATTTTTTTCCCCATTTGGCTGAGGTCCTGAGTTCACGGTCTTAACAGGATACATTCCGTGGGAGGGTATGTGAATGCCCAGTGGTTGATGGTGTGCAGTTCAAAGGAGATGGTTACAGCCACTGTGAAGGTGATATTTGCTGTTTAACCTCTATATTTGTATAATATTTCATGATGAGATAAACGTTAATCTAATGAATATAGTGTAAAAATTATCCCCTCATTAATCTGATGAATGCATTTGTATAAGAATGGTCCTTTTATTTCCATTATGTATATTAATTTTTTTTATGAACTAGAGAATTAATCTTAATCTGATGAATATTTCTGATTTCAGTGATTTGTTATTTATTTATTAGCATTTTGTAGTTGAAGTCTATTTTTAAATAAATAAATGAATTTCTTCCATGGAGGCATTGGCAAATAAGTTTATGATCTTTATAGAAAAAAAATGTGGAATTGTGATCTGTGTATTCAAAAAAGAAAAGCAGAATTCCTTGAATGTCGAACAAACTTAATTGGATTTAGGACATGATGACGGGGACATATGAGGAGTTCTCTTGGTAGAAGGTGGGTAGGGGCAGGGCTGGAACCTAATTAGTCTAAAGTCTAAACTTGATCCCAACATCAAGCAGGTCACTGTTAACTGTTAAGTTTTTTCTAATTATGAATGAGCCTAGGTTGAGGCATTGGTTATTATTGAGCTCAGGCTGAGCTATTAGGAATCACAACCTAACATGAGGCAACCAATAATGTTTGAGTAGTCTGTAACTGTAGCCAGAAATCCTGATCTCGACTCTCTCCATACACAAGTAACTCAGCAAACCAGAAGGCTGAGCTGTTGAATCCTCCTTTCTAAGCCATCAAGCTCCATACCTCCTTTGATAACTCGGTACTTGCTTAGAGGAGACATCCCTAACATTATTCCTTTCTCCCATATCTCTGTCTTGACATTAACCCTATTTGTTTTGTGATTAATTATTTTAGGAATATGAAAATTCTCTAGTATGGACGTCTGTAAGAAAAATTTCAAGATTTCTAATTTTGAAACGCTACAAAATAAAATTGTGTTACAAGACTATCTTGTAGTGATACAAAACTATAAATCTTGAAATTTTTGTTCGCGGACGTTCGCACTAGAGGAGCTCCCATTAGGTATAAATCTTTTTTTTTTTTTTTTTTTTTTTTTTTTTTTTTCTGTATTAGTTGATATTGAATAGTAGCACTTCATTGCTGTCTAGGAGTTAATGCCATATAATTGAACCAAAAATGCTTAATCATTGTCCATGACACCAATTTTTATTAACCAACCCAGCCTAAATAACAAGAGCAGGCTTAGTTCAAGTTGGCTCTTGGTTGGGTCGGCTTCAGTTAAAGTCCCTTCCTTTTCAGGTTGAGCCTCAGTTGAATGCCAAGCCAACCAACCTAAATTGCAGCACTTCACTTTCAATGTTCCCAGTTTCTTAGTTTCCTAATTGATTCTTCCATCTGCACTCTATCAAACCTCTACCAATACGTAATTGAGAAAATTGAAGTGTTGGCAAAATATCCACACAATAGCATATATTAAAATCTGTGGTGTTCTCTGTTTCTGTACCTTTTTCCGAGAAAAGATAATTCGTAAAATAGAATTTATATACCCATTGAATTTTATAACTTAAAAAGCTGCTCAAGTTTGCTGTTCAATATTATTCTTGACAATTGTTAATCTGTTCCCATTTGATTTAATTAGGTTGTTTGATTCAATACAATAAAATCAGGAAGCAACTTGTGTTCCTAACATAGTAGGATAATTCTTGCAGTTTAGTCTCTCTCTCTCTCTCTCTATATATAATAATAATAATAATAATAATAATAACTATCTGGTCATATCTGGTTGTGAAGTTTTCCTCTGACTAGGGAATGACCCTATATATATATATAGTTTTTCTATTGTCGGTTCGAACTGATATAATGTGGGTCATTGGATTTAATAATAATAACTATCTGGTCATATCTGGTTCTGAAGTTTTCCTCTGACTAAGGAATGACCCTATATATATATACAGTTTTTCTATTGTCGGTTCGAAATGATATAATGTGGGTCATTGGATTTAAATGCTTTGACTTGGCTGCATGCACTTGTCAAAACATTTTTTAAATCCAATGGCCCATATGCAAGTAACTGATATATTTTATATCAGTTCGAACCGACAAAGACCGTATATGTGTATATATATCTCCCTTTTTTTTGTGCTTTTTTCTTGGGGGTTGTGATCCATTCAACATGTCCCTAGTGTCTAGTTATGGTTTTTTTGAAAATTCATGATTCAGGTTATATATGTTATGAACATTACATAGCAGCTTACATGCTTCTTTTTCAATTGAATTTCTGGAATTGTATTTTCAGACACTCAGTAGTTGTAAATCATCTAATAATTAGGTTTACATTTTTCTTATAGTGAGTGGACCTGGCAAGTGCAAGATAAATAACGGAGGTTGTTGGCATGAATCCAAGGATGGGCACACCTACTCTGCCTGTTTGGTGAGCAAAATTCATACTTTTCTTTGTATATTGTTCTTCTTGCCCACCATACATCTACAGATTCTACACCCCCCAGATTCTGGTTCACATTCTCATCCTGCTTTGAACAGGATTCTGAGGATGGGAAATGCCAATGTCCTCAAGGGTTTAGAGGTGATGGTATCAAGAACTGTCAAGGTAAGAGATGCTCTTACAATCGTTGTATTTTATTATGCTCTTGCCTAGATAAATACAAATAGAACTTCATAATCGAAGTGTTATTATATATAATTGAAAAAGTAGTTATATATGAGGTACATGCAATGAGAAACTATAGGTCTGTTCCTACAATAGAGGATTTGACACGGCTGATTCGTGTGTAAATATTTGGCATTAAAAACTGTCCAAAAAAAAAAAAAAACCTGATGGGCTCAAGCAAGACATGACTAGGGATGGCAATTGGGGAAATGAGGATGGATATTGGTTCCCCCATCCCAATCCCCATTCCCTATTCCCCGAACCCTTTCCCCCATCCCCATTTCCCCCAATCCCCAATTTTTTCTCCGTTCCCCCTCCACATGATTCCATAAAATCAATCAATACTGAATTATCGATTCATACATGAACATTATAAAATCATACAACTATACATGAGAAGAATACAAAGAAAAACATACTAGAGCAGCGGCGGCGGGAGGATGGAGGCACGAATGGCAGCACCAAGAGACACATGGCGGCAGGATGGAGGAACAGTGACGGCAAAAGGAAGGCACGACAATGAGAAGAGAGGTGCAGCTTTTAGTGAAATAGGTTTCAGTTTTCAGATTAGGTAGGCTTTAAGTGAAATAGGTTTCAGTTTTCAGATCAGGTAGGTTATAAATTTACGAGTTAAAGAAGTATTTATACATAGGGTTAAATTAGGAAAATGGGGAAAATGAATAATTATTAAATTTTTTTTTTTTTTTGGGGGAAATGGGGATGGCGAGACCTAACCCCATCCCCATCCCTAATTCCAATTGGGGAAGAAATTCATCCCCATCCCCATCCCTATTTGGGGATGAATTTTTATTTACTAACGGGGGAGGGAATTTTGGGGAAAATGCCATTCCTAGGCATGACATGTGAGTATGCTGCTTTAGTTTTGAAAATCTTGACCATATATAGTATATACAATATGTCCATCAACTAATATTTATGATCTACACTGATGGAAACAGGAAAGCTCTTCCTTACAAGAAAATAAATTCAGCACCATAACTTAGATATTAGAGCTATTGGTTGATGTGCATAGCTGCAGATTGACTGGAGTGCTTTTGAAGTGAAAATTATTATTAGTAGGGGTATCAGATCATGAAAATAATTGACAGATTGCAGAAATTCAGAGCACTATAAAAGAAGGAAAAGATAAAGGAATTAAACCTAGACAAGGATGACTATGATTCTTAGGCAATAACTCCTAAGAAAAAATAATTTCTATTAGATGTGGATAAGCTGCTTACCTCCTATTAAGTCTTACATTTTATTTACAGTGGAAGGCATGTCAAAGAGTTCCTATGAGCTTATCAATAGATTTCTGAATTGATAATTTTAAGTCATGAAATATCTTTTTTATTCTTCATACATGCAGATGTTGATGAATGCAAAGATAAGAAAGCATGTCAGTGCCCTGAATGTAGCTGCAAAAATACCTGGGGGAGCTATGAGTGCACTTGTAGTGGGGATCTTTTGTATATCAGGGACCACGATACTTGCATAAGTGAGTTCAGGATCCAAACTTCTTCATTCTAAACATGAATCCTGTAAACACGCTTTGCTATTGTTCTCATTCTCACTTCTTCTCCTTTGTTAATGGCAGGTAAGAAAGCTAGGGAAGTTAGATCTGCATGGGCTGCTGTCTGGGTCATTTTGATTGGCTTGGCTTTGGCAGCTGGTGGTGCATATCTTGTTTATAAATATAAATTAAGGGTAAGCTTGTCCATTATATGCTTTATTTCTTTTTCCTTTTTATTCATTAACTTAGTTCTTTATTAAAATCGGGGCAATGGAATTCATACATCTCATGATCTGGGGTAAAATCAGAATGGTGAACTTCATTCTTTTCATACGGTCGTTATATGATCTTTTAATCATTTTTTTTTTCTCTCTAAGCAAGCTAAATATACCCAGATTGTTTAGAAGTCAACTTCAACACTAGCATACTTTGAAGTATTTTGATTATTGGATTCGTTATACAAATGTATAAAGTTTAGCATAAACCGTCTTCCTAATCCCATCCAATGGGCTAGTTAGACGAAGACAACTAATTTTTGGGGTTTAAGCTGTGGTTAGAAAACCCCAACTGCCTGTACTCATCAAACCAGCCAACTCATTAAATAGATATGTAATTCTTATTTGGTTCTCTTTGGAAGCGAAGAGGAAACGATATAAAGGCTGTGGCAATACATGTTCTGACAGTTAATTTTTCATCTCTATTCTGTTTGCCTTTGCAGCGATACATGGATTCAGAGATCAGAGCTATTATGGCCCAATACATGCCTCTGGACAGCCAATCTGAAGTTCCAAATCACACCAACGATGAACATGATCGAGCATGAATATGAAAAAATCATTTATCTTTCGAGGATCATAGTTTGGAAAACGGGTACAGTTTTAAGTCTGTTTTCCAGTCCAGAAATCTCAAGCCTTTTTCTGTATTATACATGTTGGACAATAAAGAAATGCAGATTAGAAGTTGTCCTGTTGTTTATTAGGGATTGTAACATTCTTAATAGTTGAAGGTAGGTATTGCATTCAGGAGAGGGATTTGGCTGTAACGTTTAAGAATTTTCCGTTCCCGTCCCGTCTCATCCCTTAAATTATTTCTCCATATTTATATAATCACTCTAGAATTCATTTACGCCTTAGAGACAGGATGAACATTTTGACACAAATGTATTTTAGTTTAATTTAAAGAGAACTTGCATTTTTATTTGAGAATGTTAAGAGTTAAGATATTTTTTGTATTGATTTTTCTTTATTTGGTATCTGAATCCAACTGAATTAGATTTTATAGAAATTAATTCAAAATGTCATATCTTAAAATTCCTTCATATTAAGGGGAACTAATTTTTTTTCTTTCAATTATTATGATCCTATTGCTTTTATTATGAATAAGGGGATTTACAATTTAGTCCTTTAACTTTTAGCAAATGCTATTTTTACACAATTTTCACGTATTACCTTTTTGGGTTTTTAAGTTCCAATGCCATTTTTGGATGTTTTTGAATTTTTTTAGATTTGATTGAAGTTTTATTACTAATCAATCTTGTATATATTATTTAATTTTCTGATTTTTTTTAAATAAAAATAATATAAGGATAAATTTTTATTCATGAATTATGTAAAAAAAAAAAAAAAAAACTAATCAATCTTGTATATATTATTTAATTTTCTGATTTTTTTTAAATAAAAATAATATAAGGATAAATTTTTATTCATGAATTGTGTAAAAAAAAAAAAAAAAAAAAAAAAAAAAAAAAAAGAAAAAGAAAAAGAAAAAGAAAAAAGGTTACCGGTCAATAGTCGTTTTCAGTCAAATATGATTTTAAGAGTGAAAAAAATTACTTTAAACTATTCTTTGACAATTTGATGAACAAAGAAAAGCCATTTTTTTTTTTTTTTGAAAGAAAATTCTAAACCCCCTTATCATTATTAGTTTAGCATTCTGACTTATATAAGATTGGTTTCTATACTTTTCAAAGTTGAAGTCAGATAAGCTTGAATTACTACCATTTAATTATGACATAATTTCACATAAGTCGCATTTTTTTAGCGATTTGTCATATTTATAAATGTCTTTCTATATTCATGATGTTAGTCCTTATTTATTTATTTATTTATTTTATTTTCAAAAACTCATTACTGTAGTCCATTTGACTAAATAATTGAAAGTCAAATATTTTAAAACATGCGAAAGTACACTTTTACCCTTATTACTATTTAATTTAGTTAAAATGATTATCTTAACTTTAAATTAAAATAAAAAACAATAAAATTTTCAAAAATAAAATCTTAAATAAATAGATTTAAAAAAATCTTTATTAAATAATAATAATAAAATCCATTAATTTTTTCTTATTTTGGATTTTTTTTTTTTATATTGGATATTTATTTAGCTAAAATGATCATCTTAGCTTTAAATGATTATTTTTCATAATATTTTTTTTCAATATATTTATTTAAGATTTATTATTGAAAATTTTATTGTTTTTCATTTTAATTTAAAGCTAAGATAATCATTTTAGCTGAATAAAAATATATTATGAAAAAAAAAAATATACAAAATAAGAAAAAATAGTGGATATTTTTAATTATTTATTTAAGATTTGTTAGTAATCTATTTATTTAATATTTTATTATTGAGAATTTATTGTTTTTCATTTTAATTTAAAGTTAAGATAATCATTTTAGCTTAATTAAATAGTAATAAGGGAAAAAGTGTAATTTCACGAGTTTTAAAATATTTGACTTTTAATTATTTGGTCAAATAGACTAAAGTGGTGAGTTTTGAAAAAAATAAAAAAATAAATAAGGACTAAAGTGATGAATATGGTAAGATATAAAGGTCACAAATTGTCCAAAAAGTGAGACTTATGTGAAATTCTTCCTTTAATTATTCGTTAACAAGATTTAAAGTTCAAGTAAAAAACAAAAACTACTTTTTGTATATGATCTCAAAAATTGGGCACATTCATGTTAATATGAAAAGAGGCTGTTTGTACCAAAAAAAAGAAAAGAGGCTGTTATTTGGGCGCCAATCTTTTTTTTTTTTTTTTTTTCCTTTAAAGGACCAAAATCATTTTTGTTTTTTTTTTTTTGTTTTTTTTTTGTTTTTTTTTTTTGGTTAGAAAGAGATTACATGAACAATAATACTAGAAAACCTAAAAATTTAGTCCAAATTTCAACCCAAATGATGCGGCAGGTGGTTTTTTCATTAACCGCATTATTTCATGTTGTGTGTGGGAATGACAACCCACTTACTATATCATTTGGATTGAAATTTTGGTTAATTATTTGGGTTGTATATCATTACTCTTACATGAACCCTAATTCCTAATATCCTATATGCGGTATGGCTATTACAAGTAGAAACAATATCTAAAATACTTTCTAACTTCTTAATTTCAAGTTATCAACAACTCAAAAACAAAAGACAGCAACACAATATTCATAATTAGACATATTTATATGTTGAACAACTGCACATCGGAACCTATTGAGATCGAACACTAAAAGTATGATCCAGATGTATATTTCTATAATCAGAAGATATCGACTCCCAACGTCAGAAGAGGTCTCCCCCACAAAATATATTATTTTCGGCTACTAATTAGGGTTATGGACCTATGAGTTGTTAAGATTCTTTAGGTAATTAATTGCACGAGGAAGCCACACGCATGGGTTCTAAATAAACAATTCAATGTCTATAAAGTGTGGTAGACATGATTTTATAACGACTCCATCAAATATTCACTTAAAAATTGCCAAGCATACCATCTTCAATGATGTTTGAAAATGGAACAGGTTTTGGCCTGTGATTTAGCTTATAAATTATGACATTGAATAATAATAATAATAATAATTTATATTAATTTCTAGTTAGGATTTGACCTCTTAATTAACAGTTTTTCCATGCATACAAAATTAACTTCAAATTAATTGGGTATCTTATTTTAAAAATAATTATTTTAATATAATCATATTACTCATTTAAAAAATATCTTATTGGAATCATTTTAAGCATTCACTCTATTAAACACAACTTTTTAAAACATATTGATGGCAAAGTCTGGTGCTGAAATAAGTTTAGACATTATTTATTATTATTATTATTGATGAACTTCAAAGTACAAAGAAATTAATTAAAACGAATTAAGAAATTACACCTAATCAAAAGGGAACACAATGCATTTTTTCTTGTAATTTATAGTATATGGAGCTTCCAAAATTATGTTTTGCAGACAAAAATATGAATTAAGGATGTCTTTCCACCGAAAAGAAGAGTTCCGAGATACAAGGGTTTTCCTAACCGATTTAGTCTTTTCGTCGCCGGTTTCTCGCTGTGGCAGCGGGAGCCGGCGGCGATGTCGTCCCGGAGGGCGATCTTCTTCTTCCCCATGCTAGGCTTTCCCGGTCAGAAGGGGGACACCGGCGGCTGCTACGACGGCCCTGTTCGTCGACTGGAAGTCTCTCTCGCATCACCGGGCGGGACGTTTTGTCCAGGCGACGACGGCAGCTGTTAGATCGGCCGATCCTCTTGGTTCTAGCCAGATCCGGTGTGATTCGGCGTGAGCAGTCGATCGGTGGTCTTGATGCTCGTCCGACCCCGTCCTCTCCGTCGGGACACTGTCGGCAACTTCGGCGTCCTCCTTCACTGATCTTGGTGTTTGGCTTGGTTGGTTTTATGCTTTGCGGCGACGGGCATCGGAACGGGTGGAGGTTTGATTGGTATGGTGGTTTGGGGTTTCGATCAGGCATCTCCGACGTCTCTGCTTGGTCGGCGGCGTCCTGGTGGGTCTTCTCCGGCGGCCTGGTCTCTCCTCTGGATCGGTTTCAGCTCGTTTTTTTATGTTTCCAATTTGTTTAGTTTACTGTTTTGGTTGTAATCCCACCTCTGTGTGGGCGTTTTTCTCCCGTTGTGGGACTCTGTTCTGGGTTTGTACTCGTGCTCGATTATCTTTATTTGTGGAGTCCCAGTTATGGTTGTAACCTTGCCCTGGATCTGGTTTTCCAGGTTTTCAGGTGCCTTTCCACAAAAAAAAAAAAAAAAAAGATACAAGGGTTTTTTTATTATTTATTTATTTATTTATATCATATGTTAATAATTTAAATGGATCACTCCGCGATACAAAATTATAAATTGAAGATGTACCTAACTTTTTTCTTTTCTTTTTTCCTACTTAGTTTAACTTCATATTTTCTCTTCAATTAAAAACGTGTATACCTATCAAAATGCATACACTAATACCTTTATAATTATTCATGTTATTAAATATAATCTTGAAACAATATGTATCATATTTTTTCTTTTATTTTTTTAGAGTGATACTATACGATCCAAATAATAAATTCGAAAATTAAATGACACTTTTTTTGATGTAGCATTTTAAGACTATCACTCTTTTAATAAATTGAGTTTAAATAACACCTAAGATGGATCCTTTCCAAAAATACCCTTCACGGTAACCTTCTTCACTAGTTTTTTTTTTTTTTTTTCATTCAAAATCCTCCGATGGAGGTTTTCCTCCATTGGGATTGAAATCGGCCTCCAATGGTGTTCGTCCTCCAATGGAGGTCGAAATCGACATCCAATGGAGGTTTCAAGGAAGATGTAAAAAATGGAAAATTTCATTTTTATCTAGAAAGTCTCGAAAATTACCAAAAATCTCAAAAATAACCAAAAAGTCTCGGAAATTACCAAAAGTCTTGAAAAATTTCATTTTTACCCAGAAAGTCTCGGAAATTACCAACAAGTCTCGGAACCTAACTGAAAAGTTTCAAAATTACCTGAAAAGTCTCGAAAATACATAAAAAATCTCGAAAAAAAATACGAAAAGTCTCAGAAATTGCCTGAAAAGTCACGAAAATACATGAAGAGTTTCGAAAAATACCTGAAAATTCTTGAAAAAAATATTAGAAGTCTTGGAAATTACCTGAAAAGTCTTAGAAATACCCGAAAAGTCTCGAAAATTTATGAGACTTATTGGACAAAAACAAAATTTTCCAATTTTTTTCATCTTCTTCTTCATCAACTTCCAATGGAATTGACCTCCATTAAAGGTTGATTTCAATCTCCATGGAGATCGAACAAACTTCCAATGGAGGTTGAACGACTCAGTTTAACAGACCTCCAATGGAAGCTGATGAAGATGATGAAAAAATAAAATGAAAATCTGAAAAGTAAATAAAAATACATATGTAAAGTAAGGACATTTTTGAAAGTTCACTTACTTTGGTGCCCTTAAAACTTAAGTTATTAAAGTCGTGCCTCTCGTGCAACACCAAATCAAAAGAGTGCCAAAACCCCATATTCCCACCCCAAATAATTAACCCAAATTTCAACCCAAATAATGTGGTTAAGTATATTGTCATCATCATACATAACATAAGATAATGTGGTTAATGAAAAAACCACTTGCCAAATCATTTGGGTTAATATTTTGGCTAAATTTTTAGGTTGTCTAGTATTAGTGATTTTTTTTAATATAAGAATAGATGATGTTTGCAAAAGGCTTTGGTTATAAATTAGGGTGTGAAGTTTATTTTCTTTTAATTATTATAAATTTGATGGAACATGAAGTCAGCAATTTGCAGCAAATGATTTTAATACTGTTTGATTGAAGATTATTAATAATTAATAAACCCATAATGATAGAATTCACTTCTTAGAATATGAACTTATACTTAAACCTAATCAATAATTTGATAAACAATCAGGTTTTTTTTTTTCTATTTTTTTTTTCTTTTAAAATCATTCTTGAAAGCATATATTCATTTAAAGATTGAGAGTTGAATATAAATTGTTATACAATTAAACCTGTTGAGAATTACAAGATTAAAGAGAAAGAGATCCTAATTTTATGGATCACCCAAACACCTTTTCTTTTATTCTTTTATTAACATTATATTTATATGTCAAACTCAAATGATTAAGTTACTAATATATTCATTAACCAAACATTTCTAATTTCTTTAAGCTATAGTACTTCAAAACATCAAATATATTAATTTGATCCGTTTTTATGCACATCGTACTCTCTTCATCTTAATATAAAGTAGTTCTTGATGACCATTCACCCAATCTGTATGCACGTCTTACTTATTTTAGTCTTTTAATTATTGCTAAATTAGGAAACACAAATTATTAAGTTCCAATTTCATGTTATTGAGGATATCATCATGAAGAGATTTAGGACTTAATCATCTTGAGGAAAGAATGATTTTTTTTTTTTTTCATTTACTCAAGGTGGAATTATAGATCATGTCTTAGTGTCTCTTACTAATAACCCTAATAGGTTATATTAATTTAAAACCGTAACTGAGAGGCTAGAATGAATATTAATTCTTGAGGATTTTAGTTTTGCTTGTAGATTTCCACAATAAAATAACTCAAAATCTTAAGACACCTCATTAAATGAGAAGAAATATCAAGCATGTATCTTTTCTTGTGTTAAACCTCATACTAAATTGGAACGTCTTAGCAATTAAAAAACAATACTAAATACTTAACTCATATATAGAAGAAAAAGACAATACAGGTTTCTACTCAGAAAAGGACAATACATGTTTCTACTCAGAAAGCGGCTCTGTTTTGGTTTGTGCCTGGTGGGTGGCTCGCTGCTGTTTTGGCTTGTTGCCTTCTTGTTTCCCGTTGCTCTTGTGCTGCTCTTTGTGGCTTTCAATAAATTGCCTTTCAAAAAAAAAAAAAAAAAAAAAAACCGTGTCATGTGTCATCTTTTGAATGTCGGACCATAATAATACAATTTCACCCAATAATACGTTGCATTGCATGATAAATATATGATTGGTTGACTATATACCCATAGGCTATAACTGTATCACTTATTTGCCTTCTGAGTGACGAACCCCACGATGATACCATCTCACCCAATTTATTTATTTTTTCCAAATGTGGGCATATATATTATTACTACACCTGGTTTACTACATTAATGAAATGCATGTATAATAGGTCCTCTAAGCAGGACCACAATTGGACTTTAATTACTCATCAATCAAGATAATACATCTACCAAATACAACCCCACTTGCTCTACTAACAAAAGTCAATCTCAACTCAAAAGTCTTAAACGCGGCTAACAGTTTTATTATAATATTATTCTATGTTTAATTTTTAATTTATATATTTTTTATGTTAATGGGTTTGATCATTCACTTTTTTTTTTTTTTTTAAAAGGATTTTTTATGTCCTTGTCATTGACAATGCGGTGAGAGTTTCAATATTGTGACTACTACTATATATTAAAAAAAATTAAAAATTAAAAAAAAAAACCCAGATAGATAAATGTACATATATAATTCTAGATCAAACTACTAAAATAATCATGTTTTGGGTCTTTACAAGTTAAATAAGGATTAAGCTATTGTACAAATATGTATATATGCACTAGTGATTTGATAGTTTACAATTTTTTTTTTCTATTTATTTATTATTTTTGAAAGATTTTTCGTTTTCTATTAAAAAAAGTGCCATTTTCAATCTCTCGATTCTATTCCAATAAAGTAAGTATTTTTTTTTTTTTGAAACAGCAAATTTTATTGAGAATGGAAAAGCTTCCAGTGAAATACAAGGGAAACGCCATCAAGGGACCCCAAACAAAAACAAGCAAGGGCATACAAAACCCAACCAAGAAATAATAGAGACAAAAGCACGACTACAACACACACACTAGACCCACCGAATACATAAACCATTATAAAGATAGAGCACACAACCATGAACACATTGCAGACCAACTACATCACTGCATCATGAAAACCACATCCCCCACTGCCCACCGATGTTCCAACGAACCAATATTCAGGCACTACCCCATTGAACCACATCCCCCACCCTGCTTGAACCTTTCTTCTCTAATTCATCCGCGTAGGAATTTGATGCTCTAGAACATAATTGAACAGATATATTCCCATGCCTCCTCAATAGTTCCCTGATATCATAAACCATATTGACATGTGTCAAGCTACCAAAATGATCAGAATTAATCCAATTCACCGCAACAAGCGAATCACTAACAATATCGATTGACTGTCCCTGACAAGTAGAATTCTTAGCACATAGAGAACATGCCTTCAAAATGGCCATCAATTCTGCAGTTATAACATCCTGGATACCGACACACAACGAAAAAAGACATAAAACCTCCCCACCATTGTTTCTCAAAACTCCACCAATACCAGCCATACCTATATGCCCAAACAGGGAGCCATCAACGTTAAATTTAAAGAACCCCAAACCAGGTGGAATCCAAGCTTCCGACACATACTTCTTCGCTTTCACTGGATCCCTACAGAACTCGCATAAATTTTGAATAAGAATTGTAATAGGATCTAGAGAGCCATTCCCATGATGCTTGAACCACCATGCCACGTGAAATTGTATCGAATCCAAAGCCAAAGACATGACAAGCTCCACGTCTTCGAAAACCTTACGATTATGAAATTCCCATATCGTCCACATAGTGGCAAAAAATAAAGTAGTCCATGCATGTCTACATTCGCGCATAGGACATAGAAACACCCAACCATTAGCCCACTCCTCCACTGACTTAGGAACGCATCCTTGGAGCCCACACCATCCTAAGCCTTTGGCCTATAGATTCCATGACCATCTACAATGAATAAACAGATGCTCCACCGATTCTTCCTTCTCATTGAATAAAGCACATAGCAAACCGGTTGGACAAAAACCAAACCTACTAAGCACTTGTTTAACCATAACTCTACCTTTTATCAGTTGCCAGGCAAAAACCTCCACTTTCGGAGGACAAATACCTTGCCAACAAAACTTGTTAAGACCATAAAGATCTTCCACCCTATCTTCCCACATTTTACAAAATGATTTTACTGAGAACATCCCATTAGAAGCTGGTCTCCATGCCAATGAATCAGAGATAAAAGACCGAACCATAATAGTATTTAAGAAAGCTAAGAAATAGCCATATTGATTCTGTTCCCACCCTAATACCGGCCTTCTAAGAGTAACATTCCACACCCAAAAAGAGCACTCCCAACCACCAAAGTCTTGAATTGTGCCATCCTTTATAGCTGCAAGTGCAAAAATCCTAGGAAAAGATTCTTTCAAAGTATTTGATTCACCACACATAATCTCCCAAAACTTAATGCTAGTCCCATCTCCAATAACTAATCGTAGATTCTCCTTCATAATTATCCCTGATCTAGAGCCTAGTTTGAAGATGCTTGCCACTGCTCTAACAAAATGGGATGCGGTCCTGCTATCCGACCCTTTCCACACAATATTATTGTCACTCAATCCATAACCTGCAATAATCACCTTTCTCCACAATGAATTCTTTTCAACACCAAATCTCCAAGCCCACTTAGCCAATAGTGCCTTATTTTTAACCATCACCCTCCCAATTCCCAACCCACCATTCGCTTTACTAAGACACACCGACTCCCACTTAACCGCATGTACCTTCCTCTTTTCCACCCCATCACCCCAAAGAAAACCTCTTTGTAATTGTTCTATACGAATAGCAATCCCAACCGGAATTTTGAAAATAGACATAAAATATGTAGGTATACTTGACAATACCGACTTGATCAGGACAAGCCTACCACTTTTGGACAAAAACCTCCGCTTCCATGGATTCAACCTTTCTTTAATTCTATCAACAACTGGGCTCCAAAACGCCTTAGCACAAGGTCGAGCTCCCAGAGGTATACCCAAATAATTGATAGGTAACGAAGCCGCCTTACAGTTCAAGGTAGAAGACCATAATGGATCTTGAACCGGCCTTTTGCTGACTCTAACATAACAAGACTTAAAAAAATTGATTTTCAACCCAGAAACCAATTCGAAACACCTCAAAATCTGCTTAATATTCCTGATAAATTCCAGTTTAGGTTTGACAAAAATGATCGTTTCATCAGCAAATTGAAGGTAAGAGACCCGGATACCACTTCCCCCAAAATCCTCCCCTTGAAACAATCCCAACTCTGTAGCTTTAACAAATAGACAATTAAGACCTTCTGCAACTATATTAAACAAAAACGGGGATAGAGGGTCCCCTTGCCTCAATCCTCTCTTGATTCCAAATTGTGGAGTAGGACTTCCATTAACTAATACTGATAATAACAGAGAAGACACACACTCTCTAATCCACCCACGCCATCTCTCCCCAAACCCCATACACCCCAAAACATCATCCAAAAAACCATGATCGATGCTGTCATAAGCTTTTTCAAAATCAAACTTAATAACGACACCACCCTCTTTTTCACATTTCCATCTATTAATAATTTCCTCAGCTATTACAAAACTATCCAAAATTTGTCTCCTTTCAACAAAAGCCATCTGGAAATCCCCTATAACCGAATTCATCACCCGTTTGATTCTATTAGAGAGAACCTTAGCCAAGATTTTATACATCGAACCCACTAAACTTATAGGTCTAAAATCCCCTATACTTGGAGGTCTCTTCACTTTTGGAATCAATGCAATAATAGTGGAATTCAAATCTTTAACTACAGATCCATCCCTATGAAACTCTCTAATAAACGCCAAGAAGTCCTCCCTAATCTCCTCCCAATTCTTCTTAATAAAATTCAGATTTAAGCCATCCGGTCTCGGTGCTTTATTACCGTTACATCCACTAACAACCTCCCAAACTTCTTCCATGGAAAACTCGACCTCAAGGCTCTCATTCTCGGCTGTAGACAATAACTTGAAATTCAGTCCGCATATCTTCGGTCTTGGCCATTCCATGCTCTGAAAGTGATCCTGAAAATAATTAAAAACCCCTTCTTTAATAGTCTTCAGATCTTTAACCACAGATCCATCAAGTACCAAATCCCCAATAAAATTTCTTCTCCTTCTCCCATCCGCCACCGAATGAAAAAACTTAGAGTTCCTATCCCCCTTCAAATAACCACTTCACTCTAGATTTTTGCCTCCATAATTGTTCTTCCTTCCTAATACCTCCCCAAATTTCTGAAAGAAGAGAAAGCCTCTCTTCCCGAAATTTCACCGACCATCCAACCTGCAAAGCTTCCTTGTCAAGAAAATCCAACCTCTGCTCTGCCTTACTAACCACAGAAGACATCAGTTTCTTCTTAGACAACAACATCTTCATTTTCCTTTTTGTACCCCTTATTTTTGCAGCCAAGATCGCCCCCTTTGATCCAACACCACCCGAATACTTCCATCCAACCAACGCTTCTTTCATCATCTTAATATCATCCATCCACACGTTAACAAATCGAAAAGGACGAGGCCCCCAATCCTTTTCACTTTCCCTCAAAACGATCGGATTATGGTCTGATAAGCTTCTTGGAAGTCTCCATTGTTTCAAGTTTGGAAAACTCAAAAGAAGACTCAGAGAAACAAGAAAGCGATCAATTCTTGACCGAGCCGCCTTTGCCCTTGAATTAGTCCAAGTAAATGACATACCGTGTAATGGTAAATCAACCACCATTGCCTTGGAAATAAATTCACAAAAACTCCTCATGGATCCCATATTGTAACTGAGTCCTACACTTTCCGAAGCATCAAGAACCACATTGAAATCACCCCATACAACCCATGGAATCGGGAAAGAATTCATTGAACTAAGCAACTCATTCCACAATATTTTCCTCTCTGCTTCCACACAAGGAGCATACACATTGCAAAAACCAACCACTTGATTTAACTCAATTAGCTCTCCCACAAGTAAGATACTTCTATCATTAGAAATACACGAAGACACCACAAACTGATCTTCGCACCAAAGAGTGAGTAACCCTCTCGAAAACCCAACAGCATCCACCCCAATTCCCTTTGTAAGAAAAGGACCACCTAATGCACATATTAAACTATTATCAAAACACTTCAATTGTGTCTCCTGTAAAAATAATACCGATGGTTTGACTTTATTAACCAATCCTCTAACAACCCTTTTCTTTTCGAACTTGCCAAGGCCTTTAATATTCCATGATAGAAATAACATTATAATAGGCAACGACCCTACCCAAAAAACAACACAGAAAATTTCCGACAATCGACTCCTTGTACCTTTTTGCGTCCTCCAACTCCCTTCTCCTTAATTCTTCCCTAACCGAATCATCTCTATCCCCAAAATCAAATCCAAGTGCATTACCTGTTTCGATAATCCTTGTAATTTCCTCCTCCAAATTACACTCCACTAAGTTACCACCTCTAATCGCTTCCGTTCCCAAGACACTTGCCGGTAAGCACACATTGGAGTCACCCACCTTGTCATTCTGCACCTTTGAGACGCCCGATACAGGATTCAACACTGTGTTAATTGCCGCTACCTCATCCTCCAATATAGAACCTTCCGCCGATCATATTGCAACACTCTGTTTCTCAACTTGTAGTTCACCTTCTTCTCATACTGTATCTTGATTATTCACCTCCTTTGTGTTCTGTGACTCCCTTTTGTGAAATAACTCCATCCGATTGACAGCCATATTTCGTACATGATCCAACCTCATACTAACCGAACTTGCTCTCAACAATCACTTCTTAATCATAAGTTGAATCTTCTTTGATTCCTTATTGCAAAATCTGGTTTTAAAGCTCCCCTTTCTCCCTTTTTTTATTTTTTTATTTTTTTTTTTTATGTTTTTGGATTGGAACTGACCCCCTACTTAGATCAATATGAAATCCAATCTCACTGGACTCAACTACTGGAACGGGGCCCAAAAGAATGAGGCCGGCCCATGAGTTTGGTTCAGAACCAAATTGTCCAATGAGACCTCATTTAATGTAGGAGAATCTGGCCCATTTTCTTTTGCCATACCACAACCCACATTAGAAGGCTCACTAACTGGCTTCTTCACCATTGAACACTCCTTTTTGGATTTTATTGAATTGATAAATGGACGTCTTTCAGATTCCGAGGAAGAGGAGCATAATTTGTCATTAAGTGCGTTAACATCTTCTATTTCTCTTAACACCAACTTCTTCTTAGGATTTGAATTAAAATTGAAGAAAGACTTCCGATTGGGTCTAAATATTGGAGCCATCAACTTCTTTCCTTTATCAATGAATGAATTATTGCACCCCTTCCCCAATGCCTTTTTAGCATTTCCAACTGTTCCCAAGCCTCCACCTAAACTTCTGCTGTTGTAACCAAGACTTGAAACCTGCCATACCCTTTTGTCTCCAACCTCCTCGTGGACTTGACCATCATTATTAATGGATGGCGACTGATCTTTCACCTTCCCGGCCTCCCTCCTTCTCAGATTTTCGGCACCTAGATCCAAAAAATTCTCAATCCATTACTGCTTTACCGGTTTGTTTTCCTCCTCCATTGTCAACCTGACTGACCCCCTCTTACCATTAATCGTAATGAACTTTGGACAAGGATTCTCATTATTCATAAGAGCCAAAAATCTTCCTTTATATAACCTTCTTTTAAATAGTGTATCATCATCAATAATTAAAAGTTCTCTCACTTCTTTACCAATCTTAAAGAAGAACTTCGAGCTCCAATAACAAAGAGGAACACCTGAACAATAGACCCAGGCAATTCTTGACTTAGGCACCGCAGAAAACGACCATTTATCCATTGACCCAAAGCAGTCATCCCATAAAGAACTGTTCTTTATAAAACCTAAGCACTCCTGGTAGGACTCGAATCTCCAAAGTATCAGTTTATCTCTAAGATACGCAAAGTTAAACACAATACCCTTATTAGCCAACCTTTGATTCACTCTGGAAACTTTATCAAATCTCCTAAGCACTCCAACCGCACATTTCAAAAACCATGCATCATCCTCCTTATCACAATCCCAACTGACCTCATTTACCACCTTCACATTAATACTAAAATCATCAATATGTCCACCCTTAGAGACCACCTTCGCATTAACACCAAAATTTTCAATCTATTCACCATTGGAAACCACCTTTGCAAAGGACCTCACTCGTCCCGCACCATCTCTCAAGACTTCCAATTTCCTTAACCTGCTCATAAATTATCTTTTCCCCTTATCAGACTGCCCAGATCTCCTCATTTTCTCCCATCCGAAAGAAGCCTCCTTCGTTGCAATCCGCCATCCACTAATCTGCATCCCGTTGGACCGTTTAACCAGCTCCTCCAGCTCATCCATTGTAGCAAACATAACAAATGCATAATTGCTTCTTCTCGTCCTTTGCCCGAATGATAAAAAGATATCCCTAACCCGACCAAATGACTTAAAGATATCCCATAGACACCTCTGATCCACTGAAGGATGAATATTATCCACGAAGACAAAAAATAGACCATTTCTGAAATCTTTTTTTGCCAGATAATTGGACTCTCTCATATTTGACGTATTTCCAAAGGATTTTTTTTATCTGTCTCTTCAATTTTTGTTTTAACCTCCGCTTCCTTTTTCTGGGAGTTATAAAGTAAGTATTTATAATACAGTAATGCTACATATCCCACCTAAAATGCTACATTTTTTATCCCACCACATGTGGCATGTAAGGTGTCAAATAGTGAGTGAATACATTATATCCACTTGCTATTTGACACCTCACATGCCACATGTGGTGGGATGAAAAATGTGGGATGTTTAACATTATTGTTTATAATAATGTTACTTTATTTGTACGATATCATGACCCTAAAAATTGTACTATTATGAATTATTAGCTAATATGAATTGTACTTTATATACTCTTACAATGCACATTTGACAAGCATGTGTGAAGAGCTTTTTTCCTGGGTTTGTAGGAGTAGATATCCGGACTGCATATGTATTATTTGATCTTGGCAGGTCTCGACAATCCTGTTGTAATAGTTTTTGTAATATTTAAAAAAGAAAGAAAGAAATATTTGTGAGGCCTCGTTTGATTTTTTGTCTGAAGTCTGAACGATGCTGAAAATATGTTTGTTTTTTTTTTTCAATGAAAACTGAATATAACTGATAAGCTGTTTATTTTTTAAGTTACAAATATTTAAAAATAAATACTTTTACATCTATGCCCTTCTAACTATTATTTGTTATATATTTACATTTTAATATATTAAGGAAAACTATAACATGCAGTTGGGAATTCCAAGGAAAACTATAACATGTAATTTAACAATTTAATAAAACTAATTATCAAATTATGAAAAAAAAAAAAAAAAACGAGTCCTTACCGAATATGCTAGGAAAAGTTGTCTCTGGTTGTTTGAGTTTTGAAGCAACTTGGTTTTATGATGATGTAGTTGTTTACAGTGAGAAGAAAAAAAAAGTAGTAATATGATTAGGGTTTTGATAGAAGACAAAATTGGAAATAAGTTAGATTAGCGAGGAAACAAAAAACGTCCTTACCGGAATATGCAAGGAAAACCAGTCTCCAATTGTTTAAGTTTTGAACTAGCTAGGTTTTGTGATGCTATATTTGTTTAGGGTGAGAAGATTTTTTTTTATTATTATACGATTAGGGTTTTGACATAAGACAAAATTGGAAAGAAGTTAAATTGGTGATGATAGTTTTGGAAGTAAAAAATTGTATTAAATTCTAGTGTGATTTTTTTAAGTGAAAAGGTTTCACTTTTCTAAACATGTGGTTTTAGGGGTTCTTTAAGTGGTTTTATCACTTAAAAGATCAAACAAAATAACTTAATGGAGCATATTAAGTGCTATTAAGTATGAAGTAGAAAAATCAAACATGGCCTAAGAGTTCTTTCTGACCAAAAGAAGAAGAAGAAATATTTGAAAAAGCAAAAGTCTTAGGGGTCTTTTTTTTTTTTTTTTAGTCTGAAGACTGAACAGTCCTGAATTTTTCTGAAGATTGAATATGGACTAAAATCTACTAAATGACATGTTTTTTTTTTCTCACATCTGAATGTATATATTGTCAACATATTTGTTTTTTAAAAATAAAATTGTCTTAAAATAGTAATTTTACATTTATACCCATACTAATTAAAAGAAGTAATTTAACATGCATTATTCTTTATAATATTTTGTATGTTTTTCTACAAACAAAGTTCAATTTAACAAAATAAAAAATTCATCAAAGAATATAATTTTGTATGTTTTGCAAACAAAGTTTAAGTTCAATTTATTGTTAAAAAATGAAGTTCAAGTTCAAGTTCAATTCTGTATGTTGTCCACGTTTCCAGTGTATATAATTAATTAAACCATTTTTGTTTTTATGGTTTCTTGGATCATATACATCAAAAACCAAATAAAAAAAATTCTTGAATTTTTTATGTACAATTATTCTATAACATCTTCAAGCCATGAAATCTACTCAATATGATATACAAATTTATTGAGCGCTATACGAATAGTTAGATAAAAATTAATAAATAAAGAGTTCTTGCCGGGATTTGGTAGGAGAGAAATTCAATTGTTCAATCTCTGAAAAATTTAAGTATGAGAAGTAATTAGGATTTTTTTTTTCTTCCTAAAACCTGTTTAAAATAAAAATTATGTTAAAAGAAAAAATTCTACATCATATCAAATTAAGATAAATTTGGAAATATATACGTCTTCTTTGGGAGGACAGACTTGGAATAGGATATTTTAATTGTAATCCAGTGATTTGGAATTAAGTTAAGAATCAAGATTTCTTATTTTTTATTTTAAGTTGTTTTTTAAATAATTTTAAGTTGTTTGACCACTTAAAAAAACAAACAAAACAACTTAATGAGTTCAATTCAGACCCATTAAGTTTTAAGTGAAAAAAATAAACGACCCCTTATCCAGTCCCATCGAAAGGTTTTAAATGATGACGAGGGTGGCTTGAGAATTATTATTATTATTATTTTGACTGAATTAAGCAGAGAATTTGTTTATTGATTAGGTTAGCGAGTATCCGGTTACATTTTTACATATATAATTAGACATATAACGTTATATAATTATAAAAATAAAAACAAAATGTCAAATTTTGGAGTGTGTAACTTTAAGTTTTGCACTATGTTATATAATATTATATAATCGTTTAATATATACCCTTATTAGTTATTACACACAAATTTTAGACTCATTGTTTATTGGCTTTGGCTCTGGTTTATTAATGTAAAACAATATCAAACTCAATAAATATTATTTAGATAAAATACATTTCAAGTGAGTGTAAATGTAAATCTATTATTTATTTATGATTTTAATTTTAAAATATCAATCACATTCATAAACAAGTTCTGTTAGCGAACAAATGTCACCATACGAGCGGAAGCGTTGCCGGATAGAATACAAACAAACATAATAACAAAGAAAAATAAGATGAAGAGAAGATAATCAAATCCAATCACACACAACACAAGAGTGTTACGTGGAAACACAAATCAGGGGAAAAACCATGGCTGTCATGACGACAAGAGAAAATTCCAATATGTAGTAAATTGTTACAACCATACACTCAAGATTCTCTCCCTAAATAATACCCCAAACTAGATCGATTACACCCAATACTCACTTTGAAACCTCTCTAGTATTTGCTATTTTGCTCCAAACATAATAACCTAGGTATTATGGTCTATTTATATGAATTACAAGGAGTCTAAGATAAAAGGAAATCCTACTCCTATACATACAAGAATAACTTGTTCCATATAAATACTATTTCCTATTTATGACAAGTATTCTTTTAAGGAGAAATCTTTTTACCTTCAAGTACAAGACTTTCTTAATCCGCATGAAGACAAACTCTTTTTCCTTTTCCGATAAGCACAAGAACTTCCAGAAGAAAACACATTTCCTATTTTCGCACAACATTCCTGATCTGGACAAAATCTGTCGTTGCCGCAGTCTGGGTCATGATTTGCAACCCATGACCTCAACCGTGGAAAGCCACTGAAGTCCACCGCTCAGAATACCGCGGTTGGTGCATTTTGCCTTCGCTGTGGTCTACCCCATGTGATTCCTGTTGGAATCCCTATGCTGCAGTTGGTGCACCTTGTCCACACCGCGGTTCCCTTCTGAATCCGTTTCTTCAATTCTTCTTTGGTTTTCAAGCCTCCCTCAAACACAATTTTCTACTTCCAAATGTTCTCACGTCTCCAGGAAGTCTCTGCATTGGTTGAATCACGTTTGGTAACCATTGCGAATACGAGCCATATCCAACAAGTTCAACTTTCCTTTCTATATGATTTCAAAAAAAAAAAAAAAAAAACAAAAAAACAATATATATATAATTAACCTCATAAAAGTTTATAGGTTGTATTTTATCAGGAAAATTTGGAAATGTTATGGATTCTTTCTTCTTTTTTTTTCATAATTTTTCAAACAAAAAAAAGTTGTTTGATAACAATTATCAACTTAAAAGGAAAAAAAAAAAAACTCAATTTAAAATTTGCGTATATTATTTTGAGAACTCTGTAGGGTCATATTTTTTAAAATTGATCTATATATTAAAGTTTTTTTAATTAGCTATCGTTACTATATATATATATATATTTTGGAGAAAACCTTACTATTTTTTCTAAAAACATTCTACCCTTATTTCTTTTTTCTAATCTAAGGAATAAAAAATAAGAAAACTGAATTTAGAAATTGAAAAGGTGGAAAACAAATTTGAAATGAAAAATTTTAAATATAAATAATAATTTTAGATATTTATCCCAATTTATCCCGCCCTACTCTTCAAACATAATCATGTTCAATAAACTAGGGTTTGGGAGGGGGATATGACTCAAATTCACAATCTTATGTTGTATGTGTGAATGAAATACTATTGGATCAACCTCATCTTGTTGAATTACCTAACAAGTTGATTGTAAGAATGAATTCGTTATATTCTGTACTAACAATAGGGGTGGTGGCATTTGTTGACAAGACTCAGTGATACGACACGATATTTATGAGTTTTGTTCAGGCCTTATTAGATTCCGGTCAACACATTAAAACCCATTTAACTTAATGGGTCATGTTTATGTTGAACTCTTCCTAACCTATTAACTCATTTGACACGATTAAATATCAAAAGTAAACATGTACGTAATATAGAGTTGCTGTATTTTGATGAATAATGTTGTGAATTCTTATTATTCATAACGGGTATATATACAATAGCTATTAAGAATAAATGTCCTATAATCATGCCCTTTGACAGAGAGTAGAAATGGGCATAGATCAAGGAAATATACATAGCAATAATTAGCTAATTATAGGGAATTATTCACACAATAATATCCTTAAATGGACTCTACAATTTCAGTCTATCATGCGCCTGCAAGATTGAGCTTCCATCATGGACGCCAATCTTGGAATGATGAGAAAGGAATGATTTCCGATTTATGGCCTTGGTAAGAGAATCTGCTAGTTGATCACTGGTACGGACATGAGACACGCGAAGGCGATTGTGAAGAACTTGATCACGGACAAAATGGAAGTCAATAGCGATATGTTTCATGCGGGAATGAAATACAGGATTTTTGCTCAAGTAAGTGGCGCCTATGTTGTCACAGAAAATTGTTGGAGCAGTGGAGAAGGGAAGACCGAGCTCTTGAAGCAAATTAGTGACCCAGTTTAACTCGGCAGCAGTTGATGCTAATGCACGATACTCAGCCTCGGTAGATGAGCGAGCAACTGTTTTTTGCTTTTTGGAACTCCAACTTATCGGAGTAGACCCAAGGAAGATGACATATACAGATGTAGAAGTGTGATCATCATAGTTTCCTTCCCAATCTGAATCCGAGAAAGCATGAAGTTGAGTAGAGGGCTGATTACGAATGAGTATGCCATGTGAACTTGTGCCTTTGAGGTAACGCAACAACCGTTTAACAGCAGACCAGTGCACAGCTGATGGACAATGCATAAATTGGGATAATTTGTTGACTGCAAAAGAGATGTCGGGCCGAGTCAAGTAGAGATATTGCATGGAGCCTAACACACGACGATACTGTGTAGAGTCAGTTGTTGGACTACCATCATGAAGCTTGAGAGTCTCAGTATGAGACAGTGGTGTAGTCACTGGTTTGGCATCAAGCATATTATTACTGGATAGGAGATCCCAAATGTACTTTGACTGAGCTAGGAAAAGACCATGAGGCGTAGTTGTGGCTTCAACACCCAAAAAATAATGTAGAGGACCAAGATCTTTAAGCGAAAACCGAGAAGCCAAAGCCCCAATAAAACTTTTATTGCTGAGGACTGATTGCCTGTAATAATAATATCATCGACGTAGATAAGCAAATAAAGAATATTATGACCTTGGCGCAGTATGAACAAAGAGTTGTCAGAGTGAGAGTTTTGAAATCCATGGCCAAGTAAAAACCCTCGGTGCTTGATGAAGGCCATAGATAGCTTTTCGAAGTTGGCATACATGATTTGGAAATTGGGAGTGAACAAACCCATGAGGTTGCTGCATAAAAACTTGGTCAGAAAGAGTACCCTACAAAAAAACATTGTTAATATCCAATTGTCGCAATTGCCACCCATGAGACACTGCAATACTAAGGATGAGACGAACTGTCGTTGGCTTAACAACTGGACTAAAAGTATCAGTAAAGTCCACACCAGGGTGTTGATGAAACCCTTTGGCAACTAAGCATGCCTTGTAACGAGCAATGGTGCCATCAGGATTTCGTTTAATTTTAAATACCCATTTACACCCGATAACATTTCATGTATGTTTGGGGGGAACAAGAGTCCAAGTAGAGTTGTGTATAAAGGCATCATATTCCTCACTCATAGCTTTTCGCCAATGAGACGATTTTTGAGCTTGGATAAATGTAGAAGGTTCAGTTGGTTTAGATAGAGTAGTATGCAGGTCAAGAATTTTTTTTGGTTTAAAGATATTGTTTTGAGAACATGTAATAATATGTGGGTTGGTTAAAGGTGATGAAGGCAATTTAGGCAAGGGAGAGGGAGGTAAATTTGTAGGACTAGTTACCTTGTTAGTGTTTGGGTCGGTGGCATCCACAGTTGAGGGAGAGGATTGAGGCAACAAAGAATGAGAGGCATCTTCATCAACTGAACACGTAAAGAGAGGGTCAACATAATTATTAGAGGAATTTTCTATTGATTGATCATGATTTGATACAGGAGATATGGATTGGCCTTCATTTGAGGAGGGAATGGAGTGGACCGATTTGTTTAGGAAAGGAGTGATGGTGGGGGAATTTAAAATATTCAAATTATAAGAATTTGGTGCATTAAGTGGAGCCGGATTTGAGGTTTTTGAATTAATGGGAATGGGAGAGAGATTTAAGGGAATCCATTTAGAAAAAGAGTCAACTGATATCCTAGGATTTTGGAGAGAAATGTTTTGAAATGGGAATTTATTTTCAATAAAAACAACATGTCTAGTGGTAAAAATATTTTGATTCAATGGATCAAAACACAAATAGGAATTATGAGTTAGAGAGTATCCGAAAAATACACATGGTTTAGACCTTGCTTCCAGCTATGCGAAGTATACGGTTTTAACCATGGATAACAGAGACAACTGAAAACTTTGAGTTTAAGATAATTTGGCCTCTTTTGAAATATTTTCTTAAATGGAGTAGCAAAGTTTAAAACTTGAGTGGGCATGCGATTGATAAGAAATACAGCGGTTTGAAAAGCAACTGACCAAAAACGTAGAGGCATAGAAGCTTGATGAAGTAAGGTGAGTCCTGTTTCAACAAGATGACGATGTTTTCTTTCAGCCGAACCAACAAGTTAAGGTGTATATGGAGGTGATTTTAGGTGTTGAATCCCAAATGTTGACAGATAGTTTGCTAAACTTTGGAATTCACCCCCTCCATCAGAATATAGCGTTTTGATGGTCTTTTGAAAGAAATTCTCAACCAGATTTTTAAAACAGGAAAAAATAGGATGAACTTCAGATTTTTTTTTCATTGGATACAACCATGTATACTTGGTATAATAATCCACAAAACAATGTAATATCGAAAATTATCAAATGAAGTAATGGGAGAGGGACCCCACACATCTGTATATATAATTTCTAAAGGAGAATTACATTGCATAGATGAAAGTCCAAAGGGAAGTCTATGACTTTTATTACAAAGACATGAGTCACAGTGAGACTTAACATAATTCAAAATCGGAAGAGAGTGTTTTGTGATCAATTTTTGTTGAAGTAGCAAGGACGGATGACCAAGACGACGATGCCACAAATCAGAGGGAATAGCGGTGGAACTCATAAAGATAGTGGGAGATGCAATGTGAGATGATGATGAGGATGGCCACTCATAAATATTGCCTTTACTCCGGCCTTGGACCAAGGATGCCCCCGTGCTCAAATCCTTCACAAGAAACATGTTAGGGAAAAACTCAATAGAAGTGTGATTTTGTTTATAGAATTGAGAGACTGAAAGGAGATTGTGTTTAATATGTGGTGCACACAGAACATTATCAAGTGTAAAATGAGTATTAGAATAATCAAGACTAGTAGAACCGGTATGAGAAATAGGAATACCATTGCCATCGCCAATCATAACATCTTCATTTCCTCCATATTCTGAGTGACCACTCAGGTTTTGCAAATCTGAAGTAATATGATGAGAAGCTCCGGAGTCGACAATCCAGTTGCCACGGTTTGAAACTTGATCAGATGGTGCAAATGTATTGAAATTTGCCTGAGGCCAAATTGAGTTATGAGTTAGCTTTGAACAAGATCGACACACCTTGGCAGCATGGCCAATCTTATCACACAATTGGCACACTGGTTTGGATTGACCATAACTTGAATTCGGCCTCCATGAAGATTGTTTAGAGTATGAGTTCATTGGTGAGAAGTTTCCCCCATTATTGCTAAAATTATTTCCATTGAAGGCAGAATTTGAAGGACGATAACTATGATTCACGGCATTACCATGAGCATTAACTTGGAAATTTCTATTTCCATAATTATTGTTTGATCCCCTGTTGGAGTTTCCACTTGCTGATTTATACTTGTGATTATTGGACCAATGTTGGTGATAATGAGTAGTGATAGGTGGAGTTATCATCTTCACATCTTCACATTTCAAGACAGTCTCATGGTCAAGTAGCTTGTCATGAAGCTCTTCAAATGTCATGGCTGTCTCTCGAGTTCGTATGACAGCATTCAAATCCTTGTAGTCATTGCTAAGACCATGGAGAGTGTGAACGATGATCTCAACATCGCTTAAGGGATGCCTAATCAAAGCCTAATCATCAATAAGAGATTTGATATTCTGCATATATTCAGCTATGGTGATACCTTCTTGAGTTGTTCTCATAAGGGTGGCCGGAGAGGACTGTGAGCATTTGAGTGTTGGAGCGATTTGCGAAGGTCGTCTCCAACTTTTTCCATGCTTCACCTGATGTTTTACAAGAAGAAATAAGTGGGGCAATATTGCCATTAAGTGATGCTTGTATATCTTGTAAGATTAAACGATCTTGACGTAACCAAAATTTGTATTCAGCTTGTGTGTTTTTTGGATCCGGGCATGAAAGCGTGTCATCAATATATCCTGACAGGTCATAACCAAATAAAAGATTAGAAAATTGTGATCTCCAGGAGGCATAGTTTCCTCCCCTAGAAAGTTTAAAGGGAATCTGTGCTGCTGTGTTGATTGAAATAAGGGCATTTGGTTGAGAAGAAATATTATTTCCAGTTGAGATTATCATTGGAGTTATCGGGGTGGACGACTTAGAGGAAGAAGGAGAAAGAGATTCCATTGTGTGTGAGAAGAGGGAAAAGAAAAAAGAAATTAAGAGAAAAGCTAAGGATCGGTTATGCCTTTGAAAGCAAAAAGCTCTGATACCATATAGAGTTTTTGTATTTTGATGAATAATGTTGTGAATTCTTATTATTCATAATGGGTATATATACAACAGCTATTAAGAATAAATGTCCTATAATCATGCCCTTTGACAGAGAGTAGAAATGGGCATAGATCAAGGAAATATACATAGCAATAATCAGCTAATTACAGGGAATTATTCACACATTAATATCCTTAAATGGACTCTACAATTTCGGTCTATCACGTAATTTATAAATATATAGAGATAAATAATTATGTTGACATTTAAATTGTTATGTGATTAATTTAAATAAAATGTAATGATGTAACTGGATCGGTTATGTGATTTAAATACCATATCCAGAAATCACATAAAATCACATATGATCACACCTAATAACATAACATATGTTGCATGATCACACCTAATACCCGTTCACTCATTTTTGAAATTGGATTGGATTTGATCAGTTTTTAAAATACCAAGTACGTAACTGGATCGGTTTAGAAGATTTATTTGTGGAAATCTACACACTACAAATACCCAACCAATCCAATCAAGATAGCCTCCCAACTACATTTCTCCCCCAAAACAAATCAGATCAAACCCACCAAATCCACACACACCACTAAATTTTAGTGTTCTTTCAATATAAAAGCTATTAGCTATATATGAATATCTGCAATTGCAGGTAAATTCTTCTTGAAATTTATTCACCTTTAACTTGAATCAATAAGGGTTCTACGGCCGTGAGAATCAGCTTTACGATATTACAATCAACTAAATACATAATTGGTTCAGTAACATTACCAAACAAAGATCCTTAAAAAAAATCAGGACTGTCATGACCAGAGAAGCATATAATAATATAATGTATGTAACGTTATATATATTGAATAGTTATTAAAGAGATGGTAATTTTTCTTTTTATTTTTTAAATATCTAGCTTTACAACGGTACATAGTTTGTTTTGTAACGTTACAAAACTAAGGTCCTGAAAATTCCGCAAGACTTGAGAAGCACCCAATAATATAATGTACGTAACAATATAGTTATTAAAGAGATGTAATTTTTTTCTTAACAATACTTTGTAACTATACCTATATTAGTATTAGTATGACACAAACTAATAATAATTAAAAAAAAAAATGCTTATTTACAGAACTTTGATAGGGAGAAGAGAAGATCATGTACTTTGTATATATTATTTATAGCCGGCAACAAGGGATCGAAATGAACATATTGAATGAAAAATCTCATGAAGATTAATTACTCCTTATGAATTTGATGAACTAGTTTCTACAAAATAATTGAACTCGGTAATTATGACAATGATTAATTTTATTATCTAGAATCAACAGAAATTCCACCAGGCACATGCACCACCCTCATCATGATCATCATCTTCTATGATAATCTTGGAGTAGTAGCAGTCATGAGATTGAGATCAAGTCCAAGGTTCATTCCATTGTAAGCAATTGGAGCATACATCCATAGATCATCAGAGCTCAAGAGCTGCAACAAAACAACAATATCAGTCTATATATGATTAGAACTAATATATAATTAATTAATATTCTTTAAATATTTGATTCATCAGTTTTTCTCTTTAATTAATTACCTTAATTTGGAGTTGTAAAAACTTGACATATTGTACAGCTTCTTCAAGCATCGTGCTGATATCAACTTTTGTTCCATTTGGGACAATGTTCTGCAAAATCCTCAGCCTCTCATTGATTCTCTCTCTTCTTTTCTGCAACATTATTATATGTATATCAGTTAATGATCATCGAATTCCTTTTGATATATATATATATATATATAGCAAACTTTCAAATGCATGATCCTTCACGAATTTTTCGTACGGATCACTGATCGGGTCAAGAAATTAAATCAGTACCCTTGCATAGAGGCTTTGAGGATCAGTTGCAGAGCCACGGCTGGCTCTTGTTTTGCCATTGAGGTTGAGAGCTCCTGCCTTTCCACTTTCGGTCTCTCCTCCTCCGTTTGGTTCCTGAGAAGCATTGGAATCATCCTCTGAACAGCAATTGCTTGATGTTGGCCTGTTGAGGCCAGCATTGTTGTTGTTGTTGTCTTCCTGCTGATCAATAATATTGTTGTTTGTTGTGACACAAGCCTTCTGGTTTTTCTTGGACCTCACATTCCTCTTGTTCTTTTGAACCTACATTGTTGAAAATATGATAAGAATACAAGCTAAAGTTGACAGATATAGATATGAATATATATAATCAGGGTAACGCTTGTTATATATCACACACACACACACACTCACATCAGCTGTGTTTCTTGATCTTTTCTTAGAATTCTCAGATGGGTTGTTGAGTTTCTCTTCTTTGAGTACTGGTTCTGGAGCTTGTTGTTGCATCTCTGATTCCAATTTGGGCTGCAAAGACTTGACAGAGAGACCAAGTTCTGGCAGCAGCTGGTAATTTCCACCAGATTGGTCTTGATCATGATCAGCATTTCCATCACTCATCTCTTGGCCATTCAAACAGTGATCATAATCGCCGCCTTCACCTTCGATGAGGTATGAGGTGGTGTTGTTACCATCCCCCAAGCAAAAATCCATTGACATAATTGGATTTGAGTCACTCAAATAGTAACTCTCTTGGCTTGAAGATGGGAAAAAAACACTACCACTACCACCACTATAACTACTCCCTTGTGAAAAACAAAATGAACTGTTACTATTACCAAGATCAAAATTAAAGTAAGAATTGGTCTGAGTAACAACACCAGCCATGTTCATTGATGATGATCCATGGCTAGGCCAAAATGTAGATTGATTTCCGCTTCCATCAATCTCGCTTGGAATCGGACAGTTTCCGAGCAATTGTGCCATAAAATCAGCCTCCTCATTAGAGTACATTCCACTAAGACTCCATTCTCCCTCACAAATGGCACCCATATGCTCCATTGTAAGTGTTTTTTTTTTGGTTATTAGTTGTAAGTGATTGAAGGAGCTATGATTGAATGTGAAACAGAATTAAGAGACACACACACACACATATATATATATATATATACCCCAACGGCTAAGAAGAATGTCCCAAAAAGCATTGACTTGAAGTTGCACTTAATTTGTGTAACAATTATATCACATTTGGAAATTAATATTAATTATTAGTCCCAATTCTCTGTAACCAATTTGCAGAATTCGTTAATGGGGCCATGTACAACTAAGAAAAGACCAAGTTCACTTAATGATTGATTAAAATAATCCACCCTTTGGAGTGGCCTAAAACGTCCCTGGACTAATTAACTAAGAGAAATGAATGATATTAAGATTCAAAGAAAGACAACTGAAAATTAATTATCAGATTAGTTTAAGAAAAAAATAATAATTGGATATTATTGAAAATGAGATACGGTACTGAAGAGAATTACACCTGTCAAGCGAGACAACGTGGGGGGTTTTTTTGTAGGATTAAAAAAATAAGTTAAAAACAGCATGAAATGAACATGATAGATGGTCCTGATCAAAAGGGCGGCCAGATCGTGGATATGATGTATATGACATGGAAAATCAGACACTGTTATCTGTTTACTGGATATTTGTCTCCTCCCAGCTCCATCCATCTCTTCTAATTTCATTACCTAACAAGTACTGTTCTTCGATTCTTCCAATTCTTCAATTCATAACTCCAAATACTGATCTCATATGCTGTTGGATATATTCAGATTTTCGCATTTTTTTGCGATTGTACATAACATGGTACAGCCTTTTAAAATTCATGCTATGATCATGCAACGATCATTGTATACATTTCCGACACATGTACCGACTAAATGAAAGTGATAGGATGGTCGAATCCACTCTTCAAAAATTTACTAAAAAATAAATATTAATAATAACCGAGGATAAAAAAACAAAACTGACTCCAAAGAGTTGGACTCATAAACTGACCTAAATAACCCAAAAGGGAAAATCTCGAATTTTTACTAAATTGACAAATTTGATTTATCGATTTAAATGAAGGCAACAAAATGAAAATACTACCTAAAAAGGAAAGAAATTTGAGAAGTGAAGGCCTAAACGATGGAATAATTGGGAAAACAGTAGCAAATCATGAGAGGTTAGAGAGAGAAGCTCTGGCGGTTGGCGGTCCAAGAGAGATTACAGAGAGAGTTTAGTGTCAATTTTTGTGGACAACTTGAATCCTATAGTAGATCAACGTGGATTATGGGGAATATTCAAACCATTTGGAATAGTTAGGGATGTGTTTCTGTCATCAAAAAATAGGACTAGGAAGAGTTGTTTTGCATTTGTCCGATTCGCTACATTGGAGGAAGCTAAGAGAGTGGCGAGGCTGTCAAATGGCATGCATGTGTATGGATGGTCTATTATTTCTAAGGTTGCTACTCTTGAATGGAGTAATCGAGGTACAAAAACCGGTGGAAGTTCAGAAGTTAGGGCTCGTACATCTGTATCGTTTCCTAGTGGTGTTAATGAAGGCGATAACTATCAGAGAGGCATCCCGAGTTCATCCTTCACGTTTCCCAGTGAAGTTAAGGGAGGCTATAACATTCTCAGAGGCATTTAGGGTCCTTCTTATGCGGAGGTGGTCAAAGATTACTTTGTGGAATCAAGAAATAGAGGCCCTGTCAAGGGTAAAAAGATGGAAGTGGTGAAATGGGAAGAGGAGAAGCATGAGTCGAATTGGCTGAATACTTGTGCAGTGGGTATTCTTAGGTCCTTTACTGATGTTTCAGCAGTGAGAAGGTGGTTGGGTGACAGAAATTACTTTTTTTCCTCTCATTATTTAGGTGATAAGAATGTCCCGTGGAGATTAGTTGCACCAAAGACAATGACATTTTTATAAGGAACCGTTTTCTGTGGGACGGTCATTTTTCGTCTATGGGTTAATGGACGAAAGCAGTTACTTCTCAATCTCGGTTGATGTGGATTGAGTTCAGGGGTTTTCTTCTAAACTGTTGGAGTGAGGAATTTTTCCTCAGGTTGGGTTAGGCTATTGGTGAACCTTTAGTAGTTGAGGAAGATTCTCTTTTTAAAAAGAGGTTAGATAGGGGAAGAATCTTGATATTATTGAAGCCTGGAAGCCTGGAATGCCCAGATTTGATGAAAATCATCACCGGAAAATCCTCCTTTCTTGTTTCTGCTACTAAAGTGCAGAAGCTAGTGGATATTGAATGGCTCTCTAAAAGACTAGGCCTCCGTAGGTATGATCATGGGGCTGACTACTACAAGGACTCTCGTTTGGAGAATGTCCAAAGGTGGGATGGTGGCCCAATGGCTGAGTAGTCGAAAAGTGGAAGTTTGGAGGAATCTGAAGAGGTTGGCGAACATGACTTAGCCAATACTGAGAGGAGAGAGAAATCCCCTGGTTGTCTACTTGAAGTGTGCAATACATCTGGTGGATTTAATGTAGGGGCAGCTAAGTTAAAAGGAAAGAACATTGCTAATAGGAATATTTATGGCAAACCTCCCATACCACTTTAATCTAATGCCAAACTTATTTTAGGAAAAGAGAGGGCTATGAATGCTTATAATGTCGTCCTCTTTAGAAATTGGTGAAGACAGGGCTTTGATTTTGCCACCAATTTATAGGGGTGACCCTGCATCTGGTTCTAATAACAAGCTGGTGTGTGGGAATTTTTATATTGATTTAGGTAATGGATTTGATATTCATGTGGGCTAGGATGGGATTCGAACGGGCCAAAGCTTTAGTGGGTCTGAGTTGCTTATTTCTAAGAGGCTGCAAGATTCTAACTCAGACCCTCTTGTGGGTAATCTTTCGGCCCAGGTAGGTAATAGAGTGGATTTTGTATTTCAAGAGAAAGGAAATCTATACTTTGTTGATAGAAGGCTCAACGAACAATGCCAGTAGGTGGGGATTCTTTTTCAGTTGATGCAAAAACATGTTTGGAGGCTGAGGAAGGTCGGAAGTGAAGGATGAATCGTGGGTCTTCTCCCATCAAAAGTAATGGGATGAAGACTAGGCATGACATTAGAACATAATCAGGAGTAAAGAAAAGTGCTATTAGGAATTCAATTGGTCATAATAACAAGAATGGGAGTTGGAATTTGGAAGTTGAGGTTGCAAAAGTATAGAGAGAGGAGCTAAACTCGACCACATTAAATCCTCTGAGTCAGGTAGTGTTAGAAGTCGTGTTTCAGAGGGTGATGATATCTCAAGGGGTCCTTGGAGCCTTAGTCAGGAAATTACTAGGGTCACTGAGATGGGGGTGACGTTAGGCTTTGATTTCCATGGGAATGAAGATTCTGTCAGTGAAGAAGTGGAAAGGAGAATTTTAGAAGATAAGGAGTGTTTAAGGGGTGTGAACAAGAAAAATTAGATGGCTTGGAAGGGTGAATTTCGTTTTAATGGGGTTTCTTTTTCTTTAATGATAGTTTTGTCATGGAATATCAGGGGGTTAGGTCGTGCAGAGAAAAAAAGGGTGGTAAGAAGATTGGTTCATCAACATAAACCTATATATATATTTTTTATACAGGAATTGAAATTGAAAACTTTTAATTTAAGAGTGATTAAGTCTCTTGGAGGCTTTGTGTTGTCTAGAGGTATTAGGGTGGGCGCTCTAGGGTCAGCTGGTGGTCTTATTACACTTTGGAATGAGGATCTTTTTGAGGTTTAAGCATGCATATCTAATTATAGGTGCATCATTGTGGCTGGAATTTTATCTAAGGAGAAGAAATCTGTTGTTTTTTGTAACGTTTATGTGGCTAATGTCGAATAAGAAAGGAAGGAGCTTTGGAGATTCATTTTAAATGCTCAAGCTTCTTTTCCAGTTCCATGGTGCATTAGGGGGGATTTTAATACTGTCTTGTTTCCGTCAGAAAGGAAGGGTGGAATCGGGGATGTGCCATTTATGAGAAATTTCAGAGATTTTATTGACATGGCTAGGGTGGTGGACATTACCTTGCACTTGGTCTAATAATAGAAAGGTCAAGTCTTGGGCAAGGCTTGATCGCTTCCTTTGCAATCCTCTATTTCTATCATGGTTTCCAGGTTTGGTTTATATGGGTCTTAGCAGAAGTGTTTCCGATCATAATCCAATTTGGATTGGGGAACCTAAGGTGGACTGGGATCCTAGGCCATTTTGCATCATTAACAGCTGGCTGGAGGACAAAGATGCTATGGAAGGTGCAAACAGGTGTTGGAGGAACTGTGCGGGTAGAGGGAATTCGAGTAGGATACTTCATCTTAAATCCAAAGTAGTCAAGAAGCATCTGAAATCTTGCTTAAAATTAAGAAATCGGGTTAGGGATCAGGTTAAGTTCTTGGAGGGAGAGCTGATTCAAGTTGAGAAAAAGGCGGAAGTTGCTGGGTGGTTGCTGTCTCTTAAAGAGGAACATTTGTCTTGCCTCGATAAGTTATAGAAGGCTATTAAAGAAGAAGATCAAAGGTGGTGTCAAATTTCAAGAGTAAAATGGCTTAGGGAAGGAGATAGGAATTCAAAATATTTTCATCTTTCAGCAGATGTGAGAAGGAAAGTCAATTTCTTCGATGATATTAGTATTCAAGGTAGTTTTTGCAGCAATCCGTCTCTGATTCGTGAGGGCATCTTCTCTTTTTTCAAAGATCAGTTTCTGTAGGTGAAGTGGTCTAGGCCAACCATCAGCAACCTTTCTCTTAGGAAAATTTTGGCCAGAGATAGGGCAGCTTTGGAGGTCTTATCTGAGGATGAAGTGTGGAATGCTCTTCGGTGTTGTGACAGAAACAAAACTCTAGGGCCAGATGGGCTAAATTTAAATTTCATTAAGGCCAATTGGGATTCGATTAAGGGTGATTTCGTGAACTTCATGCACGAGTTTCATAGAGATGGTTCAATTGTCAAAGATCTTAACAAGACATTTATTGCCCTCATTCCTAAAATTCCTAAACCTGAATCTATCATGGATTTCAAGCCAATTAGCTTGGTTGGGGCCTTATATAAAGTCCTAGCTAAAGTACTGTCCAATAGGCTTAAGTTTGTGATTGATTCGGTTATAGGCCACTCTCAAATGGCTTTCGTGAGCAATTAACAAATATTGGATAGTTTTGTCATCGTTGAGGAGATCATCTATTCATGGAAAAATGATAGGAAGGGTGGTGTGCTTGTCAAGTTAGATTTTTAGAAAGCATATGATTGCATTGATCATGCTTTCTTATTATAGGTGTTGTGCAAAATGGGTTTCGGTTCTACATGACAAAGTTGGATTCGGTGGTGTATTGCCTCTCCTTCTTTTTCGGTGCTCGTTAATGAGAGTCCGATAGAGCAATTTGCAATTGTGAGGGGTTTACGTCAGGGAGATTCGTTGTCATTGTTCTTGTTCAATTTGGTGGTTGAAGTTTTGAGCTTCTTGTTTTAAAAAGCTAGAGGCCTTCAATTGATTAAAGGCAATGTGTTTGGTGATGAATCTCTTCAGATTACTTATTTACAATTTGCTGACGACACGATTCTGTTCATCAAACCAATAATGGAGTATTTAGTTAATGCCAAGAGTATTTTTATGTTGCTTTAAACTTACGTCCGGCCTGAAAATCAATTATCATAAATTTTATTTAGTGAAGGTGGGGAAGCATCAAAGGGTTGAAGAAAACTAGGCTAGCGCTTTTGGGTGTATGCAAGCAAAGCTCCCTATTACTTAGCTAAGTCTTCCGCTTGGAGGTAATTTGAATAGGGAGTCTTGGTGGAGTCCGATTGTGAACAAGATGAAGCTCTGGTTGGCTCCGTGGAAAAGGAACTTCATGTCAAAAGGAGGGTGTTTGGTAATGATTAAATTAGTTCTTTCAAGCTTGCCAACTTATGGTATGTCTGTCTTTAGGATTCCAGTTGGTATAGCTAGACGTATGGAAAAATTACAAAGGGAGCTCTTCTAGATTGATGGCATTGTTAAAATAAGGATCCATTATGTTGACTAGGCCACGATTTCTTTGAGCAAAAGGAAAGGTGGTCTTGGGTTGGGTGGATTGCTGATAAAGGCTCCAACCTTTTAGCAAAATGGATTTGGAGATTTGATAGGGAGGAAGGGTCCTTATGGAATGTTAGGATTATGCTAAATAGCAAGAGTGTAATATTGTAATTAACAATCTTTTTCATATTAATAAAGTGATTTCTGGTTTAAACAAATCTTATAGCATTTATAGTTTAATATTATAATTGTCAAAGTAAATAATCATAAGGTCTAAAGACTATGAGAAAAGAAGAATTGTTCGTACATCTGGATATGTATGTGGTAGACACAATTCTTTAGTTAGTCTTGAATATTGTTCACAACTTAAGTTAAAGGTTGGGCACCTTTATCTTGTTAAAGTTGTAGAATTCTTTTGCTAGCATTTGAGTGGTATCAAATGAGATATGATGAGTCTAAAATCATCGGAGTGTCTTCGAGCAAAAGAATCTAGTGCACTGGGTGCATTGAACTGGATCACAATGAAATACTTTATCTATAACCGTCAGTAGATAAAAGTTATTTCATTATCAGGATAATCAGAGAGTCTATCTTAATCCTGAGATAAATGATGGACTTATGGTTGCAAGTGATATCATTTGAGTTATCAATGAGTACGATTATATCGCATAGTCTATCCTCGATAGTTTGGTGATATTCATTTGTTAATCGATAGAGGACTTCATTTATAGATATGGACATCATGGCTCCATTTATCAAATGAGAGTATAATATCATCATATGGATGTTTTGAGGTAATTGGATATTAAATCTCAACGTTGAGTTTTCGATAGTGTTTATTGAAAACATGGCTTCTGGACAAGTCAAAATATCCAAGTTCAAAACGTGGTCATATGAGTAAATATGGTAACTTGGAGAGTTATAGGCGGTCTATGAACTCTTGGCGATTACTGATATTAATCACGAGGATACACTATCTCCAACATGATTGTCTAGGGTATGAATGAGGAAACATCTTCATTTTCTGTCTTTATTTAAGAGTTCAATTTTAGCTCTTTAGTGGAATGAGTTAAAATTAATGGATCGGACCTAAGTGAATCATTTGTTGATTGTGATTAGGTTATGTCTATTGAAGCTTAAATTTAGATAGCCCGCCAAGATCCCCAATCCACACGGACTTGCATGGATCACTTGATATATTCTACCGGACCAATTTAAGGGTCCATCTAGAATTGCATTTAATATATTAAGAATATAATTTGCACATTATTTATGTAATGGGCTGCTCAATTATATTTATATATTAATGAATGACATATGGGCTTGTTTCTTTTAGTAAGAATGAGTCTAGTTCACATGTGAGTTTTTTATTTAAAGTCCAATGGATTAAATGAAATAAGAAAATAATATATAGCCCATTTATTTTAAGTGGGGCGGCAAAGGTGAATTAATTAACCTAATATATTATTTTGTTTCATTGTTTAATTAAATAAGAATTAATTAATTTATTAATTAATTGTTTAATTAAGAAACAAATCTTTTCTGATTAGGAAATATGATTCCTAAAGGTATACTATTGGTAGTAGTATACTTAAATTAAAAGACTTGTTTGACAAGGAAATAAATAATTAATTTTATTTATTTAATCAAATAAGAAGTCTTTTTATTTAGTCAAATAAATGAATAAAAATATGTATGAGTTGGATTAGGGTTTGGGAGTCTTAAACTAAATAGGAATTAGGGTGCAATACAAACTCCTTTTGGCTTGAGTATTGCGGCAACCCTAGTCCCTTTTAGGTTAGAGATTTCGGCCACCCTAATAAAAAGAAAGAAAGAAAATTTTGCCACATATATAAGTGGACTTATAGAATTCGGCCACTTAGGGTTTTGGTGTGCTTGATTCTATTTTCTTCTTCTTCTCAATTCATAGAAAGATTAATTTTTTATTCTACTAAAACATAAAAGAGACATAGATTATTCTTTGATAGTATACTATTTGCTTATTCATCAATAAGCTTGTGTGTACAACATCGATCTTGGTTCACGCGAGTTTCGATCATTAGATTGAGAACTCAAAAGTGACCGGAATAATCTTAGTATTATTTTGATTGTTTTTGTGACTAACAAAGAAGAGAAAAGTTTGTTTTGTCCAATCACAGGCTTGCAATTCAAAGAAAAGGGAGACCACGCTCCTAGGTGATCCACGTTCGTACTAGGATTGAAGATCTTGCGGATTACCATCGACGTAAGTCAATCGGATCACGCGACAAAATGTATTCTTCTTTTGTTAGATAATATATATCTTTAATTGATTAAAAGGGTTAAGGTTCATAAATGGAAAATTTTTTAAAAGCTACTAAATCTCTATTTTTTTTAGTCTCGCTTCCGCTGCGTGTACTATACGGTATTTTTCCCTACATGGAAATCTATCATTTGTGCGAAATATGGGGTTGATGCTAGGACGCTTTTGTGGAATTAGAATGCTCATAGGGCTACCTCTTTCTTTATTAAATAAGTCCGCAATTTATTTTCTGATGGTTAAGAGGTTGGTTTTCGGGTTATGGTTGGCAATGGTGAGAAGTTGAGAATGTGGGAGGATTTAGAGCATGATAAGGTGCCTCTGCGTTTCATTTTTCCTTGTATCTTCGTTTTGTCGGCTAACAAATTTGGTAGGGTGATGGATTTTGGACGATGGAATGGTGATGTTTGGTCTTGGAATGTGACTTTGAGGAGACCACCTTTTGACTGGGAAATGGATTAATGGAGGTGTTTTATGATAGTTTTGAATGATATACCAATTAGACGACGTTTCCCAGATGCTTTAGGTTGGTCATCTTGCCCCAACGGTATGTTCTCGATTAGCTTGTTTATAAGGTGTTTAGAGGACGAGGATGGTATTGAGGAAGTTTCTCACAGGTGGTTTTGGCAAGGTATTTGTCCACCAAAGGTGGAGATCTTTGTTTGGCAGTTGATGGAAGGAAGAATCCTGGTAAGGGATGTGATCTAGAAGCTTGGTTTTGTCAACATGGTGGCTGTCGACTGCCCATTGTGCAATAATTGTATTGAAACTGTAAACCACCTTTTCTTGAATTGCCACTGGTCTTGGAGGTTGTGGTCGGAATGTATGGCATGATAGAAAGTATATTCTTGCCAGAACAATTTTGTTTATGATTGGATGCTCGCTTGGAGTGCTTTAAGCTCGAAAGTAGGGTGTGGGAGAGCATGGAATACGTTGTTTCATGCTGTTGTGTGGACTATTTGGGATGTTCGAAATGATTTGGTTTTCAAAGGCCCTGAGGCTAATTTTATGAAGGCTTTAGATTCAGTTAAGTTTAGAGTGGCTTTCTGGTTTAAGTACCATGGAGGTGGATCTCATGATGCATTATCCTTAATTCTTCTAGACATTAGCGAAAGGTGTGTGGACAATAAGGTGGAAAAGAGGTCAATGTGGGTAGCATGGGTTCCTCCAGGTGGCGATGATCTTTGTTTCAATGTCGATGGTTCGACTTTAGGTAGTCTGAGGATGGCTGGTATGGGTGGGGTTCTTCAGAATGTGGAGGGAAGAGTTTTATGTTTGTTTTCTTCTTTTTTGGGAGCCCTTGATGCTATTTCGGCTGAGGTCTATGCCATGCACAAGGCTTGTTCGTTGATTGCTTCTAAAGTTTGCTTGGTGTTTCACAACATTTCTGTGGTGAGTGACTGTAATTCTACTATATCTTGGGCAAATGGGGATGGTTTTGGCAACTTCCAGCTTGTACACCTGATTTATGACATTCAAGACTTTCTTCACAAGTTCGAGAGGGTTTCAGTGGTCTTCAAGCCTAGGGGCTCGAACTTCCTTGTAGACGGTTTAGCCAATAAAGGTACTTGTGGTTCAGGGGATAGGTTGGATTGGGGTGATTTGTGAAGTTTCGTTTTTTTTTTTTGTTTTTTTTGTTTTTTTGTTTTTTTGTTTTTTTTTTGTTTTTTGGTTATGTGTTTTGGTTAATCTATTTTGTACTGGTAGGGGATTTGGTGCGCTGCTTGTGTGTTGCTGCGTTGAGGGTTTTGTTTGTTGGTTTTTCCTTTTTGCTGCTGTTGCACTTGTTTTGGTTGTTTTAGCTGTTCAGTAGTAGGGCGTTGGTTTGTTTTTGTTTTGTGTTTGTGGGGTTTTCTTTGGGCGGTCTGTTTCTTTGCTCTGGTTGGTTCCTCCTGTTGACCTCCTGCGGCCTTTTTCAATAAATTAGTTGTTTCAAAAAAAATCACTAGACAATTTCAATAACATATTATGGACTCAAATCTTCAACTCGTATTAAACTGAACAGGGAAAAACTTGTTCAAATTAACCTGTTTTTGCGAGTCAATCATTAAATAAAATGAAAAATCGAGTATATGCGAGTTATAAATGGTTTTGGCCGTAAACCAAACCGATCTAAATCGCATCCACCCCTAGCTAAAATGCTTTACATAATTCTTGCAAAAAAAAAAAAAAAAAAAAAAAAAAAAAAAAAAAAAATGCAACATATATAATTAATTAATTTTGGATGGCTCTATTGTTAAGAACTGTATTGGTAAATTTTTTTCTTCAAAACAGGTTTATTCTTTAAAAGAAAAATCTTTTCATTTTTTTTTTTTTTTTGAAATATTACAATAATTCATGATTTTTAGAGAAAAATGAGAAACTCGAATCTGGTGTGAGGGGCATATCACTGTTCAACCTCATATTGTCTAAAATCTTTACATTGTTACTCCCTATTCATACAAACATAACATCAAAAAGCATATTTATTTATTATTTTTTTAAAGCAAATTTATTTTGATCAGAAAACAATAATAAAAAACAAACAAACATTCTAAATATCAAACATAACTGAATAATGAAACAAACAAAACTCGACTTAATCTTTTCTAAATAAAAAAATAAAAAATCAGAAAATAGTAATAAAAATTAAAACAAACATATTAAGGGGTTGTTTGTTTTTACACTTAAAACTTAATGTGTCTGAATTGAACTCATTGAGTTGTATTGTTTGTTTTTTTTATTTTTATTTTTTTAAAGTAAATAACTTAAAAATATCAAAAAACAACTAAAAATAAAAAGTAAGAAATCCTAACTTTTAACTTAATTCCAAATCACTGGATTACAATTAAAATATTCACTTCCAAATCTACCCTCCCAAAGAAGATATATTTCTAAATTTATTCTAATTTGATATAGTGTAGAGTTCTTAATATATATTTTTTATATTAAACAGGTTTTAGAGTGAAAAAAAAAAAAAAAAAAAAAAAAAACTTAATCACTTCTCATACTGAAATTTTCATAGGATTGAACAACTGAATTTCTATAGCTCCTACCAAATCCTAGTAAGAACTCTGTATTTTTTTTTATCTAACTATTCATCTAGTGCTCAATAATTTTATTTTATTTTATTTTTTATCTAACTATTATTCTACTGCTCAATAAATTTGTCTACCTTATTGAGTAGATTATGTGGCTTGAAGATATTATAGAATAATATATATATATATATATGCATATAATTCAAGAACCTATTTAAAAAAAAAAAAAAAAAATCAAGAACTTTTTTTTTATTTTTTTTTTATTTGGCTTCTGGTACATATTGAACTTGAACATTTTTTATTTACAATAAATTGAACTTGAACTTTGTTTGGAAAACATCTAAAATTATATTCTTTGATAAATTTTTGTTTTTTTAAATTGAACTTTATTTGAAGAAGAACATACAAATCTTATAAAGAATGGTGCATGTTAAATTACTTCTTTTAATTAATATGGGTATAAATATAAAATTACTTATTTTCAGACAATTTTTTTTTTTTTTTAGTAAAAACATGTTGACGGTACATTTAGATGTGAAAAAAAAAAAAAAAAACATGTCATTGAGGTTCAGATTTCAGTCTTATTCAGTCTTCAGAAAAATTGAGGACTATTCAGTCTTCAGACAAAAAAACAAACGACCCATAAGTGATACTTAAAATTATATTTAATTAATGTGATACTTTTTTTGGGTGGCAATTACCATTAATTTTTTCCACTTAAAAATAGGGTGAATTTGGGCACAATTGATTTAATGTGCGCAGATGATGGTGGGAATTTTGGATTTAATATGTCCAGTGCTTTGTTCTGGATTCCGAAGAAGAAATAATTGAAGGAGGTGACCAAACCCAAATAAACATGATTTCAAATTTTTAAAGGTTTTCAGAAAATGGTCGGGGAGAGACATTCAGATTGTCCTTTCCAAATATATTTTAAAAGCACTCCTAATCATTGTAAATCTACATATCCAATCATTTACTAAATTTTCTTTAACATAAAACAACAATATCTACCAATATCACTATCTAACTAAATCTACCTATCTTACCATATCTATCACTAAATTTATATCTATATTCTCAAGATTAAGAAAATAAGATCTTAATTGACTCCCTAACACTAAAGTACCTCCAACATCTTTTAAAATAATTTATAATATCAAGATAAAATGATAAACTCATGTTTAATTAATCTAATAATAACAGGATATGGTTCACCTAATAGTGGGCACCTCACACCTAATTAATCTAATAAATAAGGAGATAGAGTTGATCGTAGTGATATACCCCTCATACCTAAAAAAAAAAAGATACAGTAAAACCCCTGTAAAATAATATTGTTCGGACCAAAGAAAATTATTATTTTAGTGGGGTTATTTATTTATCGATAAATAAATAATTAATTAATTTATCGATAAATAAATATTTATTAATTTAAAAAGAGTTTTATGTTATAACTATTTGTAAATGTACTCTATATATATTTGGATGAAATCAGCCATGATTCCTGACACGTACTACATTGAAAATATTGCTTAAAAACAATTCGATCTAGTTGAAGTCAGAATTAATTTCATGCTATAGAGAACAAGTTGGTAATGAAGAACGATGAAAATGTGCAAATTACAAATTTAAAGACACAAGCCAGATAAAAAACATAAATGCTCGAACTACCATAATATCAATAAACAGAGTTTCACGGACAAGCAACTAAGAGAAAAGCAAGAGGGAAGAAATTGATACAGTATTGCAGGCTAAATCAATTGTTGCCACTACTACAAAAATGTAAAAAGACATCGGTTGTTTACATCGGTTTTTTGATAACCGATTTAAAAAAACTTTTAGAAATCGGTTTTTATAAAAACCAATTTCTTAAATATTGTGGTTTAAAAAGATAACGGTTTTTGGGAAAACTGATATGGATTTATTTTCCAATAAGAAATCGGTTTTCCTTAAAACCGATGTCTTAAATATTACCATTTGAAAAGACAACGGTTTTTATAGAAAAACCGATATGTTTTTTTTTTTTCCAATAAGAAATCTGTTTCTATTAAAACTGATGTCTTAAATATTATGGTTTGAGAAGACAACGGTTTTTGGGAAAACCGATATGGATTCAAAAGCAAAATTCTGCTGAAATTCAAATCTGACCTATGTCCACATTCAAGTGCGCATCTCTAAAAATACTCAACGTTATTTTCTCATATTTTGATAAAAGAAAGTAGACATGCAAACAAACATTTTTTTTTCATAAAATATTCCAAAAATCGATTTTAAAAAGTGTGAAAATGAGCGATGAAAACATCTTACTTGCGGATTCGCGTTGCTTCTGACCTTTGACTGAATAATTGATCATAACTTTCAAAATATTGGCCAAAATTTTACGTTCTTTATACCGTTGGATTTGTATTGAAAAATTGAAGAACATTACATGGATGAATAAATTTATTTATTTACCAAAAGATACAGTTTTAAGGTAAACGTTTACACAAAAATTGATCATCTCCAATCGCTTCTGACCTTTGACTGAATAATCGATCATAACTTTCAAAGTACTGGCCAAAATTTTACGTTTTTTATATCGTTGGATTTGTATCGAAAAATTGAAGAACATTACATGGACGAAAATTTTTATTTATTTACCAAATGATACAGTTTTAAGGTAAATGTTTGCACAAAAATTGATCATCTCCAATCGCTTCTGACCTTTGACTGAATAATCGATCATAACTTTCAAAATACTGGCCAAATTTTATGTTCTTTATACCGTTGGATTCATATCGAAAAATTGAAGAACCCAACATAGACGAAAAAATTTATTTCCTTGCCAAAAGATACAGTTTTAAGGAAATATTTTGCATAAAAATATCTCCAATCACTTCTGACCTTTGACTGAATAATTGTTCATAACTTTCAAAATACCGCCCAAAATTTTATGTTCTTTATACCGTTGGATTCGTATCGAAAAATTGAAGAACCTAGCATGGACAAAAAAATTTATTTCATTACCAAAAGATACAGTTTTAAGAAAAAAGTTTGCACAAAAATATCTCCAGTAAAACATATGCAAAACCACACAAAAAATGAAATGAAAATTAAACCCACCAATAAATTTTTTTAATAGATGTTTGTAGTAGAAATTAGAATTTTGAATAGTTGAGTAAATTTAAATTTATCAAACAAGTTTTATTTTTTTATTTTTTTATTTCTAATAACTCATATAGGTTATATATAAATATTGTGCAATAGTTAACACATTCAATCTTGTAATCAGGTGGTAAAGGCTTACCACTTTGACTTTGAGGTTGCAAGTTCGATTCCTCATATTAACGATTAATTGTGATTATTATTAGAGGTGGGGTTGGTCGACAACGGTGAGATTAATTTTTATAATTCATCAATTTTACGTCAAGGTTTTTAAATCGGTTTTATATATAACCGATGTGTTTTCTCATGCTTTTACATCGGTTAAAAACCGATGTCTTTAGCTTGCTTTTTTCTAAATCACTCAAATAGACACCGATTTTAAAAATTTTAAAAACCGATTTCTTCCATGTAAAATAACCGATTTCTTTTGCGTTTTTTGTAGTAGTGTGCTTAAAGCATTGCAAGCTGTTGTATGCTTAATCAAAACCAATCTAAGCAATGTAGCCTCTGTTTCGAGTCCTTCAACTTAGCCAATGACAATAACTTTGTCCAACCACATTTATTATAATTAGATAAACCATATAGGTAATCCCCTAGAAAAAATAAAGGTGGGAAAATCTCAGATCAGACAATTTCTTGACATGCCATCCAATAAGTTTTTATTTATTTATTTTATTTTTATTTTTTAAAAAGAAGCCACCCAATGAAGTTAACCATATACATAAACATTTTTATATACACTGTTTTTATATTCTCAAAATGGGTAAGCATATAACTTCTCAAAACTTTACCTGTATACTCAATGTGTATTATATATATATATATATTGACCATGATTTATAAATCAAAGTTGATAAATAGAAGCTCAAAAATTAATGTACATACATGAAAGATAATAAGAACATACGTATGTATATGCATAAAAATTAATAAGTACATGGATTATGTGAAGTCATTTCTAGTCTACAATATAGAATGTGATGGACGTTAATCACTTTTTGAATTATCCTAGTGAAAATGATATAGTGATGGAATCGCTGAGGAGATTATTCAAGAGGTAATGAATACTCTTACGGATGATCATGATCTAGATGTTGTTGTGTTTTACTGATGATCATGGGCTAGATGCTGTTATGTTTTACTGAGTGTTTCTCCTGTTGTAAGAAAAAATCGCACACACAAATCTAAACACACAGATAATATGAAAGCAATAAGAAGAAAAAGACGACACCAAAGATTTTACGTGGTTCAGCAAATTTGCCTACATCCACGGAGCGCACCGCACTCAATCCACTACTTTCAGAGTTGATTACAATCTCTCTGTCTCTCTTTCAGTCTCTCTACAATTTGCTCTCTATCTCTCTAGCAATTTTTTCTCACACACATTAAGATTTACATAATGGTGGTATTTAAATGGGAGCACTAGGGTTGGTCAAATCCTAATTGGGCTCTATTTCCTTTTTCCTCTTTCTTTATTGTGCAAGTCTTATTTCATGTGGATTTGTGTAGGACCGCTGCCGATGTCACAGTGTTCTCACAACGCTTCGCACAGCATGCTCCTCTGTGACAAATACCGCTTTCAAATCGCTGCCGAAAAATCACAGCTCTCTTCATTGATGCCTGACCGTTGCCTTGCCGCTACCAAATACGCAGCGCAATGAGCAACGGTTGGCCACTGCACATCACACTACCATTGCAACAGCAATGCAACAAATTCTTCAATTTGCTTTGCTTTGTATTTTTGTTGACTTTTGCACAATTCACCAAACCCAACAATTTGCTTTTCAAATTAATTGCACAAGAGGAGACAAACTTGTTTAATTAATTTTGTCTTATTTGAAGTTGAGGTCTTCACTAATAATCCCAACAATCTTCCACTTAAAGACTGAAACTCAAGAGATGTTCTCCATCCTTCCTCGATAACTTAGTGGATACATAACAGTGCGCTCATCCCCCACGTCTTCACTCTTGAAGACCCACTGAAGTTGCGCACAGCTCCAGTTTCTCAGTAGTGACTGGCTTTGTTAACATGTCGGCCAGATTCTTGCTACCTGCTATCTTCACAAGCTTTAACATGCCTTCTTCGATTAACGAACGAATGAAATGGTAGTTAAGATCTATATGTTTGGTCCTAGAATGGAATGCCGAATTCTTGGCCAAGTGTATTGCACTCTGACTGCCACTATGCAACACATTCATCACTTGATCGAATCACAACTCAGCTAACAAACTTTGTAACCATATCAGCTCCTTGCTTGATTCTGTTACAGCCACATACTTTGCTTCAGTTGTAGAGATTGTCACTATCTTCTGCAACTAGGACATCCAACTAATTGCGGTACCAGCCATTGTAAACACATATCCGGTGGTACTCCTTATATGATCCACTTCCCTAGTAAAATCTGAATCCACATAACCTTCCAGCTTGAGTTTGTCTCTTCTGAAAGTTAGACATCTTTCTGTCGTACCCACAAGTATCTTAGGATCCACTTCACAGCCTCCCAGTGAGGCTTACCTGGATTTGACATGTAACGGCTTATAACTCCCACTACATGGGAAATATCCGGTCTTGTGCAAATCATGGCATACATTAGGCTTCCAATGGTTGAAGCATAAGGAACTTTAGCCATGAAGTCCTTCTCTTCTTCCGTCTTCGGACTCTGATCCTTGGACAACCTAAAATGACTAGCCAAAGGTGTTCTTACCGATTTTGCATCACCCATGTTAAATCTCTGCAACACCTTCCGAATATACTCTGATTGTGAAAGCTTCAATGTACCTTCCTGTTCGTTTTTGCTAATTCTCATTCAAGAATCTATTTTACTGCACCTAAATCCTTAATCTCGAACTCACTCGAGAGTTGCTTCTTCAAATTGTTAATCTCTTCTAAATTTGCACCAGCTACTAACATGTCATCAACATAAAGTAGCAGAATAATAAAACTTGACTTAACATTTTTGAAGTAATAGCAGTGGTTAGCATTGCATCTCAAATATCTATTGCCTTGCATAAACCCATCGAACTTTTTGTACCACTGTCGGGGAGCTTGTTTTAAATCATACAAGCTCTTTGTCAACCTACACACCAACTCTTCCTTGCCATCTTCTGCGAACCCTTCTGATTGCTGCATGTATATTTCTTCCTCCAAATCTCCATGAAGAAAGACAGTCTTCACATCTAACTGCTCAAGATATAACCCTTTTGCTACGACAATACTTAACACTAACCGAATCTTAGTTAGTTTAACAATAGGAGAAAAAATTTCAAAGTAGTCAATACCTTCTATTTGTTGGAAGCCTTTGACCACTAGTCATGCCTTGTATCTCTTGGAATCATCATGTTCCTCTTTGATCCGAAATACCCACTTATTCTGTAGGGCTTTCTTTCCTTCAGGCAACTTGGCTAACTCCTAAGTTTGATTTGAAATCAACGACTTCATCTCTTTCTTCATTGCAAGCTCCCACTTGCTCGCATCTTCTCCTTGATATGCTTCATTATAGCACCCAGGTTCCCCTGCATCTGTTAACAACATGTATTGCAAGTACTTCCTATTTGGTATAGGAGTTCGAGTTAATCTTCTCACTACATTCTGAGCTTGTGTCACTGGAACATCTTTATATGGGATAGGATCTGTAACCTGGAGCGGCACACCTTGTTTTTCATCATTCTTAATAACTGGTTCCACGACCGTGTTCTCTGACACATCATTCGGCTCAAAATACTCTGGCTCTTCTGGCTCAGACACCTGTGTGTTTCTGTCTTTGTACATAACCTTTTCATTGAAGACAACATCTCTACTTTTGATCATCTTACAGTTTTGGTCATCCCACAGCTTGTAACCAAATTCATCTTCTCCATAGCCCACCAAAGTGCACTTCACTGACTTGGCGTCTAGCTTATTCCTCGCATGATCATCTATATGTACATAAGAAACACACCCAAACACTTTAAGATGAGAAAGTTTTACCTCTTTCCCAGTCCAGATCTCTTCTGGTATAGCGAGGTTCAAAGGCTTTGATGATCCTCTGTTGATCAAATATGCTGCTGTATTGACTGTCTCTGTCCAAAACTGTTTTGGCAACCTTGAATGTAACCTCATGCTTCTGGCTCTCTCAGTCAATGACCTGTTCATCCGTTCTGCTATCCCATTCTGCTGTGGGGTTCCAGGAACCGTTCTACTGAACTTAATCCCGTTCAGATAGCAAAACCTCTTGAACTCACTGTCTTCATATTCTCCACCATTGTTTGAATGCAACTTTTTGATCTTTAACCCTGTCTCATTCTCAACCCTAGCTTTCCATCTTTTGAAAGCATCAAACACCTCAGACTTGTGTTTCAGAAAATAAACCCATACCTTCATGGAGTGGTCGTCAATAAATGTGACGAAAAAATGTTTACCTTCGGTTGATGAGACTGAAGCTGGACCTCAAACATCGATGTGCACTAGTTCTAGCTTCTCTTTTGCCGGTACCCTTCTGGTCTTCTTGAAGCTCACTCGCTTTTGTTTTCCCAATACGCAGCTCTCACAAAAATCAACCTCAACACTCTTCAAATCTGGCAATTTACCTTTCGAATGTAGACACTTCAGCCCCTGACTACTCATGTGCCCAAACCTCTAGTGCCATAAGTTCGGATCATCTTTACCTTCCACCATAGCGATTGAACCACAACCATCTGTGGTTGTGTAAAGCGACCCATTCCTATTTCCTCGGGTGATTGTCATAATACCCTTCGAAATCTTCCACTTATCATCTGTGAAAGTTGTCATATAACCCTGTGACGCTAGTTGCCCAATGGTCAAATTCTTCCTCAAATCCGGTATGTGCCTCATGTTATTGAGTTTCCAAACTGACCCTTTCAGTTGAATCTTCACATCTCCCTTCCCGGTAATATTGCATGCTTGATCGTCACCAAGATACACCTTACCCAAATTTTCGGAGACGTAATTCTCAAATAACTCCCTATGAGGTGTGGTATGGAAAGACGCTCCTGAATCCAGAACCCAAGACTCCGTCTTACTTTCCAACGAGTAGATGAGGCAGTCATTTAACTTCTCTGACACACAGTTCGCACTGCTCTTGCCCTTATCTTTCTTTTCAGATCTACACTCATACGAGAAGTGGCCTTTCTTACCACAGTTCCAACACTCTACATCTTTCTTGTTTTATTGTTGATTTCCTAAATAATTGACCTGATACCTGGATTTAGACTTACCTCTTGACTTTGATCTTCCTCGTTGATTTATGTTCCAATTTCTGTTTCTGCCTTCTCTACCTTCCATATTCAATGCTGAAGATGTAGACGCTCCAAATCCCTCTTCACGCATCCTAATCTCTTCGATCATGATCATGTTCACAACCTGTGAGAAATCCAATTTCTCTTTTTCGAACAATTTGGCAATTGACTGACATGTCATCTTCCAACTTTCTGGCAATTGGGTGAGCATAAACACCGCCAAGAATTCTTCATCAAAATCCATAGACACAGAAGTTAACCCATCATTCACTTCATTGAACTGGTTTAGATACTCTCTAAAACCCTGACCTTCCATCATCTTTAAATTTGATAACTTCTTGAAGTAGAAGGCTGTTCATACAGATTTGATAAAATCTTCATCAGATCTCTGGCAGTTAGCTGATCCTTTACGTTAAAAGCGTCATGCTTCGTCAAACTGAGACGAATTGCTCCTAATGCTTTCCTGTCCAACAGTTCAAACTCTTCTTCATCCATGTTCTTTGGCATCCGCTTCTTTGACCAATCTGTGTCAGTCATGGTTGCCGGCTTCTCTTTTATCGGCCAATGCAGGTCTTTTTGGTACAAATAATCCTCCATCCGCATCTTCCAAAAACTGAAATTCATCCCATCAAATTTCTCAATCTTTTGAGAATCTTTCTCAGATCCCATCCCTGCAATAAAATCATTGACCTCAAGATAACCTAGATTTGTGTGAAAAATAACCGGCCCTAACCTAGGGCTCTGATACCAATTGTTGTAATAAAATATCGCACACACAAATCTAAACACACAGATAATATGAAAGCAATAAGAAGAAAAAGAAGACACCAAAGATTTTAGGTGGTTCAACAAATTTGCCTACGTCCACGGAGCGCATCGCATTCAATCCACTACTTTTATAGTTGATTACAATCTCTCTGTCTCTCTTTTACTCTCTCTACAATTTGCTCTCTATCTCTCTAGCAATTTTTTCTCACATACATTAAGATTTACATAATGGTGGTATTTATATGAGAGCACTAGGGTTGGCCAAATCCTAATTGGGCTCTATTTCCTTTTTTCTCTTTCTTTATTGTGCAAGTCATATTTCATGTGGATTTGTGTAGGACCGCTGCCAATGTCACAGCGTTCTTGTAGCGCTTCGCACAACGTGCTCCTGTGTGACAAATACAGCTCTCAAACCGCTGCTGAAAAATCACAGCGCTCTTCACTGATGCCTGACCGCTGCCTTGCCGGTACCAAATACGCAGCGCGATGCGCAGCGATTGGCCGTTGCACACACGGCTGCACATCACGCTGCCATTGTAACAGCGATGCAACAAATTCTTCAATTTGCTTTGCTTTGTATTTTTGTTGACTTTTGCACAATTCACCAAACCCAACAATTTGCTTTTCAAATTAATTGCACAAGAGACAAACTTGTTTAATTAATTTTGTCTTATTTGAAGTTGAGATCTTCACTAATAATCCCAACATCTCCAAAAGATGTATTTCAAGCAGTAATAACATTAATTACTTACAACAAAAATGAAAAAAAAAAATACCAAATGTGATGTATGATTTGCAAAATATTAAGTATGAAAGTTAACTAAATTTTTTTTTATTAAGGATGAGATTGAGTTCGGTTTCGGTACAAAGAAAATATAAACGACTTTAAATGCTTATTTTAATAAAGATTTATATTAAGAAAATAGAAGTTGTCAAGTTAAAAGTTCATTAATATGTATTATGAATTTGTCTGTGTTATTTCTTATATATATATATTATGCATTTAATCAATTATTAATTTATATATTCATTGGGCCCTAAACGATTTCAAAAATATATATATATCTTATGCATTTAACGAAGTTATTAATTTAGTATATTAGCTCGAGTTCAGGACCAGAAGATTTTATTATTTAAATGAGGTTATTAATTTATCGAACATTCATTTATCATGTATTTATGTATTTAATTAATTTTCTCACTAAAATTTAATATGGATCACATTTCAAGTTAATACAAACTGTTAATTCAAAATTGTATTAAGATAAAAACTGTATTAATTCAAACAAAATTAATTTCAACATTCAACTATTTGTTAGTCTCAAGTGATAAGTAAGATTTTTTTTTTTTTTTTTTTTTGAAATATTACAATAATTCGGTATTTTGAAGGGGATAGACTGAAATCCATAACCTTAAGGTATAGGTGTAAGAGACAAACCACGGACAATCTCGTCTTGTCTAAGTGATAAGTAAGATTAAAATAACAATATCATCTCAAAAAAAAAAAAAAATTAAAAAAAAATCACCTTTTAAATCAAAAGTAAATAATCAGATAAAGTGTTAAACTTACAATTTTAGGTTAGAAAATTAAGTTAATATAGTCTAAATTCAAAAAAAAATTGAAGTATTACAATAAATTATGACACCTAATAAATTAAAAAAATAAAGTTAATATAGTCTAAATCCATTTTTTTTTTAAGTATTACAATAAACTACCTAATGAATCAATGGTATGTCAAGTCCCGCCAAGATCAAATAGGTCCACATATCTACATCTAAATAAAAATTTTAACTCAATTTAAAATTAAGCCAAATTTCTCTAGTGGCATTAGTTATATAATTAAAATCTTATACTACAACATTCTCAAGTAATTCAATAACCATGTATTCATTAACAAAGAATAGTTGAAAACAAACCCTCAGAAGGCCCTTTATCTACCTCAAACGTTACAAACTTGTAATAATAATTATCAACAACACTGAAAATAAAAATGAAGGAAGAACCAGTCCTCCATCGACATATTTCAAAGTCCCACCAAAGATTCCGGCGATCTTCTCGCTCAATAAGCGCGTAAAATATCAATTTTTTATTTCTTAAAACAGAATACAAGATCGAAGGAAGCTTCCGATAATGAAAATTGAAAGCTGTACACTCTGTCTTGGATGATGATGATCATCATCATATTCATATTCATATTTTTGAAACTAGAGCCGGCCATTTGCACGATCTCTTGTTGGCTGGTACACAAAAAAAATGGAGGGTCTTACTTCATTAAACAAAAACAAAACAAAACACAACTGGTTTGGAATGGAATAAAATCTTTGCATTGCAACAATATTGGAAACTCTCATAATATCTGATTTTGTTCTTCGTATGGGAACTATTACAATTTTTATTTTTATTTTCTCCATTCATGGCCGGCCACCTGCACGACTCATTTACAGGGTTTATCTGAATTTTAATTTTTGTTTTTGTTTTAGAAGGTAGGCTGGCAATGGGTTCACACTCTCTGGCCATTAAAGAAGGCCCAGAGGACACTTTATGATTTCTATAAACGTGAATAAATTATTTCATTTTTCAGAGAGGAGAAAAAATATATTATATTATGTTTAAGTGTTCGAGCATGTACAGACGTACAGTATATATATGGCCACGTGTGATGAATATTTACTTCAAATAAACTATCATGGGATTGGGATTATTATTGTTTTTGAATTGACTAATTAATTAAAGTGATTCACATTGTTCTGCAATTAGTGGGAATCTCATGTAGAATGAGTTCGCATAATCTCTTTGGAATCAAAATCAATTTTGTTTGTGTCGGCTAAAACAAAAGAACTAATTAAAAGATAAGGATGACCGGTGGCGGACTAGGAATTTTAACTAGGCAGGGCACTTGAATATATGTATATATATAATACTGAAAAATTAAAATCATAGTAAAATGAGTTTTTTTAGATAAAATAAAACAAATTTGTTTACTTAATCAGATGAATTAAATAATCTTACATTCAAAAATAAATAAAAACAAGAAAAAATGTTAAAAAAAAATAAATAATAACAAGAAAAACAACATAAATAATGAAAAAAATAAATTAGAAGAATAAATTACAATCTAATTTTATAATACAATTTTTTTTTTTTTTTTTTTGCATTTATAATGAATTCAATTTAAATTTATAGAAAAATATTTTATTAATAAATATTACTAGACTTGTTTTTAAATTTTTTATTTTTTAAATTATTGGTAAATTATTGATTTATTAATTTTAAATAAATTAAAACTATAAAATAAAGAAAAATATTAAGAATAAAAGAAGATAAATCATAATAATAAATTGACTATTAAAAAAAAAAAGTGGTGAAAAAAGACAAAAGTGATAAGGGAAAAGATGAGAGAGGTTAGTAGAGAGAGAAGGTCTCATGTTTATGGCTTCAGGACTGATTTGCGTAATAATGTCAGGGGATTTGGCCACAGGGCAGGTCGTCGAGATTCAGTCAGGGATGAAGGAGGTAGGAGAAGTACTGGGGGTGGAAGGAGTGATTTTAGAGTGAACTTATTTTCGGTGTTCATTGATAATATTAATCCAATGACAGAAGTGGAGACGCTATGGGGAGTTTTTAAGGTTTTTGGGAGAGTAAGAGATATCTTCCTCTCGGCTAAGATTAGCTCGAGGAGGAGTAGGTATGCTTTCATTCGGTTTGCTACTAAGGAGGAAGCCTTGAAAGTGGCAAAAAAAGCTCATGGGATGCATGTGTATGGATGGCCAATCAATGCTAGACTGGCGGAATATGACTGGAATAATAGGAGCAGTCCAGGAAGGCATGGTGAGGGGAAGCAGGAAGAAGGAATGAGAAGTAGAGAAGGAACTAGTCGATCTTCATCGGAGGTCTCTAGGAATCGTTCTTTTGTTGAAGTGGTGAAAGGTCGACAGGAGGATGATGCTAGATTCAGAAAGAGCACTCAGTTAGCTATGTCCTGGGTTAATAACAATCAGCAGTGGGATTGGCTGGAGAGATGCGCGATTGGGATGTTGAAGGACTTCGCCTCAGTGTCATCGGTAAATAAGAGATTGAGAGATAGAGATTTCTCTTTCTCTTCCTCCTTTTTAGGAGGAAAATGCATTCTGTGGTGTTTTGAGTCTACGATGGAGAAGGAAGGTTTTATCCGGAATCGGTTCTTTTGGGACGATTGCTTTTCCTCTATGTCAAGTTGGTCTGGTAAGGAGCCAATCAAAGGGAAGCTAGCCTGGCTTTATGTCTATGGAGTACCTCTTAGCTGCTGGGATGAGGCATTCTTCATGAAGCTGGGTAGGAAAGTGGGGACCCCTCTATGGGTAGAAAGGGAAACTGCTCAAAAACAGAGACTGGACAGAGGTAAATTTCTGGGAGTGATTCCAGTTGCAGGGGACAACCATTTGGAAATTGCGATATCTTCCAAGGAGGGGAATTTCAGGATAGAGCTGGTGGTTGATCCGACTCCGGTGGATATGGTATGGATTAATAAAATTCTGGATTTGGGAAGCTTCTCACCGGAAAGAAGAGGGGAAGCATTACCGGAAAGTGATTCAGGTCCTACTAAGTTTGAATTTCAAAATAGTAGGGGGGTAGATGATGGGGGTGTCAGAAAACAGCTTTCCCATGCTGCCAAAAAATCTATGATTGACAACAGTAGGTGGGGAGAGGACTGTCCTTTACCAAACCCAGTCAGCTTTTCAAATTGTAGGGAAGGAAGGAATGCGGCTGATGTTGACAAAGGAAAAAAGCAATGGATCAGGAAATCTAGAGCAAAACGTATGTATTGTCTGAATCCAAATGCACAGCTGGTGATAGGGAAAAAGCCGGTCCATAGCTCCTGTAGAGGTCAGGTGGAGGAGTCTAGTAAGTCAACGTCTGAATCTGATAGTAGTTGGGGAGACTACTCTGATATGAACAGAGTTCTAGGGGAATGTTCTCATAAGATTAGTGGAGGAGGCCTGAAGCAAATTGGGCCTATAGTGGTTGGGCCAACAAGTGACATTGTGAACCAAGAGGAGGTGGGCCAGGAGGGTGTGATTCATAGAAAGATTACAGGGATATCTATTGTTTTAGGAGAAGATCAAATGCCAGTGGATCAAGGGGGTCAGCCCAATAGGGAGCCCAATGGAGAGCCTATAAGAAGGAATGAGTCTTCCAGAGTGAGTATCTCATCTCCCTCTGAAGCTGAAGAGATGGAACCCGAAATTCAATCCTCTGGAGGAACAGGTAAGTCGTCCGAATCTCTTTCTAACGTGCAAGAAGAGAACGCTGCTTTTTTTCCGCCAAAAACGCCCAGAAGGAAAGGTGGAAAGAAAGGCCCTGTTACTAAAAGCCATGCTATGAAGACTAGAAACTCTAGGAGAGCCATGGAGGAGGTAGAAATAGGAGGGAGCAGTGATAAATCCTGGAACCTGGAGGTTGAAATCACAAAAGTGATTGAAAAAGGTGTAGCTTTAGGGGTGAATTTCAAAAATTCGAAAGAAGATAATGAAGTGGGCTGGTCTATTCCGGTTCAAGAAGAGGAGATAGAAAGATTGAGAGCTTCGTGGAATTTGGAAGAAGAGATTACTAAGGTGATTGAAACTGGGGTGGCATTGGGGTACAATTTTAATGGAAAAGAAGAGGTAATAGGAGCAGAGGTAGCAAGGAGGGAGAAGGAAGATGTGGACAGATTTGACAAAGATAAGAGCTAGTTTGTGTTCGGTTGTGGGTTGTGGGGTTTCCGGATTTGTGATGATAGGGTTGTCTTGGAATATTAGAGGGCTTGGAAGGGGGGAAAAGAAAAGAGCTGTTCGTGATTTGGTGGAAAAACAGAAGCCTGTGTTTTTGTTTATTCAAGAGACTAAGCTGAGCTTTGACACAAGGTTTATTAAAGGCCTGGGTGGTTCTGTTTTGAACAAGGGTATAGGTGCGGATGCATTGGGGGCGTTGGGAGGGCTTATTACGTTGTGGAATGATGAATTCTTTGAGGTGAAAGCCTGCATCTTAAATGATAGGTGTGTGATTCTAGTGGGAGAACTGAGGCAAACTAATAAAGAAATGGTTTTGTGTAATGTTTACGCGGCTTCGAAAGATAAGGAGAAGGAAGAACTGTGGAATTTCATTTTAAAGGCCAGGCGTGATTTTCCCCTGCCTTGGTGCTTAGGGGGAGATTTTAACTCGGTTTTGGTTCATTCTGAACGGATTGGTGAAGGTAATCAGTTGTTAGCTATGAGAAAATTCAATGAGTTTGTGAGTGAGATGGAGGTTGTGGACCTCCCGTTAGAAGGATTGAACTTCACGTGGACTAACTTTAGGGAGAGAGCCTCTTGGGCAAGGCTGGACAGATTCCTCCTCTCCCCAGAGATTTTGATTTGGTTTCCGGATCTGGTACAGAAAGGTTTCCACAGGAGTGTCTCTGATCATAACCCGATTGGTATTGGTGTGGAGAAGGTTGACTGGGGGCCGAGCCCCTTTCGTTTTTTCAACTGGTGGCTGGATAGCAAGGAGTTAATGTCTGCTGCTATGAATGGTTGGAAGAGCTGCCAATTGGAGGATTCTACGAGTAAGATTCTCAAGGAAAAAATAAAAGGGGTGAAGGTGGGTGTGAAGAAGTGGCTGGATTTGAACAAGAACCAGTCTTTGAACAAGGAGCAGGTGGAGGAAAGATTATTAGAATTAGAAAAGATAGCAGAGAAGGATGGCTGGACCAAGAATCTTAGAAACTCTAGAGTTTCCTTGCTATCCAAAATCTGGGAGTGGATGCGTAGGGAAGAGCAATCTTGGAGGCAGAAGTCGAGGGTAAGGTGGTTGAAGGACGGAGACAAGAATGCGAGGTTCTTCCATTTAGTGGCCTCGGATAGAAGGAGAAGGAACAAAATTGAGAAGCTGTATTTAGATGGTATGTTGGTGTCCAAGCCGAGGATGATAAGAAAGGGGGTGTTTGATTTTTTTAAAAATCATTATGAGAATGTTAGTTGGGAAAGGCCGTTATTGGAAGGAGGGGGGTACAAGAGACTGGTGGTGGAAGAGGGACAGAGTTTGGAGGAGGTTTTTTCGGAGGAGGAAGTGTGGGAGGCAATCAAAAGCTGTGATGGGGACAAAGCTCCAGGACCAGATGGCCTAAATATCAACTTTGTAAAGGTTAATTGGGAGGCGATTAAGGTGGATTTTATGAATTTTATGAAGGCTTTTCACAATGATGGAGCCATTATTAAAGACCTTAACAATTCTTTTATTGCGCTCATTCCGAAAGTCATGAAACCGGTTGCCTTAAGAGAATTCAGACCTATTAGTCTTGTTGGGGTGTGTTATAAGGTGGTGGCTAAGGTTTTAGCTAATCGGCTTCGGAAAGTGATAGGTAATGTGATTAGTTTTACGCAAATGGCGTTTATCAAGGATAGGCAGCTGGTGGATGGTTATGTGGTGGCGGAGGAGGTGATCGATAGGTGGAGGAAGGATAAGGAGGGCGGGATTATTGTGAAATTGGATTATGAAAAAGCTTACGATAGTGTTGATTTTAATTTTCTAGATAGGAGTATGGAGAAGATGGGGTTTGGGGCGAAGTGGAGACACTGGATTAGGGAGTGTATTTCCTCGCCAAGTATTGCGGTATTGGTTAATGGTTGTCCGACTGAACAGTTTGGCATTACGAGAGGATTAAGGCAAGGGGATCCCCTTGCTCCGTTCCTTTTTAATATTGTGGCGGAAGGGTTGAGTGTGTCGCTATATAAAGCTGTGGGGTTGGGGTTGATTAAGGGTGAATCTTTCGGGAAAGAGGAGGTGATGGTTTCCCATTTGCAGTTCGCGGATGATACAGTGATTTTTCTTAAGCCGAAGATTGATTATTTGGTTAACCTCAAACGTATTTTGCGCTGTTTTGAATTGGCCTCCGGACTCAAAATTAACTTCCATAAATCTTGTCTTGCAAGTGTAGGGAAGAATAATCGTAGAGCGGATCATTGGGCTGGGTTGTTGAATTGTAAGGCTGTGGACTTGCCGTGGGTCTATCTAGGCCTTCCGCTAGGTGCTAAGTCTAGAACTAAGCAATTTTGGGAGCCGATAGTTGCTAAAATCGAGTACCGTTTAGCCCCTTGGAAAAGGAAGTTTATTTCTAAGAGTGGGAGGTTGGTGCTAATTAAAGCTGTTCTTAACAGCATTCCTTCATTCTTTATGTCTGTTTTTAGAATGCCTATTGGGGTGGCTAAGAGGATAGAAAAGCTTCAAAGGGGGTTCTTATGGGGGGATGAGCTTGTTAAGAGGAATATCCATGCGGTGGATTGGGATTCGGTGTGTAGGAGCAAAAAGAAGGGCGGGTTAGGCATAGGGAAAATGGTGGACAAAAATGAAGGTTTGCTTGCTAAGTGGTCATGGAGGTTTGGGAATGAAGGCTCTTCCTTATGGAAGAATGTGATTTGTTCCAAGTATGATATTAATAGAGAGAGGCTGATTTGGGAGTGGAATGGAGTGAAAGATCCGTCTCAATTTGTGCGGGCTGTTTCCAGCATTATTAAACCAGGTTCGCGTTCTGAAAAAGTGTGTAAGGATGGTTTCCAGGTGGTATTGGGCAGTGGCAAAGGGGTGAGATTTTGGCAGGACATAAGGGTGGATTCGGCTATGCTGTTGGAGGCCTTTCCTAGAGTTTATGCTCTTGCAACTGTGAAGGAAGGTAGGGTCGGTGATTTTGGTTTTTGGAGAGGGGAGGAGTGGGTTTGGAAAGTGGATCTTAGAAGGGAACCGTTTGATTGGGAAAAGAATCAATGGAATTGTTTTATGAAAATTATCAGCTGTCTAAATGTGAGGAAGAGAGTGGATGACACTTTGGGGTGGATTTTGAATCCTGATGGCAGATTTTCTATTTCTTCTTTTCGGTCGAGATTGGAGGAGAATGATGGTGTTGCCCAGTCGAGTGACATGCTCCCTTGGAAAGGATTAACGCCTCCTAAGGTTGAACTGTTCACGTGGCAGCTGCTCAAGGGTAGGGTGATGGTTGGCAATGTGTTGCAAAGATTCGGAATGAGCATGGCTGTGAGATGTTCGTTTTGCAAAGCCAAAGAGGAGTCGTTAGATCATGTTTTTCTGCATTGCCCCTGGACTTGGAAGATTTGGAAGATAGGTATGAGTTGGTGGGGGGTGTCTTGCTGTATGGGTGCCAACGTGAAGGATTGGTGGAATAGCTGGATGGGTTTCTTTCCGTCTGGAAAATTCTCTAGAGTTTGGTCCATTCTATTCTATGCGGTTGTGTGGTCAATATGGGAAATGAGGAATCAGATGATTTTTAAGGAAAAAATTGCTGATGCAGATCAAGTGATGGACTTGGTGAAATTTAGAGTGGGTTGGTGGTTCAAGCACCATGGTTCTGGTTCTAAGGAGCCTATCACTGCCATTTTATTGAATCTTAAAGAGTTGTGTGTTGATAATAATAGAAGGAAAAATCAGAGGAGTGCTTGGATACCGCCTAGGGGCAATGGAATGAAGTTTAATGTGGACGGTTCGGTGGTGGGAAATTCTGGTATGGCGGGTATAGGGGGTGTGTTGAGAGATGCGGAAGGTCGAGTTAGTTGTCTCTTTTCTGAATGTATAGGTGTGCAGGATTCGTATGCGGCTGAGTTGTATGCTATTCTGAAAGCTAGTAAGCTCTGCGAGTCTTCCCCGTGCTTTCAAAATCGCCCTATGGAGATCGTGAGTGACGCCAAGGTAGTGGTGGGCTGGATTAATAGTGGGGGAGTGGGCAGCTTGAACTATGTAAATGTGATTTATGATATTCGTGAGTCTCTCCAGAAACAGGGGAATGTAGCGGTTGTGTTCGCTGGGCGTGCCTCTAATTATTTTGCGGATAGTTTAGCTAAGAGGGGGGCTCATAGAGAGGGTGATTTTGTGGAGTGGAGCTAGTTGTGGTGTTCTTTGCTGTGTTTCTGTAGTGCTCGCTGTTTTCTTTTTCTTGGGAGGGGTTGTTTTGCGGGCTGTGTCCTGCCTTTGGTGGTGCTTTGTGATGTTGTGCTGCTGTCAGGTTTTTTATTAAATTCTAATGTTCAAAAAAAAATAATAAATTGACTATTTTAATCCAATAAAATAAAATTTGAGATTTTATAGTTTATTGATTGAACGTGTGTTGTGTTAGGTATGTCAAATTAAAACTTTTAGAAATAATAAAAATCCAAAATAATAATAAATAATTTAATATAAAATAAGAAAATGAATTGTTTTCTTTTAGAAGAAATGAAAATTTAAGAAAAGAATTGGAAAAGATGGTAAAATAAATAACACATAAAAAAATACAAGATAAAATTTAATTAAAAAGAATACATTTACTCTATATGAGACTTGAACTAAGCACTAAAAGAGTAGAAAGAAGAACCTCTTACCACTGTGCTAAAGGAAATATGATGTTTCTACTATTAATGAATATTTATATATAAAAAAAAAAATTGAGGTAGGGCACGGGCCCCACCTGGTCTCCACGTGGGTCCGCCCCTGAGGATGACAATGCTTTGTGTTTCTAACGAGGAAAATAAATTAAGAACCATTGTATGTAATATTATAAGTTTCCAAAGTTTTTATAGTAGGGAGCCGATATTGACACCCCTAAATATGATAAGCACACCCATATTTTAATAAAAAATTAATTATAAAAATATCCCAATAGAAATTTACCAATAACGATAAATTAGTTTAATTAAAAATAAACAAAATACTATTTATACCTATATCTTTAACTATATCACTTTATTAATAAATAATAATAATAATAAAATAAAAAAACCAAACCCTAATTCAACCTTAATTTTATTTCAAGTATCAAAATCTCCCATTATCATATAACAAAGTAATTAAACAAGAATTTTCAAAAGACCCAATCATACAGAAATACGTATTTCTTTCTTTGTTTAATTTTGTTATGAACTCTATCAATGAAAAAAAAAAAAAGTGAGAAGTAATCTTAAAAAAAAATAAATAAAAAAAAAAAAGCAAAACAAAACAAAAAAGATAGCAGTACATATCCCATTGTTGGAACAATTATCGATTTTTTGTGAATTCTCAACAGAGCATGAACAATGTTGGAGTTGAATGTACTATGGACTACAGTAGTGAATTTACAAATTACGAGGTACAGTTACGCTTATACATTATATTGAAATTTTAGTTTTTGTAGAAAAGAAAACAAACTTAAATTATTTTTTACTTGAAAACTGAATTTTGGGTGTTCTCTTTGGATTCGAAAGAATCAAAGTAAGGTTTCAAATTATTGTTTTAGTGGGTTCGTTGTGGCTTGTTGGTTTGTTATTCCTTTGTTCCCTGTTTTGGTTGTTAATAAAATCTTGCTAGCAATTTGAAACCTTACTTTGATTCTTTCGAATCGAAAGAGAACATTTAAAATTCAGTATTCAATTAAAAAATAATTTAAGTTTATTTTCGAGAGCTTTGAACTCATTTGATCAGGTTTGCGGTTTCGACAGCTTTTTGTTGTAGCTGTCTTAGACTTTCTTTTCCTTCTTCTTTTAGTGAGGCTTTGGATTGTCTTTGTTTCTGGCTTCCCTTATTTTTATTGGGGTTTTGTTTGCCTTTGTGGTTGGTGATGTTTGTGTTTGCTTTTCTGCCTTTTTGCGGCCGGTTTGTGTTATGATCTTTGCTTGGCCTTTCTTGGCTCTTAATAAAGTTTGGCTGTTCAAAAAAAAAAAAAAAAAAATCTTGCTATTAAAATTTTTTTTTAAGAGAAAAGGTTATTGTCATAGAAGAAAGTTTGTATTGGGTACAAGTTTGATCATGTAGAGTTTGCTTGTTACTTCTTTTTTTTTTTTTGGAAAAGAACTTTGTTTCTTCATTGCTATTTTTTTTTAATTATGTTTTTCTTTTCTTTTCTTTTCTTTTTTTATTGTTTCCTTACTAAGTTCTCATGCATTATATCAAAAGATTAATTTTGTTTTTATTTGTGAATTGTATTACCTATATATGTATGTACATGTATTTAAAAGTAGAGAATCTTTAATTCAATGGACCCATGAAGTAGGAATAAACAATGGATTTGTGATTGTAATAAAGAGATCCGACACAGGTGAAGGTGGTACCCGATCAAGAATCACCTTTGGTTGTGAGAGAAGTAGACAACACAGAGACAAAAAGAAAAATGAAAACAAAAATGATAAAAGGAAAAAACGTAAAATTATTGGAACTAAGAACTGTGGTTGCCCTTTCACTTTAAAAGGTGAGAAGTTGGACACTGATGATGACTGGATGTTGAAAGTGATTTGTGAGGTTCATAATCATCCAGCTGCAAAGCATTTTGAGGGATATATGCAGCGAGATTATCAAATGAAGAGAATTCAGTATTAGTAGACATGTCCAAAAATATGGTAAAACCTAAAGACATTTTGGTAACTTTGAAGAATAGAGATAGCTCGAATGTTTCTACACTCAGAACAATCTACAATGCATGTCAGAAATATAAGGCGACAAAAATGGTTGGCAAGTCACAAATGCAACAACTCTTAAGTAAGTTGTCTGAGCACAATTATATTGAGTTTCATAGAAGTTGTAATAACATTGATTCTGTTAAAGATTTGTTTTGGGCAAGTCCTCTCGGTACAAACTTATTGCATGCATTTCCACATGTGTTGCTAATGGTCTACATACAAGACAAATAGATATCGACTGCTGTCTTTATAGATTGTAGGGAGTGACATCCACTAACATGACTTTTTCTATTGCTTCTGCTTATCATTATTCTGAGCGTGAAGATAATTATGTTTAGGCATTAGATAAATTGAAGAGTTTGATGGATGAGAATGCACAACCTAAAGTCATTGTTAGTGATAGAGAATTAAGTCTCATGAAGGCCATTGATAAAGTATTTTCTACTACATGAAATTTTTTATGTAGATGGCATAGTAGTAGAGATATTTTGACTTGCAATAACTGAACAATGGGAAAAATTCATAACCAGTTGGAATGTTTTGGTATGGTCTTCCTCTGAAAATGAATTTGTTCATCATTTGAGCATACTACAAAGGGATTTAAGTGCTTATTCGAAAGCAATTGAATATGTCACAAAAAATTGGTTGACTATGTACAAGGAAAGATTCGTTGCAACATGGACTGACAAAATTATGCATTTCAGTAACGTGACAACAAACAGGTAACGTGACATCAATATGTAATTTTCTGATATTGATTGTTTCACTTTATTAAAAAAACAAATTATCCAAACAATTTTAAATTTGTAAATTTTTTGTAGGGTTGAAAGTGAACATTCAAGGCTTAAGAAACAACTTGGATCAAGTCAAGGAAATTTTGAGACTTGTTGGACGAAGATGCATGATTTATCTAAATTGCAACATACACAAATAGTGGAGTCATTTGAGAAGCGTATAACCATTGTACAACATCAATTCAAATCGACTGAATTTAGAGAACTTTGTGGCTTTATTTCTACTAGTACATTAGAAATTATCCTCTCTGAATCAAATCGTGCTAATTCTATTGGGGTTGACGCTTCTGCATGTGGGTGTGTTATTCAATACACACATGGGTTACAATGCGCTCATGAGATTGCATAATATAAGAGAGAGTCATCCTATTCCACATTCAATAGTTGTTCATTTACCCGTAGAAATCCATCTGCTCGTAGAAATCCATCTGCTTTTGAACTAGTACTATCTAGCCAAGAAAGTTGTTCACCTCATTTCACATGTGGTACATCTACATCATCAAAAGAGAAGGTATTGTGTTAATCTATAACTTGTATAATATTTAATAAAAAAGAAGTATAATTTTTTTTATTTTTTTTTTGTAATTAAAAGTTGCAGGTATGTCAACATCAATCACCAACTTTAAATGCATTTATTGATGCATTTCCAAAAGCATTCCAACCATTCATTCATTGAGTCCAGAATGTTATAGGTGATAGCAATTGTAGATTTAGAGCTATTGCTAACTTGCTAGGATTTGGTCAAGATGGATGGTTACAAGTAAGGAAGGATTTTTTAAATGAATTGCATTCTCCTTTAGGTAATTTTAAAAAAAAAATATAAGGCATTAAAGAGGATAGAACAATTGACTTAGCGGCTATCATACTTTGAGGAATTTCCAAGAAATGATCGATGGATGACTGTACCTAACATGGGGCATCTTATTGCATCATGCTATAATGTTGTTCTATTTCACTTGTCAATGTAACAATGCCTTACTTTTCTTCCTCCTAGATCATTGCCAGTCGATTCAGTATCTCGCAAAGGAATTGCTATTGGATTTGTAGACGGCAATCACTTCATAAAGGTATTATAATTTGTTTTATTAATAGTTTTTATTGTTTTTTTTTTTTTGAATTATGGTGCTCATTGACGTTATTTGTCACCTATTGTCTTTTTTTTTTTTTTTTTTTAATACATATTTGTCACCTATTGTCATTAACAATATCTTTATGATTTTATTTTAGGTATTCTTTTTACCAAATCATCATGCTCCACCTATAGCAGCTAATTGCATTGATGTCATCAACCCATTGCAAAAGGATGGGAAATGACATATACTTCTCATATACAATATTTTCAAGAAACCGCAACTAATAATGATGGTGATAGTGAGATAACAATAGATCTTGCTACTGATTAAACTATTTTGCATGGAAACTCTTGTCAGCACTTTTTTTTTTCAGGACATTTCAATATTTGTTTATTTACATTTGAGAATTGTATTAATTTACATAAATAATCTATGAATTAAGAATATTTTTTGTTTAAAAGTTTTCTAATGATGGTTCTTTTACTAGTGTAATAGCGTAATATTGTTTTCCTCTGTTGTTGGTAAAGAACAAATAATAGGGTTTTACTTTAGAGAAAAACTTGATAGTTGAAAGTCTTGATATTTCTTTTGGTAAAGAACAAATAGCAGGACTTTACTGTTCATTGATGCACGCTCGAGCACTCTTGTTCATATAATAAATATAATAAGCATGTCTTAGGTAAATACACAACCTGAAATTGGCCTAAAGTAAAGATTATCAAAATTTAAGAATTTAAGAATTCCCAATGCTATGTTTACGAGTTTGGGGAACTTAAAAATTTATCATTTGTAAAATTGGGTGTGTTAATAACTTATGAGGGTTTATAAATAAATTGTATTAAAATGAAAATATTTATTTAAATAAAGGTACTATTGGCATTAAGATTGGTGTTTATACTAATGTTTCAATTTTAAATTTTAGACATGGGTGTACTTATAAATATGGGCGCGCTTATCATTTTTGTAGGTGTCAATATCCGTATCCTTTACAGTATTGTACAATATGGAAGTCAAAGTTTAGTATGTTAGAGCTAGATCAATCACTCACATTGGAAGTTTGAGAAAAGAATAAGAAAATGAATCCTACATAAAAGATAAAACAAGAAAGATAATGAATGCAATAATCAAAACATATGAAAGTAAGAAAACAAGACCATACTTTTGTCTCTCTCAGAGTCTCGATCAATGTTTTCTTCATTTGTTTTGTTATACCATTTTGTTGTGGTGCCCCTGGCATGGTTCTCACAAGTCTGATCTCATTGTCATAACGGTACTTCTTTAATTAGGTGTCTTCATATTCTCCACCATTATCAGATCGCGGCTTCTATTGTATATGGCTTGTATGCCCATGTTTAATTACCAAATAGGATTCAACCAATGTGAAAACTTCCTAAAGATGAGGGAAACGTTTGGAAGTAGGAAATTGTCTTTGTGGGTGGCTTAAAGACCAAAGAAGAACTGAAGAATCAGATTCTGGAAGGAACCACGGCATGGACCACTACACACCAACCGCGATGCGGACTGTAGTCAATCCCAGTAAGATCAGTGGGTTTGACCGCGGCATAGGCAAAAGATGTAAACCGCGGTATTCTGAGCAGTAGTTTCCATAGACTTTCCGTGGTACAGGCGTGAGTTGGAAACCGTGGGTAACGGCGTATTTTGAATAGATCTGGAAAGTTGCATGGAAATATGAAATGATTTTTTCTGGAAGTTTTTGTGCTTAATGGAAAAGGAATCGAAAAAGGATTGTCTCCGTGCAGAACAGAAAAGTCAAATGCGTAGAGGAGAAGGACTTTTTGTGGAATAGGAAGTCATGTGCGTGAAAAAAGTAATTCCTTATAGGTTTTAAACTCTATGTAACTAGTATAAATATATCATAATAACTAGGTTATTGTGTGTGTTGAGTGGAGCAAACACCTGAGAGATCTCAATGAATAAGCATTGGATTGTAATTGGGTTTGGGGTTTTAGAGAGAGAATCATGAGTGTGTGGTTGTAACAATTTACTACATAGTGGAACATTTCTTGTCGTCCTAACGGCCGTGGTTTTTTCTCTGTTCTTGGGTTTCCACAAAAAAAAAAAAAATCCTTGTGTTGTGTGTGTGATTGGATTTGTTTATTTCTTCCATCCTATATTTTTTTCTTTCGTTGACATTATTATGTTTGCTTGTGGTCTATCCGACAATGCTTCCACATAGCGTAGCAATTGGTATTATTGCTTGCGCTTCTTGATTTTTAAATATATCTTCATCAATTACCGCATTGTTTTCCATCTTTTGAAAACATCAAATGTTGCATATTTATGCCTTCTAAAGTATACCTAGAGATGGGCATTAGGGAAATGGGGATGGATATAGGTCCCCTTATCCCTATCCCCATTTCCCAAACCCTTCCCCATAGCCCGCCACACCGCCACACCCCCCCCCCCCCCCCCACAATTTTGGGAAAATGGGGATAGGGGAGTTTTGTGGGGACCCATCCCCATCACCATGTTTTTTCCTATTTCTCCATTCCCTCATTTCCCCTGTTTACTAAAAAAAAAAAAAAACAATCCATTACAAATTCAAATGAAATCTAATATTGTAATATATAGGTCATGCTATAGAACACCGTTGTACCCAAGTACCGTGTAGAAAATATTGTGATCATAATTTGAAAAAGTGTGATCCAACCTTTGATCGTAATATTTTCTACACGGTGTACTGGTACACCAGTGTTTAATAGATTGTCCATATGGGCTCAAAAATTTTATGTCACTATTTGGGCTAGGTTTTGTAAAAAATGAACCACATTACTAATTCAAGTTTAAAAGACACCTATTTAGGTGACCAGACAAAAAAACCTATTTTTGTCACTTTGTGTCATTTTCAAACCTAGAGAGAAAATAGTAGAGAGAGAAAGCATCGGCTGCAAGAACATACACCTGAAAATCTCACGGCGAACTCACTGGCGGTAGCGCTACAGTTCTTTTAACACTTTTTCTGAGCCTTTTGAAACACTTCGAGCTTTTTTTAAGGAATATGAATAGGTTTGTCAATTTTGAATCTTCGAGCCATTTAACACTATCTCCGA